>SKCR01048386.1:0-414308 GCA_019454045.1 Zanthoxylum bungeanum | reverse complement strand
TTTGTATGACTGGTAAACATGAAACCAATCTTCGAATGATCGATAATAGTTCATCAGGATCTGTAGAAATGATGTTTTTGATAGAAAACGGACGATCAAGATTAGGGTCAAGGTGCTGAAAACGATTAGTAGAATCATGATATGATTGTTAGAGGCCGAGTATTTATTTTCTTATATAGATCTATCGGGTTCGGTTGTCAGTTACACAGGCTTAAGTTAAGCCGGCTAATCATTTATAGGATGATTGAAGGAGGGGGGAAGAGAGACGAAAGTCATCTTTGTAGGGCTTATGCTTTTGGATTATTTAATGATGCAAAAATTGTAGAATATAGCATGTGAATCATGTAATATTCTAATAATATTTTATTACCGATATTAAAATATAAAAAATACCAATTATATAATAATTATATTAAAATATTTTTACATATATCATATGTTTATTAATTATTGGATATCACTTCACACAAGAATTATTTTGATATGTTGAATTATTTCTAGGGTTCAATGATGATGGGCAGGGTATGTGTAATCTTATTCAATCGTCTTTCTCTGACTCATGACTCATACTTCCTTATTTTAGGATAATTTTATTCCATGTTTGCTTAGCCTTATTCTTTAATATATTTAAAAGGAAGGTATGTGATTGTGATCTTATTACTTATAATTTTATCTTTTTCCCTTCTTTTAAGTTTTAAAAGTAAAATATTAGAAATGTGATTTGTTGTTATATTTTAAAAAAAAGCTGCATATGATTTTGAAAAGCTTGAAAGACGACAGTATAGCATTCCAATAAACACTTCATTTTTTTCTTTAATTTTCCATTTATATATTTATAATGAAAAACTATAATAAGCCTCATTTTGAACGGGTAAAATGTGATATCAACCCATCGGACAGAATGAATTTCTAGGAACGTCAACAACCATATTTATATTTATGAACTAGAACCGATGAAAATTTATTTCATAAACCTACTTTGAAGGATTTGAACGTCATAAAAGTAGAACATTTGATATGTTTAAAGTTCTGACAAAAACAAGATGAGAAATCCTCTCATTAAGTAAAAAACGCTTAATTTTGATTCAATATAATATAATAATTAATAAGCATAATGCCTCCTTTTTATAAGCTAACCCTAATCTACCCAATTACAATATTACATAATAATAACTAAGTAAATAAGACAATTAAGCCTAAATAGGTGAAGGCTCACACCAAGGCCCAATAAAAATACGAAAATCCGCAAGTCTTCAATTGGATTGGCCCGGGTCTTCTATAACTTGAATTATGTGGATTAAGGTAGATCCCACATCTTGCAAGCCCACTGCGAAAGTAGAAGTAGATGACTGATCCAGTGAATGTGTAGTTATGGCCTAAGTAGAATGAACAAGCCTAAGTAGAATGAACAAGTCCAAGTAGAATAAGCAAGTCCAAGCATAGGCTCATTGATCTTCTTAGCTCTTGAACTAGTAATAAGCCCATCTAAAACATGCAAAGGATCTTGAGCTCATTGGTCAGCATAATGTGGCAATAACTTTATCTGTATTTGAGTTCATAGCTTGGTTTCCATCATTCCTTACTTCCTCAAAAAGATTCGACCTCGAATCTGTACCTGCATAAAAAGGAAGGTAGATCAAAAACATTAAAAGTAGCAGATATATTATACTCACAGGGAAGATCCACTTTGTATGTATTATCAATAATCCTCTCAATGATTTTGAAAATTATGAGAATTTTTTCTATGCATTATAACATTCTGATTTCATATACAACATGTCAATTTCACAAAATCAATATTTTTGAATTAATTTTACAATTAATCACATTAATACCTACTTAATTCAACAACAAGGAGAGTCAACATCAAAAAATCACTGTTAAAATAATTTTAGGTCATCATGGAGTGACATTAGCAACTTTAGAATGTCAATTGAGTTTTCCTACAACCTAATTAGGCCTAATTATACTAATTAGCTTAATTAATTACACATACATGTAATTAAAGTTCTAATTAGATTTCCAAGCACAAAAGTAACACCAAATATGAAAGAAACAATATCACATCATATACAAAAATAATTTCAATCAAAATTAAAGTTGGAAGTTATCTTAATTGCTAGTACTAGCTTTAATTTGCTTACAAAATTTCTCCCACACTCTCTAATTTTGGTGGATTAAAGAAACTCTAATTTTAAATGCTAAGTTTAGCACATGAGCTTTCTCTCAAGCCAAAATGAAAAAGAAAATAATTTTCTCACCAAACATGGTGATATGCCTAGTTTAGCTATATATATATAGGGATGGTTATTTTTGTATTATAATATGTGGCCCAAATTAGACCAAATATAGGTCAAATACTTGATAAAATTTTACCAAGTTTTCAATCTTATCTTATAAGCTTTATTAAAGAATATTATAATAATATTCTATAATTAAAAAATAATTATTAAATTAATTACTATTGTCATATTATTGTTATTTTGTTACTACTATTACTATATATGATTCTGTATTTTTATCTCTCTGGTTTACGCGGCATATCTGGCCAGACTTGAGATAAGTCCCGCCAGATATTAATGCTTTGGAATATGTTTGGCCAGGCTTCTCCGAAACCAAGCTGGCGAGATATGTATTATATTCTATTTAATTAGTATTTTGCTATTGCTCTAATAATTTTTATATGTTTATGCCTATTAATATTGTTATTGTATCATTTTTATTATTAATGATTGCGCCCGTGTACGCTTTAAATTGTTATTGCATGATGTTGCATTCCAAGACATGTCTTTACCTCTTTCAAACCTGAATATTATACTGGCATTAGTAAGAGACCATTACGAACCCAAACATGTTTAAGGTCAGCCCTTACGAGGGATGTAGTGCGGTATTAAATCATTCCAAGTGTTTCATATTGGGTGGCAACTCCATCATTCTTTGAGTAGTCCATTGTGGCTATCCGTACTCTCTACGGGCTACGATCCCAATAGTGTCATGTTCGCCGGTATCATAGGCATAACGATAAATCTCGCTTTGCTCTTATACATAATTTGATATGTAGTTGTGGACGTTTAACTTAGATATAGAATTCAGTCATTCTTGTGGGAAAACAAGAATGGTTAGAGCACTCAAGTCTTTCTATTACGAATATAAAGATAAAATTTATAATAGTTATGAATAAATCATTCATTAGAGTATCAATGATACTTAAGGTGCAAGAAATAATCAGATGGGTATAATGGACATTTTAATATGAATCTAATTATAAGGTACTCGTGGAGGGTCAATCTGTATGAAATGATTATATCGATGGACGTTGGCGTTGTTCGGTTTAAATTAAACATCTGCAGTGACGAGGGTTTAACTTTAAGTTTTAGTGGAATAACTTAAAATTAATAATTCAATTGATTAAATAGTTTTAATTAATATCTGGGATTATTGGAGCTTGGAGCTGTGGGTTAAATTATTAAATTGCTTGTAAAATTGAATAATAATAGACTATTTAAATTTTGAAATAATTATTAATTTGATTAATAATTACATATTGTCACACTTTAATACTATGTATTAAACTATTTTAATATATAATTTTTCAAATTATTTGAATTTGAATTAATTAATTCAAAATTAATTTTAACTAATATTAAGATATTGGTTATATCTTCAATTTAATTCAAACATATAATTGGATATACAATATCCTATTTAAAATTAAATTAACAAAATTTTGAATTAAGAAAATACACCCATGGTCGAAATTTTAAGGATAAAAAAGTGCGTAATTTTGGCTTTTCAGACATTAGGATTAAGCGACTAATTACCCTAAATATATAAAGAATTATTTTTTAATATCCATGTTAATTCCATTCTTTGTTAAGAACCAAAAAAAGAGGAAAATGAGGCTAGAGTTTGAAGTAGAGAGTTTTCCCTAGAAAATTCTCTGCAACTATTTTCTTGGAGTCCACCCTCACGGATTCTTAATGACACGATATAACACAGAAAATCGAGTGATAATTTTGCTCACTGCTCACACTATTTGCGTCAAAAATGAGAGTTTTGATGCTCAGTTGTGCAGTGAAATTTTAGTTATTGCAGAGGTCTGATACGAGGCTGCAGTGAGACTGTTCTGGGAGTGTAAAAATTGCCCATTAATACCTTTGAAACCGCGCAACGACAGCGACAAAACTACACTACAATTAACAAAAAATAGTGAAGTTTTGTGGCTGTTTCGGGACTGTTTCTGAGGTAGAAAATTATCCATATTTTTTGGATAAATTTCGGAGTTATTGAGGGATGTTTCTAGACTACAAGGGTTGTTTTAGAGGTGCAGAAATTGTCAATAATCACTATAGATTTACAGCATTACAGGGATCTGTTCGGGGTTACTGTTTTCACTATAAGAAAATATGGGTTATTGTTTTCACTATTAAAAATATTTCGTCTGTAAAATCTAATAAATATCGATCGAATACCGATGTTTAAAGATTAATAAATTTACTAACCTTATACCGATGTTTACCAATCGATAAATTCTCGACGGATTAATCTGTCGGTATTCCGTCCAAAAATAATATGCTCCAAATAACACCAAGCTCTTACTGACGTCTTACCGATCGTATTTTCAGTCGGTAAATAAATTCAGTTTTATGAGTGACCTAGTCGGTCGATATTACGTCAACTTTACCGACCGATGATATATCGGTCGGTAAGTGTGAAATAATTTTAGTAAAATTTATCAAAAAATGGATATATATTGATCGAATATAATATCGATCGGTAATCATTGACCGACTTAAAATCGGTCAGTAATATTAGGTGCCTAATGGCAATTGGGCACCAAGATATGACGCCAAAATGAATATTTTACTAACCGATAATATTATCAGTAGGTAATTTACCGACCGATTTAATATTGGTCGGTATTTTACCGATCGCATAAGTCGGTCGGTAAATTTCTAGAATATAAAAATAAAATTTCCTATTCCTCTGCCTCATTGCTCATTATCTTCTCAATTTCCAGTTTTCAGCTCACTTAAGCTTTAGTCTTGGTAAGTTTTTTTTTCTTGCTACCATATTATTTAACAAATGTATATTATGTTTGTGTCAAATTAATTAGGAATTTTTATATTTAGGGATTTTGTTTGGGTGTGGTTGTATTTAGGTAAGAAAATCAATTTAATTAGGAACTTTTATTATGAGTATATTGATGATTATTTTGAAGTATATATTATAATTTGATATGTTTATTTCTGTAACAGGGTGGATTGTAAATTTTCTTTCATTTTAGTTATAATATAAGAAAAATGAATTCAAATATATGGTGGATGTATGCGAGACTTAATAATGATGGCACACATAATATGGACTTTGTGAACATGATACTAGAATTTTTTGAATATGATAGTGGTAAGTCATCATATATGCAAGGCGATAAGATAAGGTGTCCTTGCAAAGTGTGTCATCTTCTGAAGTTTAGAGAAAATGAGGAAGTTAAGTTACATCTGGTAAAAAAATGATTTGTTTCATATTATTATGTATGAGATCGGTAGGGAAAATTCTTACATGTAGTTAGGGATGGCAAAAATCCCCGCGGGGATGGGGGCCCGAGGTATTAGAGGTGGGTATTTAGCGATCATTTTTAAAAATGGATTGGGTTCGGGTATAATTTTTAATATCCGTTAGGTATACGGGCCATGTATGGGTATAAGACTCTCTAACCCGTACCCGCTCAATAAACCCATTTGACTTTGGCTTTTTAATTATTATTTTTTTAGTCAAAAAATTAATTACTTATTAAATAAAAAATAGGAAAAACATGATTTATTTGTTCAATTTAATATAATATTTTTCTCTTTATTGTGAAGATGAGATTTCTATCAATATCAATTAATTCATTTCATTTTGTTTTAAATATGAGATTTCTACAGTAATAGTATTTATTTAGTAATTTAAATAATTTTTTTCTTTATTTAAGTACTAAAGTAAATTTAAACCTATAATTGTTAATTTAATATTTTTATTTTATATCTATTTGTTCCAATAATATTTTAATTGATTTTTTTTAAAAAGGCATAAAGATAAAAAAATAAATAATAAATAAAAAGGATATGGGATATGGGATAAGGAATGGTATATCTTTTTCTATACGAGGAATCTCCGACCCGTACCCGCACTAGTGACAGGCCGGGATCGGGGATATTATAAATCACGCGGGTACGGGTGTGGGTTTTGACATCCCCGTCTTATACCCGGCCCGTTGCCATCCCTATATGTAGTGCTGTTGAGCAGTTCACATACAACATATCAACGGTGATGGAAACAGAAGCCATAAATCCATATCACCAAATGGTTTATGATGCTGCTGGCCCTATCTTTGTTAATAATGACCATCGTTTTTTGATGCAGTTGAGTCTAGTTCCCAGACAGAGAATATGGAAGAATCTCCTAATCCTTATGCATATAATTTTTATAAGATGCCGAATTCTTTAAATACAGAATTATGGCCGGTGTGTGAAAAATATTCACAGTCGTCAGTTGTAGCACGATGTTTGAATATGAAATCTGAGCAACATCAGTCAGATAAAGCCTTTGATGATTGAGTAGAATTCATTATAGAAGTGTTACCAGAAAATAATACGATCGTGGATAACTTTTACAGTACGAAAAAATTAGTTCAGAGCATTGGTCTACCTGTTGAAAAAAATTGATTGTTGTAATAATGGTTGCATGATATATTGGTGTGATGATATTGCATTGGCAATGTATAAATTATGTTCTCAACCCAGATTTAAGAACATAAGAGAATCAGCTAAACACATGAATGTGATGTATAAGAATATGTATTATTTTCGGTTGCCACCAATGTTACAACAACAATATGCTTCAGCGGTAACAGCCGATCACATGAGATAGTACGATGAGCATGAACAATAAAATGACATTATGTGTCATCCATCTAACTCAGAGGCATAGAAGTATTTTAGTCGCACTCATCCTTCATTTGCATATGAAAGCCGTAATATCAGATTGGGGTTGTCAACTGATGGTTTTCAACCTTTCAGCCAATCAGGACAACAATATTCTTCATGGCCAATCATAGTAACTCCGTATAATTTGCCACCTTGGATGTGTATGAAAAATTAATGATAAGAACATGTATTGCTCTTTCATGGGCCTCAAAATCCGAAACAGAATATAGATGTTTTCCTCCATCATTTGATTGCTGAACTATAATTATTTTGGGATGTGGGTGTATAGACAAATGATGTATCGAGAAAGCAAAAATTTAACTTGAAAGTTGCACTGATGTAGACAATTAGTGATTTTACCGCTTACTCGATGTTGTCAGGCTGGACTACATCGGGAAAATTGGCTTATCCTTACTGTATGGAGAACACACATGCATTTTCGCTCACAAGTATTTGAAAGACTTCATGGTTTGGTAATCACCGTAAGTTTCTTCAGCTTAATCATCAATTTAGATGCAACATAACTCATTTTCGCAGGAATACTACATAATACTCAGCACCACCACCAATTAAGACAAGTGAAGAAATCTTACAGCAGATTGATGAGCTAGGGTTGAGAAAAGTTACCGAACTTGATGCTGAGGAGATTAATAACGATCCGACATGTAAGCATTCTGATGGAAGAAAAGAAACATCTTCTAGGATTTACCCTACTAGAGTTCTAATTTGATCAAGCATAATCTCGATGTGATTCACATTGAGAAAATGTATTCGAAAATAAGTTCAACATTGTGATGGGTGTGAAGGGAAAAACTAAAGAGGCATATTCAGGGCCTAATATTCAGGGCCTAATATGACGGGAGGCCATATTCAGGGCCTAATATTAACCTTTTCAAGTTTACTTGCTCCACCACACTTCCCACACTAAAACCTTCATATAAGCACCACTCTAATTACACTATGCATACTCAAGAGGCATATTCAACCCCAACTTATGTGCCAATTTATCAATGACACATAAGAAGCACATTTAACTTTCCCCCTCCAATACATACACATAACCAGAATTCTCAATCCATAATAATATCATCATGTTACTTTCCAAAATATATGCTAACAACCCATTTAAAGCCAATTTAACAATCCCAAATTCTAGGGTTTATAAGATGCGAAATGGGGCTTATATTCTATATTCAAAATTGAAAAGAAATTGAGAAGATAGGAAGAGAATGAAAGCTTACTTGACCAAGAAAATTGAAGAACTCATCACCAACCTTCATTGTTTTCATGGAAATGAAGAAACATTTGAAGATTGCCCCCCCCCCCCCCCCCCCACTTCAAGCTCACGTTTTTACTTCTTAAGGGATGCATGAATAGTGCCTTATTTATAGGCAAGGTGGCTGATTTTTTTGATAAAAGGAGTGGTTGAGATTTTTCCACATGTCTCATTTCTAGTCTCTTCTCGAAATTACTATAAATGTTACGGAAATCATAATTTTGTCCTACTTCAGGTTCGAATTTAGAAAACTATTAAACGTAAAAATTGTAGGTCTCGCTCTTACCTTTTTGACGATATATAATTCATAAAAATCGGAGATCGTATGAGAAAGTTATTGTCCAAATACTATAGGCTATCCGTAATGGAACATCGTACCATCTAATATCGGATTCTCGAAGAATTTACCGATTATTCCCAAAGTCATCTCAAGAGGGTATATGTTTCCAAACATGATTTATATTATGTGACACTCATCCCACAATGTAACAGTTATTGAGATTCCCGGTCGTTATAAATTTTTCTACCCTTAAATATGATTCGTCCTCGAATCATCTTTAAACTTGGGATTTTACGATAGATCACAGGACTCATGGGTTCTTTATAACCCACCAGCTTTAACTAACTATATACTCGTAACCATCTTTATTTCATCAATTATCTAATATCACTGTTTGATGACCCTCCACAGTCCATCATAATACTATATGGTGATGTGGTTATCTTGTTGTATCTGAAGAGCAGACTATGAAAATCATATTTAGGATTGTACTCTTTTTATGTCTGCTTGAACACTTACTTTACTGTAAACTAACTCACGTTAATGGGGTTTAACTCAATGACTAAGATCTCTGTTAAACTGATCATTCATCCTTTTTCTAATAAGCACGCCTTAATCTTTCTCTTATTTTAACTTTTGTTTCATGCCTAATACTTCTTGAATTCTTGATCGAAAGGGGACTCCTCGTCCTAGTTTCGTAAAATTCATGTTGATTGCTTTATACTACGGTCATGATACAGTTCTTATGATGTATCAAAGGAATCTCATTCCTAGATCTTTTGTTATACTCTTCTTACTCTATCTCGTTACCTGTGTGAGCTATCAGTTTTGAGTTGGTACTAGGTTCACGGTCTACATTCACACCTCCCAATTCTTGGTTTTTTAAACTTCTTATATTTATCTACAAGAGGATATATCTAAGAGTCTTCTTATTGAGAATTGAATGCCCTATTAATCTGTTCTGTATAAATATTAAGCTAGGCTTTCCAACCTTTACTTAAGGGTCTTTCATCTCTGAAGGTATTGTGTCTCCTGTAATAGGGTTCCTTCACTTATACCTTGACTCTTGAAGGTATATACATACATATATACATACCAGACTACTTATCAGTTCCGCCCTACAACTTTTCTTGCCTCTGCCTATTCATATAGCTTAAGACCTTGTAGTACAGGGTCAGATTCTTCATGCACTTCTTGCTCACTGTTGTTATTTTCCCAATGGGCTTGTACTAAGGAGGTTGGTTCTGGTAGCTTCTTTGGGATCCTTCTCAATTGGCTAATGACTTAAAACAAAGTGTTTAAGTCGAGCCTAACTGTAATTATACTTTTTCTTAAATCATATTTTTTTATTGACGTGTATGTTGGCGATTCGGTTCTAGCTATAGTTCGTACCTTCTTCATACCTTTGCTTCCATTGCTACCATAAATCTGTTTACGGTGTTCCACACTGACTTGTATTCCATAGTCTAGTACTGTCAAGGGTTGTTACTCAAGTACATGTAAATATTCACGACTTATAAATCTTATCTTCATCCGATGACCATATACATATACCGTATCTTGAGGATTCACCGCTACACTAAATGCAAAATTGCAGTAACTTATCTTCTCAACTCCACACTATAATATATATCTACCAAACCACCCATTCCCGTGGCTTAGGCCATCCCAAACCCGTAGTGGTTTGGTCAACTAAGACTGGGGCTGGGTACTTCGTATAGATTACGTGAGCTAAAACGTAATGGATCTTTGGTTTAATCCCGACATTGAGAATCGTGGTTGTTACGTACTCCTATTATTACTTACTTAATATTTTCTCCTACTATTGTCGCATCTCGACAGATTTATTTCCAACTGTTTACTTGTCAACTTTTTCATCTTCTCTCTTGCTCTATTCTATTCCTGGAACTCTTGTGGCCTATGTCTCTGCTTCCTTATCTGATAGATATCATTTCTTACATTTCTTTAGCCACGCTAACGTTGTTCCTTTATATTCCCGTCACTGCTAGACTAATACTTTATCTCTGCATCATTTCAACTGGACAATTTCTCTTTTAAATCTCTCACCTATATCTATTTCCCACTTCTATTTTGCTCTTAAACTAAGTCTGAAAGTCTTGTATTTCAGTCTTTTTCCACTATGCATTCACTTATTTTTGGGAGTATCATATGGGTTTTGATCCTGAAGCCTTTCCGGTCGCGGTGATCTCTCTAGCCACCCACGCTGTGGTTATACTTGTTGGTTCGACTACCTAGCTATCTTGCAATTTGCCTATTATGTCAAATACGCTTCTTTACTAGTTCCTACTGTGGGAACACAGAAACTGGGCGACGCATGCTGTCCTAGGCTCGCAGCCTAGTCGGGAGTACGGAGTAGCCACGGGGGAATAAACCGGAGAATAATGGAGTCGCCACCCGGTGTGAACCGGGAAAATGAGATTTAAGGCCACACTCACCCCTCGCAAGGGAAGACCTCAAACCGTTGGGTTCGGAATGGTCCCTTACTTATGTCACTTGTAATGAAAGGATTTGTGTAATAATTTAATCAAGCTTAAGTAACACTTATTTCCAAGAGTATCATGCTTCTAAATTCACATGCACAAAAATAAAACTTACACCTAAATTGACATATATTTCACATCTAAGATTGCATGCTTGAAAGTACATCAAAATAGCAACGAACATACAACTTCATTGGCATATTGTGTTCATGGAAACATAAGCACACACTAACCACACAAGCACACATAAAGGCGAATCAAATAATGGCGAACATGTGATTTCATAGACATATCATAAACAAATAGTCATTATATGTCCATGCATAAATAAAAGAGTCCACTAAGTACATAATGCAACAAGACACTTAAGGATGCAATTAGGCATTAAAGTAAGCATGCTATGACATAGTGCAAAAGAAGATAACTAATATGGACACAAGCACACATGTGAGCACTTTTCCAAGTGGTACGTGAAATTGTATCCCAAGTACAGACCGCACTACCGTCCATTCGGAATCGGCTACGGAATTTATGTCTGGGTTTCCATCCGATATACCACAAGGAATAATACTCAAATGCTATCATAACATGGATATATGAATTGTAATATGTTATGCCAAGACTAAGGTAAATGATGCAATCAATAGATGAAAGACACGGCAAATATCGTGGTAAAGGTAGCCTTTTAGGCTTTTCTTCCCCAAATGGAGAACCTTTTAATCCAACACAATAAGCCCATGCGCCTTTCATTACAATGCGTACAAAGATAAAGATAACTATATGAAATTTCGTATACACGATTGAACACATCTTATATTCAACCGAATATATATCAACCGGCATGGTAAAATATCGTGGTAAAGGGATTTTAACCCCTCAAATAGGGGACCTTTAATTTGACTTACTAAGCCCATGCGCTCGATTGCATCATGCATACAAGGAATAAAGACAATAACATCAAACTTAGTATGCCCGATTGAACATATCTCACATTCAACCGAACACACATCAACGGCGCGGCAAAGTATCGTGGTAAAGGGTTTTAATCCCTCAAAATAGGGGACCTTTAATCCGACTTACTAAGCCCATGCGCTCGATCGCATCATGCATACAAACATAAAGACAATCATATCAAACTTAGTATGTTCGATTGAACATATCTTACATCCAACCAAACACACATCAACCGGCGCGGCA
Source organism: Zanthoxylum bungeanum (assembly GCA_019454045.1). NCBI lineage: Eukaryota > Viridiplantae > Streptophyta > Magnoliopsida > Sapindales > Rutaceae > Zanthoxylum > Zanthoxylum bungeanum. Next base: position 402,086 of record SKCR01048386.1, on the reverse strand, counting down.
AAGCATCGTGGTAAAAGGATTTTAACCCCTCCAAATAGGGGACCTTTAATCCGACTTACTAAGCCCATGCGCTCGATCGCATCATGCATACAAAAATAAAGACAATCACATCAAACTTAGTGTGCCCGATTGAACATATCTTACATCCAACCGAACACACATCAATCGGCGCGGCAAAGCATCGCGGTAAAAGGATTTTAACCCCTCCAAATATGGGACATTTAATCCGACTTACTAAGCCCATGCGCTCGATCACATCATGCATAAACATGTAACATGCGGAATTTAAATGACGAAGAATAAATAAATCAAAGCAACATAAAACAAAAGAAGGTGCCGTTTACTCAAGCGGTACGTGGAGTTGTATCTCGAGTACAGATCATACTACCGTCCATTCGGAATCGGCTATGAAATTTATGTCCGGGTTTCCATCCGATATACCGCGAGAGTTGACACATCTTTCATTTTATTCCAAGGCCACAACATACAATATTTCATAACACATGCATATTTATCTACTCAAGGGCAACAACATGCATTTTAACATAACAATCATGTAAACAATACTCAATGAATAATAAAAATAAAACAGAAAACGAATGTGGAAAATACCCTCAGGTCTAACCTTTTTCGTCGACTTTCGGACTTGCGTTTCACGGAGATCGGAAGGGTTAAAGCTCCTTAACTTTCCCGGTTCACTGGTTTGCTTTTTCCCTCATTGTTTCGCTGCTCAAGCCACTGTTTTGACTCCGTTTTGCTGCTGTTTGTGATGTATTTTCTGCTCACTGTTTTGGTTGTATTTGTTCACTGTTTTGGCGATTTTTGGAGGCTAGGGGCTGCTGTTTTGGAAGGGTTCCAGGGGCAGTTTTTAGGGTCTAATATGTTGTAATTTTAGGTGTAATATGCGGCTGAACTGGGCTGATTTTTTGGGTGTTTATACGGCAGTGAGAGGGGCTTATGGTGAGAATTTGTGAGCTGTGAATTGCGCCTGATGGGCTGTCAACGTAGGGCGTGAAGCTGTGCAATTAGAGTGTTGATTTAAGGGATGGTGGGCGTGAGTTTTGTTTCGTGAGGGGCCTGGCGTGAGGGACGTGATGTAATGTAGTCAAGGGGCTGGTGCGTGAGTAGTGCGCTTTACGTGTTTGGCGTGGAGTGTGGCGTCTTTGGTGTGAGGCAGGTGGCGTTAATGGGCGTGAAGGAGGGTGCTTGGCCTGAGGCTTGGTTGAGTGGAGGCTTGTGTAGCGTGATGACTGATGAGTGGGCGTGAAGGCTGGGTACTAGGTTTAGGCGTGACGTGAAGGCAGATTTTGGTGTGAGGCAGGTGGCGAAGAGGCTTAGGCGGCTGTTATGGGATTTTTAATGTGAAGGTTGCATGGTTTTTAACGTGGCTTTGTGGACATTTGTGGAGGTGCTGTGCGTCTTTGAGGGCTTATTGTTTTGTTCTTTTTTTTGTTGTTTGTGCGTGAGAGAGAGGAGTAGGGTTTGTTTTCTCTTTGTATTTTTGTGTTTGTAGTTTTTTTTTGTATTTGGCCGTGAGTGTCCCCTCCTTTGTTTGCAAATTTGTGTTGTTTATATAGAGGAGGATTAGGGTTTGTCCTTGTCTCACAAGGAAGGGATCTTGGTTTCTAATTTAGGCTTTTCAAGAATGGTATACACAAGATTGAGGGGGGACAAAATATTTTAAATTAGGAAGTTACAAGATTAGATTGGTGTTGATTAGGAAGTCAAATATTTTAGATTGGTAAATATATTATTTAGTTAGGAATGATTATATTTGATTAGTTTATATTAGGCATATACTTATTTTATGTTTGGTAAATATTTTATTTATTTATTTAATTTAATTAATATTTTATTTAGTTAATGTTTTAATTTAATTAATAATTATTTAATTTGGGTGTGTATTAGGGGGCTATGGGCGTGTGGGCCTTGGTTAGGTGGGTGGGCTTGGCTAGGTGTTTTGATGTATTTTAATTTGGAAGTGAATTATTTAATTTTGGTATTTAACTTTAATTTATTTGATTTAAATTTAATTTGTTTTATTTAATTTGAATTGGAATTAATTTAATTGGATTTGATTTGTGAATTTAATTCAATTAAGATTTAATTTAATTAGCTTTAATTAAATTCAATTTCACTTTAATTCGTTTTAATTAAATTTGGTTTAATTTCATTTCAATTTAATTAGTTATCAAATTTTCAATGTTAATTAAATTAATTGGTTTCGTTTTAACTTTAATTTTAATTTCAATTGGTTTTAATTAAAATTTGTGACATGTGTTTTAAATGTTTTAATTATTTTTAATTTGTGACATGTGTTTTAAATGTTTTAATTATTTTTAATTTGTGACATGTGCTTTAACACGGAGGTCCAACAAGCGAACCCGAAGCTAATCCAGCGAATAAGAACTATTAAAATGCCGATTCCCTTCCGACGATCGTTTCCCGCAACTTCCTCGACTAAAAAAAGTAGTGCCTCCAACTGAGACTTATCATCGGGTTTCACATGCAAAAATACAATGCCTACACCTACCTAGATTCCGTTGAATTTCTGAGTTTGGCCATCTCGCTCGCTCATGATTTTCCTGCCCCAAAAGTGTCATTCTTTTCTTGTTCGTGTTCTAAATGTGTTCTAGTTTTGGGGGGGGTTTGATACATACATTCCATAGGAAATCTATGAATACGTATTTCTGCTTCCCATTTAAGCTCGGTGATGATATGGTTAAGTGCCGATATACTCACTAGAGTCGGGGGCAACTGTAAGGAAAAATTGTCATTCGTTCTGCCGGAGCTTGGGTTAGCTATTCCACTTCTTAGGGTTCCACCATTTCTACCACACATTCTAAAATCTCCATAATCGTTTCCATCTTGAAGTTAATTTACCCATGTTACTATACGTACTGAACTCTTTTGTCGCTTCCTACTTCCTTCTTTTTGTTTCCATATTTGTTTTCCTAGTGGTTCATCCTTTTAGGCTACTTCTTAGATCTCTGCTCTTGTTATAGATCACGGCTGTGATACTCTGTCATATTGTTCATACTGTCACTTTTGCTAACCTCTTGGTTTACTTAAATCCCATAGGACTACTTTTTTTTAAACTTACGTAGATTCTTACTGGTATTAGTCTGATTTATGGGTTCTCACTTATACTTTGAACTTACTCATCTAACTTAGGTTGGATTCTCATGTGTCTGACCTTATAAGACTCCTGGTCTCTTCTGGGTAAACCATTCTTCCAAACTTACTACTTCTGCCTTAGAATATTGATGCTACATGAACCAGGCTTTTGTACGGTTATCTTTTTCTGTGCTAGCACAGTTTGGGACAATCATTTTATGTTTCTACGGATATCGATGTTCCTTGTTCTGGTAATTTATGTCTTGATAGAGTCTATGACCCATGTAAGATAGGTATGAGATAGACTGCTTCAGGACAATTTCTTCGACCGATATTTTTAAGGGGTGAGGATCTGGGTAACTTGGGGCTATATCTATGTCGGATTTGCTTGGGGTAAGGTAACTAATCTCTTTATTTTACGACGTTCATCCACTCTTATTCCCATGAGTCTGAGTTTGGGTGTCTAGAACCCCTACATCCTTGATGACATCTTGTGTCTATTGGAACTTCACAGCTAATCCTGATTTCTTACTTCTTTTACCTCTCTGTCTATTCTTCATGATTCAGGGAACTTAATATCTACAAGAGGTACTTAAGACTATTGAGTCTACTTGAAGGAATTTTATGATGAAAGATGGAATCTTAGTATGAAAGAAGGAATCTTACTCAGGTTTACTCAACATTTTACTTTTGCTCAGGCTTGCTCTACGCGCTTTACTATTACAAATTCTGGTACTTCCTTATCTATCTGTTTCTATATCTTTACTTCTATTTGTTTATGGTTACTTAAGTATCTGAATTTATCTTTTACCTTTCTATTTTTACTTTCCTAAGTGAGTATCCTTAGAACTTTACTATTTGATTCTGTCTCTTTACTTTACTTTGTCTCTAGCTGCTTAAACATCTATGCATCCTTCCTCACCTTCTTATAGCTTTCTTTTCCTACTCCATTGGGTAAAAATTCTTAGATCTTTACTATCTGGTTTCATAGCTCGTTTGTACTTCTGGTAATAGGCCAGATTAACTTCAGGAAAATTCTCAACTTGGATCTAGAGTATAGTTGTGCTCGTAAGGAATACTATTTGAATGATCTGGGAAGACTTACTAATATTTCTACAGGGCTTGAGGACGTACTCGAGGATCAGATACTGAAGAGGTAGTGCCTCGCATACTAGTATCTTGGACATACTATGTATACAAGACCCCAACACTCTGCCCACTGCAATCACTGACTCCCTAGACCATGCTCTGATACCATCTTTGTAACATCCCCGATTTGATAGATGTTACCGGCATGGAATAGGCCGTACTATTCCCCTAAGCCCCTGACTTCTGACATCTGCTATTCTTTCTCACATATAAACTCATGCATGGGGCCATTGCCCAACTCATCAATCATGAATGCATAACACTTTTAATAGTAAATACTATGTTTTAATACATATTACAACTCTGACAATGGTTACTAAAATGTAATATATAAGAAATATTTACTATGCAAGATGTGTATTACATGTCACTTCCTGACTCTAGCTGAACTGGACTTTATTTTTAACTTGACCTGGTGGACTAAACCCACTAGTGACTGCTATCAGTATCCGTCCCCTAGAGCTCGTCCTCCGAAACTACTTGTAAAATAAAACACTGGAAGAGGGGTTAGATCATTTGAACGATCTAAGTGAGTGGACGATTTAAAATGAAAACTGAAATAATGTTATGAAAATGTTTGGTTTTGAAACCAAAGTTCAGAAATAGCTTAATATAAAAAACTCTTTTCTGGTCTGAAAACTCTGAACTATTTTATGAAAATCTTGTCTGAAATCTCTTTTGTAAAACATATCTTTTCTGAAAGTCTCTTTTATCAACTGAAAACAACTTTTTTCTTCCTGGAAAACTTTTCTACAACCTTATTTTCTGGAAATCTCTTATAAACTGCTTTTTCTGAAAAACTTTATTTCTAAAAAACCTTCTCTGGAACTTTTTCAGAAAACTGTATATGAAAACTGTTTCTAAAAACTGATCTCTGTGTCTGAAAACCTGATGTATTGGGGCGTTACGTATCGCCATCCCCCATACGCATAACTAGAACCAGGAATGCAAATTCATGACTTTGAGGGCGTTACAAAGATTGTATCAGAGCATGGTCTAATAGCCTGAGTCGAAACTGAATTGGTAAAAAAAATATCCTGAAAAATGGACAAGCGTCGCGATGCAAAGACTTGCGCGTCGCGACACAACTTGGAGATGGCCGAGGCAAAGAGTTGTTTTGGTTCGCATCGCGACGTAAGTCTACGCGCGTCATGACACACACAAGATAGAATCGAATTAGGGCTTATTTTTCAGAAAGTGCTGCGACGTACGGTGCTTGGCATCGCAACAGAAGGCCAGATTCAAGGCCTAATATTAACCTTTTCAAGTCTACTTGCTCCACCACACTTCCCACACTAAAACCTTCATATAAGCACCACTCTAAATTTACTATGCATACTCAAGAGGCATATTCAACCCCAATTTATATACCAATTTATCAACCCCCTCCAATACATACATATACCCAAAAGTCTCAATCCATAATAATATCATCATGTTATTTTCCAAAATACATGCTAACAACCCATTTAAAGACAATTTAAAAATCCCAAATTCTAGGGTTAATAAGGTGCGAAATGGGGCTTATATTATATATTCAAAATTGAAAATAAATTGAGAAGATAGGAAGAGAATGAAAGCTTACTTGACCAAGAAAACTTGAGAGCTCATCACCAATCTTCATTGTTTCATGGCAATGAAGAAAAATTTGAAGATCCCCCCACTTCAAGCTTACGTTTTTACTTCTTAAGGGATGCATGAATAGTGACTTATTTATAGGCAAGATGGCTGACTTTTTTCATAAAATGAGTGGTTGAGATTTTGCCACATGTCTCATTTCTAGTTTTTTCTCGAAATTACTATAGCTATTACAGTAATAATGCTTTTTGACCTACATAGGGTTCGAATTTGGAAAAATATTCAACTTATAAATTGTAGGTCTCGATCTTATCTTTCCACCGATATAAAATTCATAACAATCGGAGATCATATGAGAAAGTTATGATCCAAATACTATAGGCTATCTGGAATAAAACATCGTACCATCTAATATCAGATTCTCAAAGAATTTACCGATTGTTCCCAAAGTCATCTCACGAGGGTATATGTTTACAAACATGATTTATAGTATGTGACACTCGTCTCATAGTGTAACAGTAATTGAGATTCCCGGTCGTTACAAAATAAACTTGAAGCACAAAGTAGTGCTAGAGCCTGTTAATGAATTATGTTAGTTTCTTCACACCCAAATACCAAAGGATTTAGCCTCTCTTTGTCATAAGGAATGACAAAAAAAAGTTTTCATCTTAAGGATTGAAGGTATGAAGCTTATAATTAATGAAGAAAGAAGAGAAAATGGGAGAGATAATAAAAGATGTAGAGAAAATTCTTAAGACTTGTATTAAACTAAAGAGAATTACAAGAGATAAATACAAACGATAGATGCCCAATTGGTGGAGAATATATATTGATGAGTGGTAATTATATCACTATTTCCCACTCATTTGACCTAATATTTTGTATAGTTTCTTGAGTTTTGTGAATATTTTGATGTGTTTTGTGTTATTTTGTAGATAAATAAAGTTTCAGGACTCTCTGGAGGTGATTTGGGCCAAAACAGTGAAAATTGGACGGAAAGGGCAAAATGGTCATTTCGCGCGTCGCGACGCGCAAGCCTATGGCGCCGCGACGCCTAATGTGCACCGAACAATGCTAACGTGCACCGGGTCCACAAGTCAGAATCTGAGGAAATTTGACTTTGCTAATGTGCGCCGTGCCACGTGTCACCATCACAGCCGATCTGCTAACATGCGCCGTGCCATGTGTCATCATCCTACGGTGTCGACAGTCACCATCGCCATGTGTCGCCACATGTCACTCCACCTGTCTGCCATGTCATCATCCACATCACCGGTTGATCGAGTCAAAGTGCCACATCATCACCACGTCATCATCAACCAATCACAGCGTGCCACGTGTCGCAATTCTACGGTGCCGAAAGTCCATTTCGCCACGTGTACCACGTCAGCGCCACGTCAGCGCCAATTATTGACTCACTTATCCGAAATCGACACGTGGCGGATAAGAATCTGAATCAGCCAATCAGAAGCCGCCACGTGTCGCAATAATTGAACTCCCAACCACCTTGCCACGTGTCACATTATCACCTTATCCAGAATCTGAGCCGACGAACCAGAAGCTGCCACGTCGACAATGTCCAACGTCGCGATGCGAGCTGGGCGTCGCGACGCCGACCCCCTACTGACGCCTATAAATTCAGCTCGATTTCAGAATTCAAAGCATGTCTTCCTTGAGTTTTGTAAGGACTTTAAGGATTGCATCTTGTGTGTTTAAGTTTTTGTAATTTAAATTAAGCATTTTTACTTTTAGTATTTTCAATTATGCACTTTTACTTTTTGTAATAAAATTTTATTTTATTATTTTTTTTTTTATGTTCAGTTGTTAATTTACCGCTGGGGTAAAAAGTGAAACATTTAATATAATTATCTAGGTAAATCTCACTTAATTATAATTTATAAATTATAATTTAACCATATCAATTAATGGCAAACTTTATTACCGCCTATATGGTCGGTCTAAATATAAATTACTTTACCGCCTATATGGCTGGTCTTTATGTGACAGATAATTACCGCCTATATGGCTGGTGTAATTGGACTAAATGTATTACCGCCTATATGGCTGGTTTTAAATGTTTAACATTATTAATTCCTGAGAAAGCAGAACATAAAATAATTTATATATTATAATAAATGAGATTCCTAGACAAAGAAATACTAAATGTGGATCCTCTAACCCCAGCATTTTATTTTATTCTAGGGAAGTGATGAAACACAATATTCACACTTAATAATTGATTTTCTTTTTATGGGTAATTCTTTAGTTTGTTTATTGAGTCTTAAGCTTAATGCTTCTTGTTGTCTGATCACCAATAAGATTGATGTGGTAAACTTAAAATGAACTAGACATAGAGATTTTAGGTTTCAGCCTTAGATTCAATAGCCCACGATATTCCTTGAGGATAGATAACCCTTTAATAGATTTCCTTACAGGATAGACATATACCTGTCGGACGGGGGTAGCCATAATTGGAACTTAAACTTAATGAATCCAGGTAATTTGGTTGACATAGACATATGGTTCAATTGGGTTATACTGAGTATTTGCGTCTGACCATCGACAAAGGCTTTTGCATAATTTCGTGTTCCAGGTTAGCAAACTAATTTATTACACATATATAAGAGAATCAATTCATCTTTATATTAATATTGTGTGGAGTCACGACCCTAGATCTTTGAGTCTTTTCTTTTATTTTGCTTAGTATTTTCTTTTGAGTCTGTTTTTTTATTTAATTAGCAAATCTACATTCAACCAACCAAAAGCAATCAATTCCCTTCTCCCTATAATTAGATACTTGTAAATAAATAGTATCAATAATTAATAACAACAGTAGGAATTAAGTCCTCGTGGGATCGATATTTTTATACTATTTGAACGATACATGCGCTTGCGTTATACATTTGTGTTTACGCCGGTCAAGTTTTTGGCGCCATTGCCGGGGACTTATTTTTCTTAAGTTATTAATTTTGAAGCTATTTAATTTTCATGTATCTAATTTTCTTTATTTTTATCTGTAATTTTTATTTCTTTCATTTGTTTTCAGGTGGTTAAAAAAAATGGAACACTACTAGGAGATTGAAAGATTACGAGCCTTACAAGAAGATACACCCCACATCTGGGAGCAACAGTCCGATTTTCTGAGGCCTGTTGTCCAGCCCAACGATTATCACTGGATGCCAGAACCAAGCTACACTACATTTGCTCAACAAAATGCAATGAGGAGATGTGACATATGTAATGGTAACCACTCTATAGATTATTGCGAGTACAACTACCATCAAGGGTGGCAAAGCTATCAAGATCCTTCATGGTATGAAGAGCCATCACATTTCACAGAACCACATTTTCCATCTTATCCACCACCCACCTACAATGATCTTCATCAAGAACCAGAACCATCAAAGGAAGAACAATTGGTTGACATGCTCAAAGATTTATTCAAGAAACAAGACGAAAAGTTGGATACAATGCTTGAAACATATCAGAATCAACTCGAAAGTATTCAGAGACAATCAGCATATATTCAGAGGATGACAGATCAAATGAGACAATTAACAGAAAATCAGAACTACATACCTCAAGAACCAGTTTCAGATGACACTGATGAAGCCTTCGAGTACCAATCATTTCAAAATGACCCTTCAACATAGGAGGAGGCTGGGCAGTATAAACAACCTGAGGTATCAATTCATGAGGCCAAACCAACGAAGTCTCTATTTGACTTTTATTATTCAGATTCTGACGAGGATGAAGCTGATCTATTTGTACCAACTGCACCAACAACGAAGGATCAAACTTTCAATCCTCAAAATGAAGATATTGGAGCATGCTTTTGTTGGAAATGGTGATCGAGTACCATTCACTTTTTGTATGAATATTTGATATTTATGCAATATAATATTTATTTTATCATGATTATTTATTTTTATATATGGTAAAACTCTTACTTTATTTTATATATTGTAAATCTAATTGTTAGATTACTCTAAGAGTTAGAGATTTCGAGTTTCACTCGAAACCTTATATGAAATTAGTAAAGACCCGAGAGTTACTACATATGGTGATATAGTTGCAAGAGTTGCAAATGGTGTTGAGAAATATCACACATTCTCTCGAATATAAATTATTCATAGTCTAGATATATTGACATGGGTCGGTCATTATATTGGTAAGACTAGTGCATTGTCTATATATGTAATGGACATATGGTTTGTCTCAACAGACTGTGAGCTTAGCGGAAGTTCGTATAGAAATGCAAATATTCATTAGAGGAATGAATATCGAACAAACTCATAAAGATGACTAATAGATATTCCATAAAATTGTCAATAATTATCTTTTCGAGTTGAGTAGTTATTGTGGTCCTTTGACTTGAGACACCACGGTGATCTTGTGAGTGGTCCTCTGTGCCTGATACCATGCATGTCAGAGACCTTTCATGGTCTGACCGCTAGATGTCTGCTAGGTATAGACCGATGCTCGTGAAGATCGGTGTGTGTTAATATTAGGATTCGTCAGTCCATATGGTTGGATTTTATTTCCAGAAATTTTCAGAATATATTCCGGAAATCTTTTGGCCGAAAGTTCGTTGAAGAAATTATTTTTATAACATTATAAATAATATTCAAAAAGAGTTTTGCTATATTATTTATTAATGGGATATAAGGATGAAAAGTTTTATATATTGAGTATATAAGGTTTTGACAGTATAACTATAACCTTACTCAATTGGAAATGGTAATGACGAAGGGATTATACATTAGCGTTTTAACCTCGACTTGTATGGTTCGACGTGTCGTGTTGTTTACTCATGATTTGTAGGTGGACAGGCCTTCATGAAATATGTATACAAATATATGAGATATATATGTATATATATACGTAACAACCGAACCTGAGCCTAGAGAGTTCCATTATATTGAGTTTACTCGTTAAGCACTAGGGCGACCTCTCGTCAAATGTTGACAAAGTATTTTTTTTGGGTATTTAGGATTAAATTGTTTAATCTGATAATTCATGAGATGAATTCAATTAATTAATTTTATATCAATAGTTGATATAATTTTATTGTATAATAAATGTAAATTTGATTTACATTAAATTAGTAATTATTTTGTGAATTAATTTAATTGTTAAATTAATATACAATATTAATTATTTAGCTTATAAAATTAATTAATTAATTAAAGCAAAATTGAATTTGTTTAGTTAGAGTAACTAAATTTATTCATAAAGGTAACTTAGTTTGCTTTATATTAAAATTGGTGAGATTTAATTTAACCTTGGTTAAGTTATTTTTTTGAATTGTGTGGTGTAGAGAAAATATTCTTTAAACCATGGTTTGTTATTTTGGTTTTGGTTTTCTTTATTATTAATTTAATAAAACAAAAAAATAACAACCATTGCTTTTTTTTTCTTCTCTCCACTTGCCTCTGCCGTGTATATATTACAAAAACACATTGCTTCTTTTGTTGATTTTTTGCTCTCTGCCAAATAGAAACAAAGAGAAAAGCACTTGCTCACTGCCGAGCAAGAACAAGAAAAAAAAATTGGTTTTTATTTTCCAAAATCCAAGCCAAAAATCTCACCAAATAATACCCTACATATAATCAAGTTCATGGAATTAATTCCTAAGTGTTAAGGGTTAATATATGTTCTTGAAGTTTTCTTTTTCCTAGGGTTCAAGTGTTGAATTTTTGGGAAAATCTTGGTTGCTATTCTTGAGTGATCAAACCACATTTTGATCACCGAGATTTATTCTTGGAGGAGCTCAATTTGGTGGAGAAAGAAGGAAGCTCAAAGCTTGGAAGAATTGGAAAACCTTGGATGCAACCATTCTCAAATTGGAAAGGCTTGAAAGAAATGTTGGTAAAATTTAATTTGTAAATTTATTGTTCAATTTCTTTGATGATTATTGTTGAGAAAAATTATTGTGGATTTGTTGGATTAATTGGAAGCATGTATGTGAGGAATTGAAGCATTCAAGTATATAAAAAATTGGTATATAATTGATATATTAATTTTGTAACTTGGATTAGTTTTTTCAAGAGTTGGAATATTATTTTGTATGCTTGAATTAATTTTTCAAGTGTTGGAAAATTAATTTTAGTATGTTTGGATTATTTTCAAGTGTTGGAAATAATTATGATGTTTAAATTAATTTGTCAAAAGTTGGTAGATTGATTTAAGTGTGTTGAAATTTTTAAATGGACTTATGGTAATTTTTAATACATGAAAATGTTTTAATACATTGGAAATTTTAAGTTTGTAATTAAAATTTTAAACCCACTATTTTAAGGACTGCCGAAAATTAAAAAATAAAAAATAAAAATATTTTTTATTCGCTCGGGATTTGATCTCGGGCGGGTTCCGCTGCGCACGGCTTATCCGTTCCTCACTCAACAAGTGGTATCAGAGCGATACGTGCTTTTATTGTTCATGTTCCTTACAATTTTTTCTCAATGTTATAAATGCCCATGCATACATTTAATTATGAATTACATGTTTTAGGCATTTTTGGCCATGCAAACATTTTATATATTTGTATGCATTTGACTTTGGAAAAATCTCTACGCTAAATTATTAAGTGTCATTATTTTAGTTGAAAATATGACATGGTCCGGCTTGTCTATACGGTGTTAGTGAAACCATTGTGATTATTCCTAATATTGCTAAAGCGTGAGGGATTGGTTATAATGTTTTGTACTATTCCGGTTAAGCATGAGATTAGTCGAATTTAAGAGAAAGTATTATCCAATATTGCTAAAGCGTGAGGTTAATATTAGTATCTTACTTTCGGCGATAGACAAGTTGATCTAAAAATTGAACTATCCAATACTGCTAAAGCGTGAGGATGAGATTCGATTTAGGACCGAATGTAAGAGTTGCATGGATGCAATTGACAATAATTGTCTACCTTCTCGAATTTACAATGGTCAATATTGCTAAAGCGTGAGACTTACGTAAATGTCAAGAAGGATCTACTTTGCATTGTGAGATTTAAGAGTTAAATTTTCGTATTCTTGTTTGTAGAGATTATAAAGAATATGTAAAACAATGCGAAGGCACTTTATAGAAAAAGTAAATCCATATTCTATTTAGTGTTTTATCATGATATTTAAATATTAATTTCTGCTTTATTTTATCCTTGTGTAGACAGAATGTCTGTGTCGAACTCGCTTTCGCGTATACTTGATACGCATAAGCTCCAGGGTGTTGTTAACTATAATGCTTGGCTTATGAATCTCCGTATTCTTTGCCAAGCGGAGCAACTTGAATATGTTCTAGATCGTCCAATGCCCGTGAGGGTTTCAGATGATGCTTTAGATGAAGAACGTGAGACGTTCAACAGATGGAGGGATGATGATCAGAAACTCTGGTCATACATCTTGGGATCTATGGTACCGGAACTACAAAGGAAGTACATGCCGATGCTTGATTCCAGATCCATCTTGTTGCATTTGAAGGAACTATTCAGTGATCGATCTCAGGTAGATATACGGGGTGGCTGTCGAGTTTTTTCACACTTTCCTCCCAGAGGGAAAACCTGTTATCCCACATGTGATGAAGCTAATAGATTGTGTGGAAGAACTCGAAAGGATGGATATTCCAATTGACAATCGCCTCGGGAATAATGTGATTCTCTCGTCTCTTCCTAAGTCTTTCAAGGACTTTATCGTTAACTTTAACATGCATAAGATGCTTCCCACCTATTCTGAGTTGCACAATATGTTGCTGACAGCTCAAGATGACATGAATAAGAATAGTTCTGCATTCATGATCACTGGTGTTTCTTCTTCTGGACCTTCTCAGGCTTCTTAAAAGCCGGCTGGGAAGAAACAGAAAAAGAAGAAGAAAGTTAAAGGTAAAGGTCCAAAGGTTGCTTCCGCAAGGGTTTCTAAACCAAAGGTGAAGACAGATGTTGCAAAAGGAAAATGTGTCCATTGTGATATGCTTGGACATTGGAAACGCAACTGTCCAAAATATTTAGCTTCTTTGAAGATAGCGTACTCAAGTATTTGTTTTCCTATTATTGACATTATACTTGCTTTTGATTCTAGTTCGACTTGGGTGTTAGACACCGCTTGTCCTTCTCATATCTACAATTCGTTGCAGGATTTGAGAGAAACTAGAAGACTAAAACCGGGAGAGATCCAACTGTGAGTAGGGAATAGAGATTATCTACAAGTTGAAGCAGTAGGATTTTTGTGTTTGACACTCTCGGATGAATGTAATATTACACTTAATAACTGTTATCTTGTGCCTAATATGATACGACAAATCATCTCACTTCCTGTACTTGACAGTGAAGGATTTCATGTAAATATTAAAGATGGTCTTTTGAATTTATATGATAATATGAATGTTTTGCTTGTTTCATGTCCCATGGTTGATGGACATTACATTCTTACAAAAAGTCGTGATATCTTTAATATAGAGAAATCTAAAAGGAAAAGATCAGATGAAATAAATAACATAGAACTTTGGCATATGAGATTAGGTCATATAAGCATAAAACACCTACCAAACTAGTTAAGGATGGTGTGATAGATGATCTAACCATAAAACCTTTACCAGTTTGCGAATATTGTATTCAAGGTAAAATGACCAAATCTTCATTTAGTGGTGTTGGACTCCGAGCTAATGATTTATTGGAACTTTGTGCATTCTGATGTATGTGGTCCTATAAATCATGCTGCCATGGGTGGGTTTCAATACTTTGTAACTTTTATCGATGATTTGTCACGATATGGTTATGTGTTTCTTATGAAACACAAATCGGAAACTTTTGAAAAGTTCAAAGAATACCGATTTGAAGTTGTTGGTGGTATTTTCAGGTCCTATGATATTTAAGCAATACGACAGGTGTAAAAAGGGTAAACTCCCTTGTTGATCGAGATTATTAATACCGACCCGACCACATGAGTTGGGGGCCGAGCACTTAAGATCGGTAACCCGACCACTTAAGATCGGATGACCGGGCATTATCAGATCGACAACAACATTCTCAGTTCAAAAGACCATTGTGACCGACCTCATGAAGACCGAGAACATGACGAGATATGCTCCAGAAGATAAGACATCCTATTTTTACGGATAAGAAGATAAGTTATCCTACTTTCATAGGGAAAGGTTGATAAGTCAATGTCCTAATAGGATATGGGAGGTCAATGAGTGAGTGTCCTAATAGGATATGGAAGTGAATGTAGTTTCGACTATGAATTCTTATGGGAAAAGGAATCTGATTTCTTTACTATTATAAATAGAAGGGGAAAGTGTAAGTAAGTGGAATGAATATCATTATCATCAGACTTGTAAACACAAGACAGGCCAGAAAAAGCATATTTCGGTAATAAAACATCGTCCGTTCTGTGCCCGTGGATGTAGGTTGGATCTGATCCGCCGAACCACGTTAAATCTCTTTGTTGATTGGTATATTTATCTATCTTTTGCCAAATTTTCTTTTAGTTTCCCATAAACAAAAAAATTCACAGTTGGAGGAGGATTGTTTCGGGAGTAAAAAACCTTTATTGCCCCTGAGACTAAAATCAGCCGTCAACAGTTAGCGCCGTCTGTGGGGATTTAACGAGAAGTAGCTCGCGTGGTAAGACGATGGCAGAATGTGGAAATTGCCAGTCGTCGGGGAGTTCAACAGCAGAATGGATGGAGAAAATAGAGGAAAATATGAGGAAAGAAAGGGAGGAAAATCAAAACATGTTGAAGTCCATGATGAACAGACTGAAGAGGATGGAAGAAACGAATAATGAGAAGTTTGAAGCCGGAGCCAGTCGGAGGAGAGGCGAAATAGCGGAAGGAAAAAGGTTCACAGATGTGAGTGATGACGATGAACCGAGGAGGAAGGGTCCCTACGGGATGAGGTCCGTAGTGGTAGAAAAAGATTTACAAACGGAGGATACGTGGGAAGAAGAAGAGGGGAGACAGTCGTCAGATTCTTTCTATGATGGCCCCCGCGACACCAGAATGGGAGATAAGAAACATGGTGAAACTGGACGGGAAGTCTCAAGTCATGAGGAACGCCGCACCCGTGGTGAAAGACGCGAAGGAGGCCGCAGGAGGTGGCATAGTGACACAGATGGCAGTATAAAGTCTTGGTTAAGAAAAGAAATGGCCAAGTGAGGAGTTAACCCCAAAACTGATACATCAGATGCTCGGGACGGCGAGGTTGAATCTCCCTTCACAGAAGAAATAAGGTCGGAAAAATTCCCAAGATGTTTCAACATGCCATCCATGACGCCCTACAAAGGCCATTCAGATCCAAAGTCCCATATTGAAAGTTTCGTCCTATTGATGGAGGTCCAAATGGTAGTAGGGGATGCCATTTGCAAAGTATTCCCCCTAACCTTGGGCAGGTCTGCCATTCTGTGGTTCAGAAGTCTTGCCCCGGGAAGCATCAGTAGCTTCGCTCAACTCAGAAGGTCATTTTTTCGACATTTCAATGGGGCATGCGTCCCAAAAAGGACAATTGGGGAATTAAGGCTCATGAAGCAGGGGGATGACGAGCCCCTGAAGGCTTTCATTGAACGATACCATAACATGGTGCTCGAGGTCGGGGGATATGAGTCGCTCGAGGCCTTGGAAAGTTTGAGGGGGCTTTAAAAAAAGTCGGAAAGCTGTGGACCCACCTGAGGATCCAAGATACACCAGACTATGCCACCGCCCTGGAAATAGCCCGGAAGTTTATTTCGTTGGAGAATGAAGAAAGAATCTCCGGAGGGAGACAACCATCAGAGAACGGATGGCGAGAGCGGAAGCTCCTCGCAAACCAGACATGGAGTTCAAAAAATCGCCCCCGAGGCGAAGGGAATTCAAACCGGTACCTCGGGATGACCAGGAAAAAAGGATCTCGACCCAGGTGAACCATGTGGCCGGGGAAGAGGCATACATTCCCTGAATAAACCACTCTGGGCAAATCATCATGGAAATCCAGGGAAAAAGGTCTCTTGATAGAACCCGATCTCATGAGATTCTCGCCAGACAGGAGGAATAACAAATCCTATTGCATGCATCATAATTTGAGGGGACATACGACGAATGGATGCAAAGACTTGCGGGAGCAAATGGAAGACCTGGCGCGGAATGGGTACTTGAATAATTATATTGACCATGAAGTTATGACGACCAGGCAGAGAGCACATTGCCGACATGTGAATATCATCGCAAGGAGGAAGATACTGGCCGGGGACTCTAACAGGGGGAGACTTAGACGAGGTCCTGAAGCAGGATCTGCTGAAGTGTCTGAAAGAGTACCCGGACATCTTTGCATGGGGGCACGACAACATGACCGGGATTGATCCGAAGTTCATCAATCACTGTTTGGCAATAAGCCCATCACACAAACCGGTCAAGCAAAAAAGAAGAACCTCTAACCAGGAACGGTGTAGGGCAATGGCTTCCGAGGTAGAAAAACTGTTGAAAGCTGGTTTCATCAGAGAAGTAAAATACCCGGAGTGGGTATCAAATGTGGTATTAGTAAAGAAATCCAATGGAAAGTGGAGGATGTGTGTGGATTTCACCGACCTCAACAAAACGTGCCCGAAAAACAGCTTCCCACTACCAAATGTAGATCAGTTGTTAGATTCAACGGCCTGCCAGGGACTGCTAAGCTTCATGGATGCCTTCTCGGGATATAATCAGGTCAAGATTCATCCTGAGGACGAGGAGAAGACGACCTTTGTTACCGATCAGAGGCTTTACTATTATAAAGTAATGCCCTTCGGATTGAAAAATACGTGGGCAACCTTTCAGAGGCTGGTGAACAAGATTTTCAAGCCACTCATCGGCACATCGATGCTGGTATATGTTGATGATATGATAACAATGTCTAAGGAGCCAGGGTGTCACGTGGCTGATCTGAAGAAAACCTTTGAATTGCTGAGGAAACATAATTTAAAACTCAACCCGGAGAAGTGTACTTTCGGTGTGGCCTCGGGAATATTTTTGGGCTATATGGTAAGCTCTCGAGGCATAGAAGCAAACCCGCAGAAAATCCAAGTCGTTCTGGACTTAAAATCTCTCATGACGATAAAATAAGTGCAAAGCCTGACCGGTAGGGTGGCCGCGCTCAATCGATTTATTTCCCGAGCAACCGACAAGTGCCACCCCTTCTTCAAAGTCGTCAAGAAGGCAAAAAAGGAAGTCAACTGGACGCCAAAATGCGAGGAGGCCTTCCTACAGTTAAAACAATACCTGACGCAGCCCCCACTTCTGGCAAAACCGTCCCCAAGTGAGACCTTATACGTATATTTAGCTGTTTCGGAGCATGCAGTAAGTTCGGTATTAGTGCAAGAGGCCGATAAGGTCAAAGGCTAGTGTATTATGTTAGCAAAGCTTTACTAGATGCTGAGACCAGATATCCAGTACATTAGCTGGTCGCCTTGTCGTTAATCACTGCGGCCAGGAAGTTACGAACTTACTTCCAGGCACATCCTATTGGGGTTTACACCGATTATCCTTTGAGGCAGATTTTGCAGAAACCAGAGGTCTCGGGCAGGTTAATGAAGTGGTCGGTAGAGTTGAGTGAACACACCATTTCTTACCTCCCAAGGGCAGTGGTAAAAGGGAAGGCCTTGGTAGACTTTGTTGCTGAATTCACAGAACCCCAAATTCTGACAGTGGGGGAAGACAAATGGGAGATGTCAGTAGACGGATCCGCCAGCTCACAAGGTAATGGGGCTGGAATCGTATTGAAAAACGGTAAAGGTGAAGAAGTGTTGTTCGCCTTGAGATTCACCTTCGAGGCCACAAATAATGAGGCGGAGTATGAGGCAATTTTATCCGGTTTAAGGTTATGCACGGTGATGGGCGTCCACGACTTAGTTATAAGAAGCGACTCCCAGCTGGCTGTTCAGCAGCTGAAGGGAGAATTCCAAGCCAGAGAGCCGAGTATGATAACCTATCTAGCTGAGGTAAAAAGGTTGGTGGGGAAAATGGGGAATGTGCGCTTTGAGCAAATCGACCGGGAAAACAACTGTGAGGCAGACTCTTTAGCACGGCTCGCATCTTCAATCAGGTCGGAAAATCCCAGAATAGTCCCTCTAATCTGCCTCCGAGAAAAAACGTAGGAGAGCTCGAGGTATAGGTATTGGGTATGGAAAGCAAATCTTCATGGATGCAACCAATCAGGAGATATCTGGAGACCGGGGAGACACCTGAAGATAAAAAGGAAGCCAGAAAACTGAAATTCAAAAGCACCAAGTTCTCCCTGATCGAATGGGTGCTATACCGAAGGGGCTATACAGTACCCCTTCTGAGATGCTTAGCAGAAGAGGAGGCTGACTATGTGCTCAGGGAAATTCATGCGGGAATCTGTGGGAGTCACGCCGGAGGACAATCAATTGCCTTTAAAGCTTTAAGGCAAGGGTTCTACTGGCCGACCATGCATCAGGACGGTGTGAGGGTAGCCCAGAAATGTGAGGGATGCTAGAAGAATGCCAATATTCACCACCAACCCGCATAACAGTTGACCACCATGTCCATCCCTTGGCCGCTCGCCCAGTGGGGGCTGGATATCATCAGACCAATGTCGAATGGGCGAGGGCAAGCGAAATACGCCATTGTTGCCATAGATTATTTCACCAAATGGGTGGAAGCCGAACCCCTATCCACAATCAGAGAGAAGAAAGCTACAGAGTTCTTGAGAAAGAATATTATTTTCAGGTTCGGAATTCCTCTGGCTGTCATCACCGATAACGAAAAACAGTTCGATAGCAAAGGTTTCAGGAAGCTCTGTGAAGACCTCTAGATCGCCTTAAGATTCGCCTCACCTGCCCATCCCAAGTCTAACGGGCAGGTAGATGCGACAAACAAAACCATCAAATCCAATCTTAAAGCTTGGCTCGGAGCCTGCAAGAGCTTATGGGTCGAGGAGTTACCGGAGGTGTTGTGGGCACACCGGACGACCTGTAAGGATTCCACAGGGGAAACTCCATTTTCATTATCATACGGATGCGAGGCGGTTATTCCAGCAGAGATCGGAATGACTACCCACCGGGTCCAGCATTATAAGGACGGACATAATGAAGAACTCATCAAAAGTCATCTCGACCTGATCGAAGAAAAGAGGGAGAAGTCAGCTATGAAGACAACAGTCTATCAACAAAGGATGACCCATTTCTACAATAAAAAAGTTCGGACCCGTGTTTTTCTTCCAGGAGACTTGGTATTACGAAGGGTCACCTTGAACACTCGAAGGCCGGAGGAAGGTTCGCTAGGTGCCAAGTGGGAAGGGCCCTATAGAATTGTGGAAGTAGTAAGGCGGGTGCCTATACTTTGGAACAGCTGGACGACACACGGCTAAAAACGCCTTGGAATGCCGAGATGTTGAGGAAGTACTTCCAATAGGTTTTTCTTTGTTTCTTTTTCTAGACAACCCGACAGGGGTTAGGAGATCAAATAAACCCTATCCCAAAATATCTCGCAGAGAGTTGTAGGAAGGGCAGTAGGTCCCCGAATATGAATAAAATTTTCTTTTTTCAGTCAAAAAAATATTCACTCGCTTTTTCAAATTAAACTTGAGAGTCATATTCAGTATTTCGGGGACATACTCGACGCGAAGGGATGATCCGGGATCAGGAAAAGCACCAAACCCGACTACATCAAGGGATGAAGCGCATAAGGGAGCACGCAAAGCCTTTCGTAGTAGAGTCAAATCCCCGAAGCTGGAGCAGAACTACCCTATGACTTGCATTCATAAGGGATATTTCGAGATGGTAATCACGGGGAGGGAGTGCCCCCGTAAGATGGCCGGTCTGGCCAGCTGGGGAAATACGGCTGCAGGGAGTGTGTCCCCACACGTTTTGTCTGACCAACGGATCCGTGAGAAGCATAGCACGAGGATGGATTATACCCCCGTGGCGTTTGCTTGCTCCAGTGTTACCGAGCGTAAGGAGGAGCATTCCCTTAATGCTTCAGACACTCTTTGATCCCTACCTATTTGGTCATTTGGATCTGTGAGATGCATAGCACGAGGAAGGATATACCCTCGTGGCGTTTGCTTGCTCCAGTGTTACCGAGCATAAGGAGAAGCATTCCCTTAATGTTTCGGACACTCTTTGATCCCTACCTATTTGGTCATTTGGATCCATGAGATGCATAACACGGATAGGGATGATACCCTCGTGGCATTTGCTTGCTCCAGTGCTACCGAGCATAAGGAGGAGCATTCCCTTAATGCTTCAGACACTCTTTGATCCCTACCTATTTGGTCATTTGGATCTGTGAGATGCATAGCACGAGGAAGGATATACCCTCGTGGCGTTTGCTGCTCCAGTGTTACCGAGCATAAGGAGAAGCATTCCCTTAATGTTTCGGACACTCTTTGATCCCTACCTATTTGGTCATTTGGATCCATGAGATGCATAACACGGATAGGGATGATACCCTCGTGGCATTTGCTTGCTCCAGTGCTACCGAGCATAAGGAGGAGCATTCCCTTAATGCTTCAGACACTCTTTGATCCCTACCTATTTCTTCGATCATTTGGATCCGTGAGATGCATAGCACGGGGATGGATGATACCCTCGTGGCGTTTGCTTGCTCCAGTGTTACCGAGCATAAGGAGGAGCATTCCCTTAATGTTTCAGACACTTTTTGATCCCTACCTATTTCTTCGATCATTCGGATCCGTGAGAAGCATAGCACGAGGAGGGATCATGCCCTCGTAGCGATTGCTTACTCTAGTGTTACTGAACATAAGAAGGAACATGCCCTTAATGTTTCAGACACTTTTAGATCCATATTTTGATCGTTCGGATCCGTGAGAAGTATAGCACGGGGAGGGATTGTGCCCTCATAGCGTATACTTGCTCCAGCGTTGTAAGGAGGAGTCCTCAAATAATACACATGCTCAATGGCGACCTGAAGTATAGAGGATGTGCCCTTACCATTCTAAACGCTCTTTGATCCAAATCCTGGTTCGCCGGGACTCTGAATTGAAAGATTCAGAACTGTGTTTTGGAGACCTCGGACAGAACGCTGTTTTGAGGAATCCGTGCTGTTGTTTACACTTGCAAAATGTTTCATTTCGAGTCACTCCAATTTTTTGATTTTATTTTCCAAAGTTTTGTTTTTGATTTTCACTGGACTGGCAATAGGACGCCCATGCCAAACCCGATAGGGCTTCAAAGGTTGATTCACCTCCCTTCTGAATAAATCCCAAGGATTAATCGGATTGGGGCCGGATTCATTCCGCCGAGGCCACTTGGTTAATCGGCTCGGGGCTGGATTCGTTCCGCCGAGGCCATTATAGTTTCTATCAGCTCGGGGTCGGGTTATGTCCCACCGAGTCAGCTTTTTGGTCTGGGGATGTAACATTCCCCCAGAGCCAAGTGTTTCTCTCAGCTCGGGGTCGGGTTATGTCCCACCGAGTCAGCCTTTTGGTCTGAGGATGTAACATTCCCCCAGTACCAAGCATTCCTCTCACCTCGGGGTCGGGTTACGTCCCACCGAGTTTGTATTTTCGGACTGGGGACGTAACATTCCCCCAGTGAGCCAAGTGTTTCTCCTAGCTCGGAGTCGGGCCTCGAGTGGTCGTTCTTGGGATAGCAATCGGAGCAAGTTATAAAGGACCAAAAAAGAAAAGTGGAATAGAAATATATAAAAATATTCACATAAATATGATCGTGAAAAGAGTTATTACAAGGAGAATAAAAGTTTGTTCAGAATTACACGAGGCCCCATTCGGGTTACCTCTTACAGATCAGCCCGCGCATGGGCAATTGGTTCTTCCTCGACAGGCTCAGGTAACAGATGGATTGGCTCGACCTCGGGAGAAATGACAGTGGCTTCCACATTGACAGCCTGAGAGGTCCCGACAATTATGGCTTCAGGGGCCGGAGCAGGAGCCTCAGGTTGATCCTCTTCAAGAGCAAGAGCCTCAGGTCGGTCATCTTCAGGAGCCGAGGCGATCGAAATGGGATCGGGATCCATCACCTCTTCGGGAGAAAAGGGTAATCATATTTGAAACTCCTACTGTGAAATTTCCCCTTTGCAGAAGCGGATGACCGCGTGGATAGGCCCCATATCCAGGTCGGGCAACACCATCAGAATAATCTCAGCACAATCCCCGACCCCCTCAAGATGGATTGCATCTCTTTCGGCCTCCAACTCAGCTTCCTTCCTCTTAAGCTCGTCCCGGGCCCGTACCAGCTCTTCATCTTTTGCCCTCAGCTTGGACTCAGCGCTGCGCACTTCCACCTGTAGGATCCTGTTGTCGGCCTGGGTAGCCTCCAAGTCCTACTTGGCAACATCATCATTTTTCCTCTATAGAGAGACGGCGGCCCTAAGAGCTTTATTTGTGGTATGGGCCTCAACGGCAGCCAGCTCCAGATTTTTTATGTTTTCTTCTTTACGGGCCAGCTCGGCCTCCATTTCAGTAAGTCGGTTCTGGAGCCTCTGGGCTTGGCCACCCTCGGATAAAAGGCTTAGGAGGAGATCCTTGTTCTTGGCCGCCAGGTAGGTCGCCTTCCGAGAAGAAATAGAAAATCAGAAATCAAACTAAGTTATGAACTCATAGCGGGAATAAGGGAAGAGTGGCTACCTTGGCCATCTGGGAGCAAAACAATGTAACCACATCCTCGGTAGAGAGATCCTCGTATCTCGGAATCTTTGCCGGAGGGACCGCCTCGGCCAGTTCGTTGATTGCCGGCACCAAATGAGAAGTGGCCTCCCTGAGGTCCTGACCGAGGTCTTCTACGCCAAGAATCACGGCGCCTTTTTGTTTTTTGGCGGAACCCCCCGACACTTTCTTCTCTTTCCGAACGGGCTGCCTCTTCCTCAAGACCCGTTCCTCCTCCACCTCCCGAGTCAGCTCGGCTTCCTCTGCCCCGAATAGACGTCTCCTTTTTCTGGTAGGTTTTGATGGGCTGGCGGGTCGGGCGGAGACTGTTGGCGATACCCTGGTAGGGGGAGATAAGCTTTGGGTAGCTAACGGGGCCGCCTCTTCAGTCACTTTTTTGGCCTCAGTAGTCGCTGGCCGTTTCCGAGAGGACCCGGCCCCAACCTGGTCGGTTTTCTTTGTTGCGCCAGCCAGTTGATCAAGGTATTTTGGCCTTTTTGACATACCTATAAAAAAAAAAAAACAAAGGCAAAAAGAGTGGTCAGTTCAGAATCTGAGCAAATTCAAATCATCATCATGCTAAGCACACAAGGGGATTGGTTAGAGGGTTAGTGAAGCCTACCTATCCATCCCAGGCCCTTCGGAGGAACGATCCGAATGAGGCCCGACTCAACAAAGGCCTCGTCATTAACTAACTTCTTCCAATGGTCGGCGTATCGCCAAGCCCAGCGCACCTGCACCCGGACCTGATGAGAGACTTTGGGAGCGTCCCTCCAACAAGCTGGGAAGAGTCAGAGAAGTCAGAAACCTATCATAAAATCAAGAGCATGAACACTAAGGGTTAGATTCCTAACCTCCCGCTCTGAAGATATCCGGGACTGAAATCTCCTCTTCATAGGATCTCAAGACCCGCCCCCAATCTCCTATGGCCCATAACCATAAATCTTTGAAGTTTTTGTTGGAGTCGGGGAGTTTTCCGACAATGTTTGACGAGTCAGCATAGGCAGAAAGGTAGTACCAACCATGGTGCGTTCTTGGGTTGGCTTTCAGTCGATACAACCTCTTCGCTTCTTCGAGGCAGGTTCGCCGAGTCCCGCCCGACTCCAAATCACATATAGCCCGGCCAAAATCCTCCAGCTATTCAGGCTTAATTGGCAAGGGGCGATCTCCATCTCGGCCAGCATCCAGGCGAAATAACGTTGGATTGGCAGCCGGAGTCCACACTCAAAGAAAGTCGGGAGAAGAGCCACCGAACCCTCATTAGGTTGACTAGCACGATCCATTGGCCCGGGGACTTCAAGAGCGATATCTATCGGAATGTCATATCGCTGCCGGAGCAGTGCTAGGTCATCTTCAGTTATCTTGGAAGGACGATCCATATCCAAAGCCGAGCAGTCAAAATCACCGGGCTCTGGGTCCTTCCGAGGTATTCTCTGATGGTAAGTATCTTGTTCATTTTCAGAAGGGGTGGGGTAGTGTCGAGGTCCTCTATGCTTGGTGCCCCTGATATCGAGGAGAGCTCTTCAACAGGGGGTCGGAGGTCTAGCATGGTTTGCAGAGGAAGACCTGTTATCAGACATCCTTGACATTCGAGAAATAAAAAAGGGGGATGAGGTCAGTCTATAGCTAATTTCTAAAATGGCCAGGGATTTCACAGTTACCCTGGGATTCCGGGAAAACTAAACTTATGGGTTCTAAATGCCCTAACAACATCGATCAAGCCATAAATCTCTCCCTAGCAACACAAAGCCAAAAACACACAAAAAAATGAGCAGGATTCACAACTCATGAAAAGCAAAGCAGGAAGGTCGTTCAGAAGACTTACTTGTTTCTTTTAGAAGGGTTGCAGATTGCTCGGTGCGGTCTGGTCGTTCTTTGAGTTCACTGAGCTCAGATTAGAAAGAGGAGTTCTCGCGGTTGGGGAAATTCGAAGAGTTCGTGAAAGAAGGCAACAGTGCTTACTCGTTTTGGTATAATCTGTTCGATGCATTTGTGGCCGTTGGATTGAACGAAAGCGTCAGATATACACCACGTGTCATTTTTTAAATGATCTTTCAGAATTGGATGGACGGCTGAGATTGGGCGTCTTTTGAATCGGCAATAGTGGTCGGATTGTTTTGCTTTTTGGCGGGAAAACGACGGATGGTTGACAAGTGGCAGGCTCCCGTTAAACCCTAGAAGTGATCCGATGGGCATTTAAGAGGATGTGACGGTTGCACGTCTCGAGGGACGGTTTACAGAAGGGCAACAAAGGAATTTCGCTTCGGTAGAAAGAAAGACAGGCCGAACACCTGAGTCAGACCAAGGATGAGATAAGTGTAGGCCGACGAATTTTCTCCTTCGAAGATCGACCACCAGTTCATCAGCCGTACCACTCTTTTATATAGTTCCCGGTACCAACTCGTACACTTGTTGGAACCGAGAACTATGGGATGGATGTTGGTGTTATTTTCAGGTCCTATGATATTTAAGCAATATGGCAGGGGTAAAAAAAGGTAAACTCCCTTGTTGATCGAGATCATTAATACCGACCCGACCACATGAGTTGAGGGCCGAGCACTTAAGATCGGTAACCCGACCACTTAAGATCGGATGACCGGGCATTATCAGATCGACAGCAACATTCTCAGTTCAAAAGACCATTGTGACCGACCTTATGAAGACCGAGAACATGACGAGATATGCTCCAGAAGATAAGACATCCTATTTTTACGGATAAGAAGATAAGTTATCCTACTTTCATGGGGAAATGTTGATAAGTCAGTGTCCTAATAGGATATGGGAGGTGAATGAGTCAGTGTCCTAATATGATATGGAAAGTGAATGTAGTTTCGACTAGGAATTCTTATGGGAAAATGAATCTGATTTCTTTACTATTATAAATAGAAGGGGAAAGTGTAAGTAAGGGGAATGAATATCATTATCATCAGACTTGTAAACACAAGACAGACCAGAAAAAACATATTTCGGTAATAAAACATCGTCCGTTCTGTGCCCGTGGATGTAGGTTGGATCTGATCCGCCGAACCACGTTAAATCTCTTTGTTGATTGGTGTATTTATCTATCTTTTGCCAAATTTTCTTTTGGTTTCCCATAAACAAAACAAATTCACAGTTGGAGGAGGATTGTCTCGGGAGTAAAAAACCTTATTGCCCCTAAGACTAAAATCCGCCGTCAACAGAAGTAGGGAAACAAACAGGAAAAATCTTGAAATGCCTTCGATCAGATCGGGGCGGCGAGTACATGAGTAGTGAGTTCGTGAGTTATTTAAAAGAGAATGGGATTCTCGCTCAGTATGCTCCTCCAGGCACTCCTCAACACAATGGTGTTTCGGAGAGGAGGAATCGAACTTTATTAGATATGGTTCGATCAATGATGAGTTTTACTGATCTACCAATATACTTGTAGGGCCATGCTCTAGACATTGCCGCTCATCTTCTGAACAAAGTTCCATCAAAAGCCATTTCGACCACTCCGTATGAGTTATGGACTGGAAGGAAACTGAGTCTTAAGTATGTTAAGATTTGGGGTTGTCCTGCCTATGTAAGAGTTGCACAGCGGGATAAACTTGCACCTAGAGGGTACAAGTATCGATTCATTGGATATCCTAAAAATTCCATGGGATATCAGTTCTATGATCCTGAGAACCGAAATGTGTTCGTTGCTCGAAATGGAACTTTCTTAGAAACACAATTTGTGTTAGAAAGTGCAAATCATAGAATAATTGATTTAGATGAAGCCAATCAAAGTAATATTGAATTGACGATAGAACCAGAAGTTCACGAAGATTAGATACTTTTGACACAACCACCTCGTAGGTCACAAAGGATATCGAGACCTGTGTCAGGTACAGGACGACATCTGACGATGCCATCGATGTTTTCTTAGCCGAAGAAAAAGATCATTTAACCTACAGAGAGGCGATGTTAGACATCGATGCGGAAAAATGGCTGGAAGCTATGAAATTCGAGATTACCTCAATGCATGATAATCAAGTCTGGGACTTGGTTCCGCTTCCCGACAGAATTGTTCCTATCGGTTGTAAATGGGTTTACAAAAGGAAGCGGGGGCCCGATGGAAAGGTTGAAACCTTTAAGGCCCGACTAGTAGCAAAAGGATATACTCAGAAATCAGGTATTGATTATGAGGAAACCTTTTCTCCTGTAGCCATGCTTAAGTCAATCAGGATTTTATTAGCTATTGCCGCACACTATGATTATGAAATTTGGCAGATGGATGTGAAAACGGCTTTTCTGAATGGAAATCTTGAGGAAGAATCCATATGGAACAACCGAGGGATTCGCATTCGCCAAAGATCCTAATCTGGTATGTAAGCTTAAAAAGTCTTTTTATGGACTTAAACAAGCTTCCCATAGTTGGAATCTTCGTTTTGACGATGTGATCAGATCGTCCGATTTCATTAAAAATGGAAAGGAATCGCGTGTCTATAAAAAGGTTAGTGGGAGCATGGTAGTCTTCTTTAGTGCTTTATGTTGATGATATACTTATTATCGGAAACGATATAGGTATGTTACAATCTGTCAAAGCCCATCTCAGTAAGAATTTCTCCATGAAGGATTTGGGAGAAGCCTTTTATATACTAGATATAAAGCTTTATAGAGATAGAGCGAGGAGGTTGATAGGACTCTCTCAGTCCAAGTATATTGATTTGATCTTAGAAAGGTACAACTTCGTTGACTGTAAGACAGTCAATGTGCATTTCAAACATGGTATTCATCTGTCTAAGAAAATGTGTCCTAAGACATATGATGAAGGGGCTAAAATGCTTAGCCAGCCTTATGCTTCCACTATTGGTAGCATAATGTGTGCCATGTTATGTACTAGACCTGATATCAGCATGGCTACAAGTGTTACAAGCCGTTATCAGTCTGATCCGGGTCAGGACCATTGAATGGCTGTGAAACATATTCTGAAATACCTTAAGGATACAAAGGATAAGTTTCTCATTTATGGAGAAAATGACTTACAATTGAGAGATTACACGGACTCAGATTTTCAATCTGATCCAGATGATAGAAAGTCTACATCTGGGTTTGTGTTTTCTCTCAACGGCAGTGCCATTAAAGTTTGTAAAGTACGAACTAAAGAAATATAGCGGATCCACTGACTAAGGCCTTAACTCCCAAAGTGTTTGAGAAACACATGGAGTCCATGAATATTAGATACCATCGTGAATGGCACTAGATCAAGTGGGAGTGTTGGAAATGGTGATCGAGCACCATTCACTTTTTGTATGAATATTTGATATTTATGCAATATAATATTTATTTTATCATGATTATTTATTTTTATATATGGTAAAACTCTTACTTTATTTTATATATTGTAAATCTAATTGTTAGATTACTCTAAGAGTTAGAGATTTCAAGTTTCACTCGGAACCTTATATGAAATTAGTAAAGACCCGAGAGTTACTACATATGGTGATATAGTTGCAAGAGTTGCAAATGGTGTTGAGAAATATCACGCATTCTCTCGAATATAAATTATTCATAGTCTAGATATATTGACATGGGTCGGTCATTATATTGGTAAGACAAATGCATTGTCTATATATGTAATGGACATATGGTTTGTCTCAACAGACTGTGAGCTTAGCGGAAGTTCGTATAGAAATGCAAATATTCATTAGAGGAATGAATATCGAACAAACTCATAAAGATGACTAATAGATATTCCATAAAATTGTCAATAGTTATCTTTTCGAGTTGAGTAGTTATTGTGGTCCTTTGACTTGAGACACCACGGTGATCTTGTGAGTGATCCTCTGTGCCTGATACCATGCATGTCATAGACCTTTCATGGTCTGACCGATGGATGTCTGTTAGGTATAGATCGATGCTCGCGAAGATCGGTGTGTGTTAATATTAGGATTCGTCAGTCCACATGGTTGGATTTTATTTCCCGAAATTTTCAGAATATATTCCGGAAATCTTTTGGCGGAAAGTTCGTTGAAGAAATTGTTTTTTAACCTTATAAATAATATTCAAAAAGAGTTTTGCTATATTATTTATTAATGGAATATAAGGATGAAAAGTTTCATATTTGAGTAGATAAGGTTTTGACAGTATAACTATAACCTTACTCAATTGGAAATGGTAATGACGAAGGGATTATACATTAGCGTTTTTAACCTCGACTTGTATGGTTCGACGTGTCGTGTTGTTTAGTCATGATTTGTTGGTGGACAGGCCTTCATGAATATGTATACAAATATATGAGATATATATGTATATATATACGTAACAACCGAACGTGAGCCTAGAGAGTTCCATTATATTGAGTTTACTCGTTGAGCACTAGGGCGACCTCTCGTCAAATGTTGACAAAGTATTTTTTTTGGGTATTTAGGATTAAATTGTTTAATCTGATAATTCATGAGATGAATTGAATTAATTAATTTTATATCAAGAGTTGATATAATTTTATTGTATAATAAATGTAAATTTGATTTACATTAAATTAGTAATTATTTTGTGAATTAATTTAATTGTTAAATTAATATACAATATTAATTATTTAGCTTATATAATTAATTAATTAATTATAGAAAAATTGAATTTGTTTAGTTAGAGTAACTAAATTTATTCATAAAGGTAACTTAGTTTGCTTTATATTAAAATTGGTGAGATTTAATTTAACCTTGGTTAAGTTATTTTTTTGAATTGTGTGGTGTAGAGAAAAGATTCTTTAAACCATGATTTGTTGTTTTGATTTTGGTTTTCTTTATTATTAATTTAATAAAACAAAAAAATAACAACCATTGCTTTTTTTTTTTCTTCTCTCCACTTGCCTCTGCCGTGTATATATTACAAAAACACATTGCTTCTTTTGTTGATTTTTTGCTCTCTGCCAAATAGAAACAAAGAGAAAAGCACTTGCTCACTGCCGAGCAAGAACAAGAAAAAAAAATTGGTTTTTATTTTCCAAAATCCAAGCCAAAAATCTCACCAAATAATAACCTACATATAATCAAGTCCATGGAATTAATCCCTAAGTGTTAAGGGTTAATATATGTTCTTGAAGTTTTCTTTTTCCTAGGGTTCAAGTGTTGAATTTTTGGGAAAATCTTGGTTGCTATTCTTGAGTGATCAAACCACTTTTTGATCACCAAGATTTGTTCTTGGAGGAGCTCAATTTGGTGGAGAAAGAAGGAAGCTCAAAGCTTGGAAGAATTGGAAAACCTTGGATGCAACCATTCTCAAATTGGAAAGGCTTGAAAGAAATTGTTGGTAAAATTTAATTTGTAAATTTATTGTTCAATTTCTTTGATGATTATTGTTGAGAAAAATTGTTGTGGATTTGTTGGATTAATTGTAAGCATGTATGTGAGGAATTGAAGCATTCAAGTATATATAAAAATTGGTATATAATTGATATATTAATTTTGTAAACTTGGATTAGTTTTTTCAAGAGTTGGAAAATTATTTTGTATGCTTGAATTAATTTTTCAAGTGTTGGAAAATTAATTTAGTATGTTTGGATTATTTTCAAGTGTTGGAAATAGTTATGATGTTTAAATTAATTTGTCAAAAGTTGGTAGATTGATTTAAGTGTGTTAAATTTTTAAATGGACTTATGGTAATTTTTAATACATGAAAATGTTTTAATACATTGGAAATTTTAAGTTTGTAATTAAAATTTTTTAAACCCACTATTTTAAGGACTGCCAAAAATTAAAAAATAAAAAATAAAAATATTTTTTATTCGCTCGGGATTTGATCTCGGGCGGGTTCCGCTGCGCACGGCTTATCCGTTCCTCACTCAACAGCTTTACCATGATGTTTGATGAAGATCTACCTGAACCATCCATTCCAGTCGTATCAGAGGATGAAGACCTAATGTCAGAAACATCTTTACATCCTCAGGCAGATACTTATGAAGCATGCATTTCACAGATGACGAATGAAGAGTTGAATACGGAAATTTTAAAATACATCTGTGAAGAAAAGGTGGAGCAAGAAGCAGAGCAAATGGAGGAGCAAATTTCTGAACTTATTAAAGATCGAGAACATTCAGGAGAAACATCACTGTTTTGGGGAGTACAAATCAATAACATCACCCATAAGCTTGACGGAATGAAATTTCCATTCCAAGTCAAGCACCATACAAGACCTCCTGATTTTCTTTCTTTCTTTTCAGGAACCACTGGAGCAACAAAGGTTAAAAAGGTGGCACGAGCACTGAATGAGACAAAATTCTTTTTACCACCTTATCGTTGGAAGAGACCCTTCAAAAGCAACGCACATGGGAATGTCTTTAATAGGACATCCAAAACGACGCTGAAACCTCATTGACGGATGGATTTCAGTCACGTCTGGCTGAAGATAAAAATTTAGCACTAGCAGGGAGGCAACCCATGCATTTTGTTGTAATTTCTATTTTATATTTTGTGTATACATGTTGTAGAGTTTATAATTTTGTGTGTTATTTTTGTAGGGAAAAACACAAACGGAGCATTTTAAGACAGAAGGAATGGTGTTTGGCAATCAGAAAGAAGAGAGCTAATTCATTTGTGATGGTTGAGTAAAGAATGAATTCTTGAGACGCATCCTTATGAATTTATACTAAGTTAGTGGCGTATTGCGTACACAATTCTGTTGCCTTAATAATTGCTTTGATTTGCTTTTCTTTTGTTATTTTCTTTTATTTTGGCCGACAAGATCTATATTTTTTGACTTTTCACGATTTATTTTAACGCTCATCTAATAATTTTCATTTGACAGGTACTAGTGCTATTATTACTCACCCATTTTCAGGTTCTATAAATTCAGCTCTACATTTCTTTTTTCGACACATCCAGATATACATCCAAATAAGAGAAAGAAAATGGAAGCAACTTCACAGCAGCGAGTCAAACGAATTTGTGTTTTCTGTGGATCCAATTCTGGTAATAAACCAGAATTCATTGAGGCTGTAAAGGAATTGGGGAGAGTCATAACAGAACGAAATATGCACCTAGTAAATGGCGGTGGCAATCTTGGATTAATGGGAAACATTTCAAAAGCCGTTCAGGATGGTGGCGGTCATGTTTTGGGAATCATTCCAAAAACTTTGGCGGATGAACATATAATCGGAAAAACAAAAAAAGATGAACGTATTGTCTCGGGGATGTCTGAACAACTCCTTGAAATGGTCAATACTGCTGATGCGTTTATTGCTTTACCAGGTGGGCTCGGAAAATTTGAAGAAATATTCACAGTGGCATCATGGGCGCACTTGAACATTCATCGGAAGCCCATTGGATTACTTAACATTGAACATTTTTTCGATTTCCTGTTTGTATTTCTTGCGGAAGCCAAAAGACATAAGTTCGTCACAAAATCAGTACATGATATTTTCCTGACTGCAACAAAGGCCGAAGAATTAATTGACCAAATCCTAGCGTTTGAACCAAAAATCGACCCCATTCTTTCCAAGTTGAGCTGGTCAGATAGCGATCGTGGTAAGAAGTGTAAATTGGACATAGATCTTAATCGGTAATTTTTCCTGTAGAATTTCAGCTAACCAGGTATTATCTTCTAAACTCTTCTTCTACTGTTTAAGACATTGGAGACAATGTCTCATTTAGGTTTGGGGGAGGGAATTAGTTGATCAGTACCTTTTTTTTTTTAGTTTGTGTGTTGTTTTTATTTTTAGTCCAATTTTTTCGAAAAATACAAAAAAATTGAAAAATTTTCAAAAATTACAAAAATATTTTGTGTTTTTTTATTTTGACTAAAAAGGTGAAATTGGTAAGAGATGGCTGAGTAAGGAGTTTCCACTCCTGAGACGTATCTCAAACTTATTTCGGAACAAGTTAATTTTTGTTTATTTCATTTTAAATTATTTAATTTGTAAATTCTCCATAATACTGACTAAAATGGATCTTAATATGCTCAGTTTGCAGATATTATCAACATACATAGTAACATACGGACATGAGCTAAAATTGAAAAGTTTTTAATATTCAGTGCTTTAGTTTAATTGGAGATGGAGTAAAAAAAAAACGTCTGAGATCCGAGTTATTAAGTCTATAAGGGTGTTTTAACACATAGTGCCCTAAAGCCAACTGGTTTGTGAGTCACTGGCCCAAAGCTCGCTACATGGATCAAGGATGTTGCAAAAAATATATATATCTGAAGTCTGAGTAATTAAGTCCGTAGGGGTGTCTTAACACCTGGTGCCCTAAAGCCAACTGGTTTGGGAGTCACCGACCCAACACTCATTACATAAATGGAAGATATTATATATAAATAAAAAAAAATCAAAAATCAAAGAAAATATCAGAAAAATTATTCCAAAGCTACAAAAAGGTGTGAATTCTGATAAAACTTTAGGACAAAAATATTACTCTCTTATCAACTGCACTTGTGACTGTTGTGGGCAAAAACGAGTTGATTAATATTTTGTTGGCTGTATCTATGGAGAATGGTAATAATAATCGGAGAATTTACTTATTCAGTAATTTAGAAAGAAATAAAACAATTAGTAACTTGGAGTAGAAGTTTCACATGATTAATCACTAACTTCTTATTCTCTTTTCGCTTGTCTTTTTGCTTTTGTGTGCATTAGTTTCACTACATTTTTACTTTTGTAAAATGTTTGTGGGTATCATTGCTGTAAACCCTCACGAGACTACAACTCGTCCACTAGGGACACCTAGGGGTTTAAAGGCTTGTTGCATACGCTAAATGCAACCGTGATCCCTACGAAAGTGGCTTAGTTAAATTTTATTTTAAAGATGTTTATGTTATTTTACTCTATGTTTTGCTCGAGGACTAGCAAAATGTTAGGTTTGGGGGTGTGATGAGTGGTAATTATATCACTATTTCCCACTCATTTGACCTAATAGTTTGTATAGTTTCTTGAGTTTTGTGAATATTTTGATGTGTTTTGTGTTATTTTGTAGATAAATAAAGTTTCAGGACTCTCTGGAGGTGATTTGGGCCAAAACAGTGAAAATTGGATGAAAAAGGCAAAATGGTCATTTCGCGCGTCGCGACGCGCAAGCCTACGGCGCCGCGACGCCTAACGTGCGCCGAACAGTGCTAACGTGCGCCGGGTCCACAAGTCAGAATCTGAGGAAATTCGACTTTACTAACGTGCGCCGTGCCATGTGTCACCATCACAGCCGATCTGCTAACGTGCGACGTGCCACGTGTCATCATCCTACGGTGCCGACAGTCACCATCGCCACGTGTCACTCCACATGTCTGCCACATCATCATCCACATCATCGGTTGACCGAGTCAAAGTGCCACATCATCGCCACATCATCATCAACCAATCACAACGTGCCACGTGTCGCAATTCTATGGTGCCGACAGTCCCTTTCGCCACGTGTACCACGTCAGCGCCACGTCAGCGTCAATTATTGACTCACATATCCGAAATCGACACGTGGCTGATAAGAATCTGAATCAGCCAATCAGAAGCCGCCACGTGTCGCAATAATTGAACTCCCAACCACCTTGCCACGTGTCACCTTATCACCTTATCCAGAATCTGAGCCGACGAACCAGAAGCTGCCACGTCGACAATATCCAGCGTCGCGACACGAGCTGGGCGTCGCGACGCCGACCCCCTACTGATGCCTATAAATTCAGCTCGATTTCAGAATTCAAAGCATGCCTTCCTTGAGTTTTGTAAGGACTTTAAGGATTGCATCTTGTGTGTTTAAGTTTTTGTAATTTAAATTAAGCATTTTTACTTTTAGTATTCTCAATTATACACTTTTACTTTTTGTAATAAAATTTTATTTTATTTTATTTTTCTTTTTTTATGCTAAGTAGTTAATTTACCGCTGGGGTAAAAGGTGAAACATTTAATATAATTATCTAGGTAAATCTCACTTAATTATAATTTATAAATTATAATTTAACCAGATTAATTAATGGCAGACTTTATTACCGCCTATATGGTCGGTCTAAATATAAATTACTTTACCGCCTATATGGCTGGTGTAATTGGACTAAATGGATTACCGCCTATATGGCTGGTTTTAAATGTTTAACATTATTAATTCCTGAGAAAGCAGAACATAAAATAATTTATATATTATAATAAGTGAGATTCCTAGACAAAGAAATATTAAACGTGGATCCTCTAACCCCCAACATTTTATTTTATTCTAGGGAAGTGATGAAACACAATATTCACACTTAATAATTGATTTTCTTTTTATGGGTAATTCTTTAGTTTGTTTATTGAGTCTTAAGCTTAATGCTTCTTGTTTTCTGATCACCAATAAGATTGATGTGGTAAACTTAAAATGAACTAGACATAGATATTTTAGGTTTCAGCCTTAGATTCAATAGCCCACGATCTTCCTTGAGGATAAATAACCCTTTAATAGATTTCCTTACAGGATAGACATATACCTGTCGGGCGGGGGTATCCATAATTGGAACTTAAACTTAATGAATCCAGGTAATTTGGTTGACATAGACATATGGTTCAATTGGGTTATACTGGGTATTTGCGTCTGACCATCGACATAGGCTTTTGCATAATTTCGTGTTCCAGGTTAGCAAACTGATTTATTACACATATATAAGAGAATCAATTCATCTTTATATTAATATTATGTGGAGTCACGACCCTAGATCTTTGAGTCTTTTCTTTTATTTTCCTTAGTATTTTCTTTTGAGTCTGTTTTTTATTTTAATTAGCAAATCTACATTCAACCAACCAAAACCAATCAATTCCCTTCTCCCTATAATTAGATACTTGTAAATAAATAATATCAATAATTAATAACTATAGTAGGAATTAAGTCTTCGTGGGATCTATATTTTTATACTACTTGAACGATACATGCGCTTGCGTTATACGTGTGTGTTTACGCCGGTCATATATATATATATATATATATGCAAATCGTAATTACTAAAAAGAATTCTAATAAAATATTACACAATATGATTTGTAAAGTTAAATTCAAATTAGGTCAAAGGGTAAAAATGTCATTCTTGGAATCATTGGTTAACAAGTTTTGTTCATGTCTGACATTCCCCTTTGAGTGAGTGTAGGTATTTTAGTGGAATATAAGATCTTTTCGCATGACAATTTAGAGTAAGTTGGTATATGAGACATCTCTTTCATGTGTTGAAATCCATATTTTACAGCAGTAAAGTTCAGCGAACCGAAGATTGGAGTTCGGTGAACCAAACCCTTCACATAAATTTTCTATTTGAGTTCAGCTTGGCTCGATTAACCGAGATTTAGGGTTCAGCTAATTGAAGTCTTCAATTTCTGAAATGTCATCAGGTGGATGTTAGTCGATTAACCGGGGTTGAGGTTCGGTTAACATAAATCCTTGATTTATGATTTTTCACTTACAATACTATAAACTCAGTTAATTCACAATAAAGTCACAAGTTTATGATCTTACTCTAAATTTAAATTTTTATTTCCAAAATGATGTGGGTTTAAACTATTGGGGTAAAATCTAAGGAAGTACGTCGGCGGATGATAAGTGTGGTTTATACCCACTTAATATGGCATCCTTAGCCTATTATTTTATATGTTTCGTGCCATTTAATGTCATTTATAGTTTATTTTATGTTTTATTTGTAGGAGCATTAATACATGGATCTTGGGACATTTACACGTGTTTTGGGACCATACGGATGCATTGGACACGTACAGGAGCATAGGAAAAAGAACGCGGGAAACAGTGAGAAAATTATTACTGGCACCGCGGCGCCCAAGTTTAGGTGCCACGGCGCCAGCAAGGTGACAGCGTCCTAGCCAAAAAAGCTGAGACTCAGGCGCCACAGCGCCATGTTCAGGCGCCGCAGCACCTGCAGGAGAATCACGCCCACACAGAATCTCGTGAATGAGGCGCTGCAGCGCCCTCAAGCAGACACAACTCCATACACATTCCAGAGACACAAGCGCCGCTGCGCCGATTGACCAAGCCGCGGCGCTGCGGCTTTACACGCGCGTTCCAAATTTGATTTTTAGGGTTTTTTTTAGGATCCCTAATGACTTCAGGGCTCCACTATAAATACATTAGTTCACCCAAGATAAAAGAGGAGGCTAATACACAGTATAAAACACAAAACACATATTTTTAGAGATCCAAAGAGGAGGATTGAAGAGCGACAAGAGGAGACGAAGGTGGTGACATCCGAGGAGGAAGAGATTCAATTCGGGTTTTATCTTCTTGTTTCTTTCTTAGAACTCTAATGATTTCCATTAGATTCATGACTTGTTTATCATTATTTTTATCTATTGTCATGAACTAAACTCCTTAATTCTGGAGAATGATATAACTGATGCTTGAACCTTGTAATTGTTTGTCAATTTTGTTATGAAGTTTTATTGATTATTTATATTCTTTTGAGTTTAATGCTTTGTGTTTGATGGTCACAAATATGATGATATATGTTTGAAATCTATCACTCGAGAGAGGGAATTTTGAATAGATCTAAAGAATATAACCTAGGATTTTATAGAGTTCGAGAGAATCTGTAGTTCTTTTAAAGTCGTTAATACACTCTTTCACAAAACGTAATGTGTTGTTAACTACTAGATTTTTATAGAGATATCGAAGTCTGTAGTTGATGATATTTTCACTCGGCACTCGAGAGGGGAGTGAATATTTTAGGAATCTTGACTTATAATCAATATAACTGAACAATGATTAATTGACATGACAAATACATAAGAGACAGCTAGGTAAAATCAGTATCCAGAATCTCTATCGTATTAGTTCCTCCTATCAAATTATTTTTATATTTATTTATTTAATTAAATCTTCATTAATTATCATCTAAATAAAATTAGGATTATCAATTGTAGTACTTAGTGTGAGTTAACGCAATCCATGTGGGTTCGACACTCTTTCACTGATTTATACTAAAACTTGACACCGTACACTTGTGGTACGATATAAAATATCACAACAGCGGACGAAATTGACTTTTAAAATAATTCTAATCCAGATAAATTAATCGATATCAAATACATATAATTTATCCATATTTCACCTATATCACATATTAATATCAAATATTAAAGTGTGATTACACATATAGACTTGAGACAAAATTTTCTGGAAATACTTTCCTCGGTTACACATTAACGGCTTACCGGATCACCGAACAGACTGACCAGGATAACCAGACAATTAGATTATGTGTGATACTGGATTAGTCACTACTATAGTGACATGTATATTGTATTAGTGGCTGAATTATGGTAATTTTCAAAAATTACTATTTTACCCATAGTATGAAAAATTCTCAAAATATTATCGGAAAGATTTCGAATATGTCTTAGTCTGGGTATATTTTATTAGTGAGACTCTCTTCATTCAGGTGTATCTATCACGGAACACATTTAATGTCAATAATTTACCAACTCACAAATTATGATGACTATAGATAACCACGTTGAACCATACAGTAGACGCATATCGTATAGCTATTCCGTCATAGGTATCCTAATTATATCGGAGACAAAGATGAGAATATCAAATCTCGGCTATGTATAATTCATATATGTGTGTCTCGATATATTCGTGATTCTCTAGATAAATAC
This sequence comes from Zanthoxylum bungeanum, assembly GCA_019454045.1. Classification (NCBI taxonomy): domain Eukaryota; kingdom Viridiplantae; phylum Streptophyta; class Magnoliopsida; order Sapindales; family Rutaceae; genus Zanthoxylum; species Zanthoxylum bungeanum. Next base: position 363,111 of record SKCR01048386.1, on the reverse strand, counting down.
TCAGAATTAATTTTTGTAGTATACATTGGCCAAAGATTTAAAGGATCACGAAGTGGATACCTAAATCCCACACATAGGAATAGAAACTCCTCTCTGGATACATCACATGATATCATGAGTATCAGTCCACACCCAACGAATAGACGGATTTCTGGTCTAGAAAGACCGGTGACGTGACTGTTGTCTAAGTGTGGAGGATCACTCATACATTAACAGTGGTATCTCAAGTCAAAGGGCTTGATATGCAAATCGACTCGGGAATATTGACGTTGGTGTGCCATCTATTAGGAATTATTTGGTGAGTCATTCATTGTTTATCAAATAAATACCTATATATCTATACGAGTCTCTCAAGACTCACGGTTCATTGGGATAAACCATCGAACCAAGTCTTGAAATACAACATATACTGGTCTCAAGGGATTTTACTAACTGACCTATGTCAGCAAATCTTGACCAAGAATTTTATTTGAGAATATACCTCTAGTAGTGACACATCTCAATGTCAATTATAAACTTCATTATAATTGTGCACTACTATATATATCCTCAGGTATTTGTTTAATATATACATCACTAAAACTTATTTAATTTCAATCTAATATAAATTAGATTGAATATGTATATAAAAAATAAGAGGTGATACCATAAATAAGCAATATTATGGAAAAATTGATTGTTCATATTCATAAATTTATCATAAATACGATAAAAATTAACGTTCAAAGTACCAACTCCAACATAAACATACCATAATTATATAAATATATGAACATCATCACTAGCCCATCTAAGTTGTTACATATGAGAAAGTTAAGTAATTTCACATGTATGTGATGGAAATGGTTAATTAACTTCCCCATATTTCTCCTTCGACTATATATATATATGACTATTTCTGATTAAGCTAACTAGATAGCTCCATTAGCACCCAATAGTTCCCACGATGGCAGTTATTTACTATTAAAGTAAAAAAATGCAGCCACCGAAAGTAGAAAAATTAATTAATTATTTTGCGTGGGTCCCACATGCTTAAAAAGAAAATGATAAAAAATTAGAAATCACTATTTATATAGTGAATCTCATGCCTATAAATAGAGCATTCATTTCATTATTTTCTTCATCTCATTCTCAACTAAATCATCTGTATTCTAAGAGAGAAAATATAGTTTCTTCTTAAGATTTTGTGAGAGAGTTGTAGTTCTCATATTCTAAGAAAGTGTGAGATTGTTCACTCATTGTGTTTAGAGAGATGTTGTAAAATTCTTTCTACTATAGTGAAATCCTTCTACTTTTGCTCATGGATATTTTCCCACACATTGAGGGTTTTACCACGTTAAATTTATATCTTATTGCTTTATTTTATTGTTAATATTTATGGTAGGCTAAGCCTCCTAATTATTTTTATACTGTTATATGGTAGGCAAAGCCTCATGAACTAACAATTATTCTCAATTTCACTTTACTTGCGTGCCAGCTTCAGCCCACGTTCCCCTAACAGTGGTATCAAAGTTTCAGGTTCATGGTTACTGTTCACGGAGACTATTCACATATATGGTATAGTATTATTCACATATACGATACTATTCATATATATGATATTATTCATGTATACAACATTATTCATGTATATGGTACTATTCATGTATACGATATTTTATATGATACTATTCATAGTGAAATAGTAAAAGCCCGTTTAAGTGAGAAGCTGATCGTCATCAGAAACATAACAGGAAAGTTAAAAATTGAGAAGTTCAAAGGGAGCAACTTTTTCCTGTGAAAACTTAAAATAAAAGCAATCTTGAGAAAAGACAATTGCATGGCGGCAATTGGAGAGAGACCAGATGGAATGACTCATGAAAATAGATGGATATGGATGACAACGCTATAGGCAACTTGCATATAGCCTTAGCAGATTCTCTGTTATCCGGTGTTGCATAAAAAAAGACTGCAAAAGAGATTTAGGAATCACTTACCAAATTGTACGAGGTCAAATCACTACACAACAAGATCATCTTGAAGATGAGATTTTATACTCTTCGAATAAGTGAGTCTACATCCATGACGTATCACATCAACAACTTGAATACACTATTTTCCCAACTCACTATGTTGGATTATAGTATATCAACAAATGAACTTGCAGAGATTCTACGTCAAAGTCTGCCTGATTCGTATAATCAACTTATCATCAAATTGATAAGTAATGCTGCCACTGGTAACCTAGTCTTTGACGAAGTTGCAGCTGCTGCTCTGGAATAAGAGTCTAGGTACAAAAATAAGGAAGATATATCATCTAGTTCGCAATAAGTAGAAGCATTGGTGACAAGAGGGAGATCAACAAAACGTGGCTCAAATGGGAGTCAAAATCATGGCATATCAGAATCAAGCAGTAAGAAAAATGTTAAATTCTACAATTGTGGCAAGAAATGGCATGCCAAGAAAGATTGTTGGAATCTGAAGAATTGTGGAGAAAAAGCTCATGTTACAACAAAATCTCAGAGATGTGTTGCAAGTACTTTTGAAGAAGGTGGCGTACTTTACAATGAATTAGTAATAATGTCCAATGACAGCAGAAAATAGCTAAGTGATGCATGGTTGATTGATTCTACAGCAATATGGCACATGACCTCTAGGAGAGAATGGTTCTGTCATTATGAACCTGTCTTTGGAGGATCGGTTTTTCTAGATAATGATCATGCCTTGAAAATTATTAGGATTGGAGCCATCAAAATAAAGATGTACGATGATACTATTTGCAATGTACAAGATGTTCAACATGTTATGGGAATGAAGAAAAATCTTCTGTCAGCTGGACAATTAGATGACCTCGGATACAAGATCTTTAAAAACGGGGTATTAAAAATGGTGAAAGGAATATTTACAGTCTTGAAAGCTGAAAAGATCTCAGCAAACTTGTATATGCTCTTGGGAGAATCGATTCAGGAAGCAACTGCATCAGTAGCATCACTGGATTCTGGAGAGAAAGCTTCTATGTTGTGGCATCAAAAACTATGCCACATGTCAGAACAGGGAATGAAGATTCTCGTCAATCAAAAGCTACTCCCCGGCTTGAAAGCAGTTAGTCTACCATTTTGTGAGAATTGTGTTACAAGTAAGCAAAACATATTAAAATTCAGCAAGTCAAGTGCTCGGAGTAAAACCATTTTAGAGTTGAATCACTCTGATATTTGGGAAGCATCAGTTCAATCTCTGGGGAAAGTAAAATATTTTATATCATTTATTGATGAATTTTCTAAAAGATGTTGGGTGTACCCGATAAAAAATAAGTCAGATATGATGCCAGTTTTCAGAAACTTCAAAGCATAAATTGAAGTAGAAACTGGAAAAGAATCAGTTGTTTAAGGACAGATAATTGATGAGAATATTGCAGCAAGGATTTTGATGCATATTGTCAGCAAGAAGGCATCAAAAGGCAGACTACTACATCATACACTCCTTAACAAAATGGGGTGGCAGAAAGGATGAATAGAACGCTACTAGAAAAAATAAGAGATATACTCAGAACAACTAGTCTACCAAAATACTTTTGGACAGAAGTAGTTCATACAGCATGCTATGTAGTAAATAGATCTCCATCAACTGCCAATGATTTGAAGACACCGATGGAGATGTGGAGCGGAAAACCAATCAATTACTTATCTTTTCATAGTTTTGGTTGTCTTGTATACATGATGTACAACCTTTATGAAATAAAAAAACTAGATCCAAAATGTAGAACATGTATTTTCTTGGGTTATGTTGATGGAGTAAAGGGGTATCGCTTGTGGGATCCCACTACCCACAAGATCATCATCAGCAGAGATGTGATATTTGTAGAAGATTAACTATAGAAAGAAGGAAATGATATCACTTCAAAAGAAAGTACAATGAACTACAATAATACTGGTAGAAAATAATCCAAAACAAGAAAATTCAGATTCTTCTAAACCAGCACCAGAGCACGAGGTACCAGAACCAATTGAGTTTGAAGCTTCTGAAGTTCGTCGATCAACTCGAGAGAGAAGGCCTCCAGGTTGGCACTCAGAGTATGATACAGAGAGTAACATTGCATATTATCTTCTAACAGATGATGGAGAGCCATCAACTTTCCATGAAGCTATAAAAGATGTAAATGCATGTTTATGGATAGCAGCAATGCAAGAAGAAATATAAGCTTTGCACCAGAAACAATACATGGGATCCAGTACTATTACCACATGGAAGAAAAACCATTGGTAATAAATGGGTCTACTGTTGGACAATTATGACCCATAGCGTCACTATTTGTAAAAGACATTGTGGTTTTTGTACAAATTAACTATGTGACAAAGGAAATTGTTATTTTATCATTTTGTAATTAGATTACTTGAATATATAAATAATAAAAGTCCTTATGATTAGTTCTGGATTATAAGATATGAGACAGTATCAATCCATTAAGGTTTAATCATTAAATATCCCTAGTCGTAGTATTATCGAGACTGGAAATCGATAATGCGAAATAGACTAGTATTGCACTTGTGCATGTTATGGAAGCGTAACAGCATAGTTCTCATATATTTAAGTATTGGATACTTATGCAAGTGTGATAAGAGGTTGTGTTTGCCGATGGTACGGAAACAGCTTCGCTCTGGATAGACCCCGCGGAATCCCATTGGTAGTATGACTATGTGTCTATAGGAATCCGCATCAAGGTAGGTGTATTTGGTCTTAACCTGAGACTTGCATCGCTAATACTCGCGACAATCAATACGCTTTGGTTTTGGTCGTCCGGGACTTTAACAGGTTCTGTGTACGCCTCTTCTTGGTTTATTGAGAATCGTAGTGTATTGGGTGTGATGTCAAGATGGAAGTATCACTTCAGTCATATGGAGATGATGATCACGCAGAGATACAGAACTGGTTCTCTATTATGTTGCAACTATCGGGATAATATGACAATGTCATGATTATCCGATTATAGAGACTAGTTGTTTGTGATCTGATATATGCTTCGTACGGGACAGACACTATTCCAGCCCCAGACCTTACATGTGACATCAGATACTGGATCGCAATACGTAATACTACGTATACTACGCCTGACAAAGATTATATATTCCTTAAAGAATATTTCTGGAGAATTGGGTAGGCACGGCTTTGCTAGAAGCCAACCATGTCTTGTAAATTGGTAGGAACGTGGTACCGGGTACGCACGTGTTTGGATAGTCCGACGACCGGATTTATTGCCAACATATCCAGGGATCTCATGGGTCGCTTCCCGAAGATTCACCGATGACGTATGACTCGAACAGAATTAATTTGGGATTAATTATGAGAGAGAGAGAAAATTAATCTAGGATTAATTGCGGCGATAATTTATCTGTGATAAAATTCGAATAGAAGAGAGAGAACAATTAATTTGGAATTAATCGATAAAATAATATATTCGATATATTAAATGAAATTAGATTTCATAACGGAATTAGAATTGAATTTTAATTCGGGCGAACGAATTAATTTAGAATTAATTCGCGATCGACTTTCGTAATAATTTTGCAAGGCATTATTATTTAATTAAATTTGATTTAATTAAGTCGCAACGGAAAAATTCGTTAATTCGGAATTAACGAACCCGAGCCCGGAATGTGTTTAGCGGGCCTACTCGGATTTTGAATTTAAGTGGGGCCCACACCTAATCATATCACTAGTCAACTTTATCAACTTTTGGTTTATAGAAGTTTGGTAGGATTTTAGGTTGCTTGAAAAATACACAACCTTGATTTGTGAATGACATTTACCTAATTTTGAATTTGGTAAATGGTAATTGTTTTTTGAAAATGATATACACAACACAGTTCACTCATTCTCTATTCTTCTCTTTCACGTAAAAAAGGCCTCTCTCCCTCTCTCAAATTTTTCTCACTTTGTCGTGAGTTACAAAGAACAAAATGAGAGTTTTTGTTGTAAATTTCTTCCTTAGCTAGCACTTAAAGAGTCATCCAAGGTGATATGGAAACCATTCCCAATAGTTTGGAATTCATTCATCAAGCTTGGAGCTCAACCATACAAATCAAAGAGGAGATTGGAGCACTTCTAAAGGAGCAAAAATTTTGTTCTCAACACATCCAAGAAACCGATCAAAGTGAGTATCTTTTCTGCAATCTTACTTTGTGTATTCACATCTTTTATGCTTAAATGATTCTAGGCATGTTCTTAAAGAACCCAACATCTACAAGATCAAGCGAGATAACAATGATCAAGTGGAACGGTATCGTGCAAGATTGGTGGTGAAAGGATATGCTCAGAAAGAAGGGATTGATTTCAACGAGATATTTTCTCTGGTGGTTCAACTTACAACAGTCAGAGTAGTTCTGGCTATGTGTGCTATCTTTGACCTACATCTGGAACAGTTGGATGTAAAAACTGTATTTTTTCATGGAAAACTTGAAGAAGAAATTTATATGCTCCAACCAGAAGGTTTTGCTGAAATAGGCAAGGAGAACTTGGTTTGCAGGTTGAACAAATCTCTATATGGTCTCAAACAGGCGTCGAGATATTGGTATAAGAGATTTGATTCCTTCATTATTTGTCTTGGGTACAACAGACTCAGTTCAGACCATTGTACATATTACAAGAGGTTTGGAAATAATAACTTTATTATTTTGTTGTTGTATGTGGATGACATGTTAGTAGCAGGCCCTAACAAAGATCGAGTCCAAGAATTAAAGGCACAATTAACTAGGGAGTTTGACATGAAGGATTTCCGACCAACAAACAAGTTTCTAGGGATGCAAATAAATCAAGACAGAAATAACAGGAAGATTCAGCTTTCTTAGAAAAATTACTTGAAGAAAATCTTACGGCGGTTCGACATGGAAGATTGTAAGCCAATTTCTACCTCACTTCCTGTTAATTTCAAGTTATCATCTTTTATGTGTCCTAGTAATAAATTGAGAGGAATGAGATGTCTCGAGTACCGTATGCATCAGCAGTGAGAAGCTTAATGTACGCCATGATTTGTACAAGACCAGACATTGCACAAGCAGTGGGAGTAGTTTGTCGTTTTATGACGAATCCTAGCAGAGAGTATTGGAATGTTGTTAAGAGGATCCTTAGATATATCAAAGGAACCTCAGATGCTGCATTATGTTATGGAGGGTTAGAATTAGTTGTCAGAGGCTAAGTGGATTCAGATTTTGTAGGAGATCTTGATAAAAGAAAATCCACCACGGGTTATGTGTTTGTACTTGCAGGAGGAGTATTGAGCTGGGTATCCAAGTTACAGAGTGTTGTGGCTTTGTCTACAACACAAGTTGAGTACATGGAAGCTACACAAGCTTGCAAGGAAGTATTTGGTTTCAAAGGTTATTGGAAGAGCTCGGACACAAACAAGAGAATATTCCTTTATTTTGTGACAGTCAGAGTGCTTTGTATATTGCAAAAAATCCAGCCTTTCATTCAAGAACAAAACATGTAGGGGTACAATACCATTTTGTTCGTGAAGTAGTGGAAAAAGACAGTATGGACTTATTGAAGGTACACACCAATGAGAACTTTGCAGGTAAAGTAGAATCGATGGTGTGGAAACTGATTGGTTCTCAATCAAGTTTCCAAGGGGGAGAATTGTTAAAGTCAAAAAAGACAGCCACCGAAAGTCGAAAAATTAATTAATTATTTTGGGTGGATCCCACATGCTTAAAAAGAAAATAATAAAAAATTAGAAATCACTATTTGCACAGTGAATCTCATGCCTATAAATAGAGGTTTCATTTCGTTATTTTATTCATCTCATTCTCAACCAAATCTTCCGTATTCTAAGAGAGAGAATATAGTTTCTTCTTAAGAGTTTGTGAGAGAGTTGTAGTTCTCCTATTCTAAGAGAGTGTGAGATTGTTCACTCCTTATATTTAGGTAGAGGTTGTAAAATTCTTTCCACTATAGTGAAATCCTTCTACTTTTGCCTGTGCATGTTTCCCTCACATTGAGGGTTTTACCACATAAATTTGTGCCTCATTGCGTTAATATTTATGGCAGGCTAAGCCTCCTAATTATTTTTGTATTGTTATATGGTAAGAAAAACCTTCTGAACTAACAATTATTCTCAATTTCACTTTACTTGCATGCCAGTTTCAGCCCACGATCCCCTAATATTTACGTACATGTATTAAATATATTATATATCATAAAAAAAAAAATTAAAAGAGAATAATATCAGATCTAGCAGCTCTATTGTACTTTGTTTCATATTACCTACATGCACATCGTAACAAGCATATATAAATCTAATGCAGTGCATGGACCACCAATGATCATCAACATATAAGACATTTTTAGAGAAACAATCAATGTGGAAGGGTTAATGGATAAAGAGATTGAAGAATTATTTTCACTGGAAAGAGGAAAGGGAGTGCTTGCAAGAAACGTTTGTCTAAGAATCTTGAAAAGAGAAAGTGAAAAATATACCAAAGAGAGGGGGCTTTGAATCCTTTATTTATATAAATCATTGTACATAGTTGTGGAGATAAGAAGAAGAAGAAGAGCCAAACTTTGCAAAGCGATCGAGCAAGTGAATATCTGGACAGAAAATTAAAAAAAAAAAATGGCACCGGTCGGATTACCTCCTGGTTTTAGATTTCATCCGACCGACGAAGAACTTGTCAATTATTACCTCAAGAGAAAAATTAACGGCCAAGATATTGAACTTGACATTATTCCTGAAGTTGATATTTACAAATGTGAGCCCTGGGAATTAGCAGGTTTTCACTTCTCTCTTCTTTTTTGATATCTCATTAAACTTACAATCTACATATAGTCGTCTCATATATTTGTTATGTGCATATGATGGTATGCATTGTAGAAAAATCATTTTTACCAAGTAGAGATCCAGAATGGTACTTCTTTGGACCACGAGATCGGAAGTATCCGAATGGATTCAGAACAAATAGAGCAACGAGAGCGGGGTATTGGAAATCGACAGGAAAAGACAGAAGAGTTACGTGTCAAAATCGAGCCATTGGAATGAAGAAAACATTAGTTTATTACAGAGGGCGAGCTCCTCAGGGAATTAGGACTGACTGGGTCATGCATGAATATCGCCTCGATGATAAAGAATGTGACGAAGTCTCCGTCGGAATTCAGGTAGTTGGTACATTATGAAGTTTATTGATCTTATTAATTAATTGTTAATTAATTATGATTATCGTTTTCTTGATTCTTTTGATCAGTTCTAGCTATATATATATATATGTCTGTTGGAGGATTCTGTATAAACATGTTTCCTACTCATTCTCCTCTTGATATCACCTATTGGCTACAATATTTAACATGTTTTTTTTTTATTGACAATTAAGTGATTTTGAATATCCTCTTCAAGTTTTCTAGCAGTGATTTTTAAAGCCATGGTCTTTATATTTATAATTGAATATTCCAATGGAGTTACCTCTTAATCCTAACCAAAGTATCACATTATTATTTATTGCTTTATAATAAAAAAAACTCCATTGGAATTTTACAAAATCCTTTCTCAATAACTTGGTAGATAAATTAAGGATCAAAATTTAATAATAAACTGATTTTATATTAAGTATTGATTCAGATGTTACGATTTATTTAATATGCGTCCACATGAGTCATACTTATCACCCAATTATTGATACAGTATTCAACATAAACTCATCACTTCAATTTTAACTCTAAATAGCATCAATCATTTAATGATCACTACTAAGACAATAGAGGTCTTACTGATGAATTTTCGAAACTTCTTATTTATTTGTTATTTTTATAATCAATAAGGTTTTTTTTTTATAGAAAATTGAAGAATCCTGCAACATGAAACGTGCATGACGTGCATGGAAACTAAGTAATTAGCAAATCCAGAAATAGTAGAGGATGAGTCATGAGGAAGTTGTAGAAATTAATATGGCATATATAGAATCATTAATATATAAATATAAAATTTTACAGTCAAATAGAGATTATATTATAAAATTAATATTTAATAATCCAAATAAATATTTAGAGAATGATACTTTTGATGACTAGGCTCTCATTTTTTGCCTTTTACTTTTTAATTTTCGTTTCTTATTTTTATAATGAGTTATGTTATTTTAATTTAAATTTTTGGCTTAAATTTTTTAATCCATATTTTGAACTATTGAATTCATAAAATTAAATAGTGGATCAATTAACATCACTAAATATTATTTTTATTTTTAATATCTATGTATAAAATTACTGACTTAAAATTGAAGTCAAAATAATCCCACAATTTGATAATATAAATCAATGCAAAATGTTTGACATATTCTTTGCTTGCTCTAGTCTTATTATTTTTATAATCAATAAAAGTAGTATCCCACATATCTATTAAATTTGTTTTTTCATACTTTTTATCTTTTTAACATTCTCTGATCTAATTAGTGATTGTATTTATAGATTCTGTCAGACATGGCTAAGCAAATCATTTAGCTGGATTGTTTATATATATGCTAGCTATAACCAAAAAGAAACTTCTCTCCATCACTTTCTTGGTGTAAGAATGCATGTGTCGGCTGCTTTTTTACTTTACCAAAATAATTAAATAAGCCAATCATATGATACTATAATTAATAAATATATAATATATATAATTGTATTAAATTATCATTTCCACTTTACTGTTTTTAAAATATATCACTTACCCCATGATATATACTATAATAATAAATGACATGATAATTAGTAATTTATTTATTTATTATATATAATATTTTAAAATATGTTTAATATTAAAAATAAAAGAAAATTACAAATATCACAATTTCTTTATTTCTTATACTATAACTCTAATAGTTTATATTTTATTACAAGTTATTGATATTCGCATATTAATACATCATTACATGTCAATATAATATTTTAGGGCAAAATTGTAAAAGAATCTAACCTTTTTTATTAAGGGCTTGAGGAGGGTAATGGGGTATTATAAAATATTACGTGATAATAATAGATACCGAAAACAATAAGGGAAAGAGGCGATCTTCCTAATCCTTATAACTATAATTTATTTGATAATTTTTTAGTATTTATCACACATAATAAGATATTTTTGAATTATTACACGGGTTACTTAATATCACCATTAAATTAAAAAAAAATATTTTCATATTAATGGATAACCTAACTTTCAATTTCAATTTTATAATTTATTCCATATCTAATTAACATCAACATGAGCTATTTTTTCCATCCTCTATATCTCTATTAGTTTGGATGGCGCAAGTCAAATAGTTTTACTCCATACTCTACAATATGAGGGTTTTTTATTTATTTAAATAAGGGATAGATAAATCTACAAATATTTTTAATTATTTGAATTTCTCAAGACTCGAATCTGAATAGCGAGTTTTGTTAAGACACTTGTGAATCAACTCGGCTACTGTTGTAAATTCCTCAAATTCATTAAATATGATATGTATATGTATATGTGTACCATTGGAATTCCCAAGGGGTGTATGGGAGGTTGCAATCCTTGGAGGGTTGCAACCCACCCCAAGGGGTGCCCTATTGGCATCCTTCCATGCCTTATATAAGAAGGCTTTTATTCCATACAGAAATATAGAACATATACAATTAATATCCAAGAATTCAAAAAGGCATTGTGTTGTTTTCTTTGTTTTGAGAGAGAGATCCACCATTTGGATCCAAGTTCATACACTTGTTAAGGAGTGCTCCTTGAACAAGAAGAATCCAAGTAATCCTGGGAGAACGTTGGCAAAACGAATCCGTAAAGCACCTGTGACGGAGCCAATAAGTTCTTAAGGACAGAGATCATCTCGACTTGGAGTATTTAATCAGGTTTTCTGGTTCTTATTGTTTTAGGGTTTTATTGCATCTAGATTCCTTTGGTTATTTGATTTGGATGGTTTGCATGTTTTTGCATTTAATTACTGTTTAATGACACCTATTGCACACAATCTTAAGAACTTATTGCTCTAGTGTTATTAGATAGTAATTCGCATGTTAGGGTTTGTATATTTTCTGTAAAATACGAACTGTGCATGAAAAAACCGTAGGGCGTTCGAACGCCCGACGCACGCGAAGGCAAAAATTTGAATTTTCGTAAAAACGTTCAAACGCGTCTTCAAACGCAACTCGAACGCAAGCCTTCTTCCTTAGAACGTTCGAACGCGTCCTAAACGCAACTCGAACGTAAACTCTCTGGAATCATTCTGTTCGAACGCGTTCTCGAACGCTATACGAACGTGAACTCTCTGGAATCATTCCGTTCGAACGCGTTATCAAACGCTACACGAACGTGAACTCTCTGGAAACACTTCGTTCGAACGCGTTATCAAATGCAACACGAACGCACACACACTGGACAGTCTCATTCGAACGTAGATACGAACGTGACACTAACGATTTTGTCCTGGAAGTATCATAAAAGCAAACTTTAATTAATATTAACTTGGTTAGTCATATACTGTAAACACATTAATCTTGGTAGTATAGATTTAAATTACTATTAAGTTGTTCAATTATCACAAGCATACACATAGTGATAAAGTTGAAATTGATTGGTTGTTGCATAATTGGTTGAGAATTTAAAGTGTAATTTTGCACAAGTAATTCCATCCAATCTTGATTGACATTTATATATCTACACTTATCGTAATAATTGTGCTATTGGAAGAGTGTAAATCTGGGTTGTGAATTGCTAAAAGATCCTATTGGAAAAGGTGTTCGAAGAATATTCGTTCGTTCAATTTTCCTTAAGTATCTTAAGTTAAAATTCAATGACTTGTGTTTATTGGAACTTTCGTCCATTAGAACAACAAGTGACTACCTAGTACAAACTCATTGAACAAGATCATTCGTTGATCGTTGTGCAATTCGTCTTTCGTAGACTGATTGAACCCTGTTGAATTTCCAGTTACAAATGGCTAGCGGAAATATCAAAGAATACCGGTCTCTCACGGAGAAAAGCCGGAGAAATTTGGTGGGGCAAGTTTCAAACAGTGGCAGAGCAAAATGCTGTTCTACCTAACAACTCTTCAGTTGGCTAAATTCCTCAAAGATCCTCCGGGTCATGTGGAGGGTGAATCTGAATTGGCCAAGGAAGAGCGAAAACAGACTTGGTTGTCTGGAGACTTCCTATGCAAGAACTACCTTTTGGGTGGTCTTGACAATACCCTGTACAATGTGTACCAAGGCATGACTTCTGCGAAGGTTCTCTGGGAATCTCTCGAGAAGAAGTACAAAACCGAAGATGCCGGACAAAAGAAATTTGTCGTGGGTAGGTTCCTGGACTACAAGATGGTAGATTCAAGGACGGTGATGTCTCAGTTGGGTGAACTGCCATTGATCATTCATGAAATACTGGATGAGGGAATGAAACTCTGTGAGATGTTTCAAGTTGCCGCCATAATTGAAAAGTTGTCTCCATCATGGAAGGACTTCAGGAGCTATCTGCAACACAAAAAGAAGCAGATGAGCCTTGAGGACCTTGGAGTTCGATTGAGAATCGAACAGGACAACATGATGTCCGAGAAGGCCAGCTACAAGACTATGGAGTCTAAGGCCACATCTTTGAGGATGTAAATGGTAGCAAGAAAAGAAAGAACAGTGAAGCTGATTCTTCCCAAGCGAACAAGAAGTTCAATGGGAAGTGCTACAACTGTGAAAAGAGCGGTCATATGACAAAGGACTGCAGAAACAAGATATCTCAGGACAATGGCAGGAAAAATGAGGCCTATGTCGCTGAAGATGAGCAGTTAACTGATGAGATTTCAGAAATGAATCTCTAAGCAGTGGTAACTGTAGCCAACTTGGTTGGGAATCCGAGAGAATGATGGGTAGACACTAGGGCTACTCGTCATATCTGTGCTGATAGCAAGATGTTTTCATCGTATCAGAAAGGTCGATGGCGGCGATCATCTGACAATGGGAAACTCGTCTACCTCTAGAGTGGTTGGACAAGGCACAGTAGTTCTGAAAATGATATCCGGAACGGAGCTTACATATAAGAATGTTTGCATGTTCCAGATATTCGGAAGAACTCGGTCTCGGGTTTGTATTTGTTTCTGACAAGATTGTATTGACCAAAAATGATGTCTATGTAGGAAAATGATACCTCGCTGAGGGTCTTTTCAATGACTGTCAATTGTGCTATTAATAAAGCTGAAACTTCTGCTTATATTATTGAGTCACAAAATGTATGGCATGAGAGGTTAGGACATGTTAATTATGATACAATGCGTACATTAATTAACATGAACCTTATACCTAAATTTGCATTGATGGCCAACATGAGTGTGAGGCATGTGTTGAAGCAAAAATACATAGAACATCATAGAACGAAGTTCTGAACCCTTGGAACTTGTACACATTGACGTGTGTGACATGAATATTGTGCAAATAAGAGGCGGTAAAAAGTACTTTGTCACTTTTATCGATGAAAGCACAAGATTCTGTTAAGTGTATTTGCTGAGGAGCAAAACTGAAGCTATTGAGAGCTTTATACACTGAGAACGAAGTTGCAAATCAACTTGGCAAGTAAATCAAAAGAATCAGAAGTGATAGTGGTGGTGAATATGTTTCATCATTCGGTGAATATTGTTCTGTGCACGGAATTATTCACGAAACCACTGCTTCTTATTCTCCTCAACAGAACGGAATTGCGGAGCGCAAAAACCGAACGTTGAAGGAAATGATGAATGCCATGTTGACAAGTTCGGGTCTGCCCCAGAACTTGTGGGGGGAAGCCTTGCTTTCCGCGAACTACGTTCTGTACAAGCTTCCTCACAGAAGACTAGACAAGACACCATATGAATTGTAGAAAGGTTTCGTACCTTCCTACGAATACCTCAAAGTGTGGGGGTGTCTTGCCAAAGTAATGGTTCCTAAACCTAAGAAGGTGGAATAGGACCCAAAACTGTTGACTGTATATTCATCAGATATACTTGCAACAATAATGCATCTCGATTCTTGGCACACAAAAATGAGATTCCTGACATCAATCCAAATGTGATGATTGAGTCAAGGAATGCAATATTTTTGAAGAGACATTTCCTTGTAAGGAAAGACAAAGAAGAGAGTCTCTCAAAAGATCTGCTGATACTGTCAATGACAGTGATCAGGTTGACCAGGAGTCAAATCAACATGGAAATGTTGAGGCAAATGAACCTAGACGTCGTCTAAGTCATTTGGACCCGATTTTCTGACATATTTGTTAGAAAATGAGCCTCAAAGCTATAAAGAAGCAATGTCTTCTCTGGAGGCACCTCTTTTGAAAGAGGCGATAAACAGTGAGATTGATTCAATCCTACAGAACCATACTTGGGAGTTGGTTGATCTTCCACCAGGTTGTAAGCCACTGGGCTACAAATGGAAAGATGAAAATGGATGGATCAATAGATAAATACAAGGCGAGGTTTGTCATAAAAGATTATAGACAGAAAGAAGGCATTGTTTACTTTGACACATATCCACCAGTGATTCGTATCACATCAGTAGAATGCTTATAGCTATAGCAGCTATATTTTGTCTTGAAATACATCAAAAGATGTAAAGACGTCATTCTTGAATGGTGAATTGGATGAAGAGACTTACATGGAACAACTAGAAGGTTTTAATGTTCCTGGATAAGAACAGAAGGTGTGCAAACTTGTAAAATCCTTGTACGGATTAAAACAAGCACCTAGACAATGACATGAGAACATTGACAAAGAGATGTTGTCAAGTGGGTTTAAAACCGATGAGTGTGATAAGTGTATATACGCCAAATCAACTCAAGAATGATATGTCGTTGTATGTCTCTATGTAGACGATATGCTGATAATTGGTAATAATCATGAGTTGATTCAGTCTACCAAGAAAGTGTTATCCAGTAAATTTGATATGAAAGATTTGGGAGTAGCTAACCTAACTCTTCCTTTATCAAAGAATACTGGCTTAAGCATATCGTAATTAGAGTATTCAAGGATCATCGGAAGTCTGATGTATCTCACGAATTGCACACGAACTGATATCGCTCAAGCTGTGAATAGGCTTAGCAGATATACTAGCAATCCAGGACATAACCACTGGAAAGTCATAGTAAGTGTTTTGAGGTATAAGAAACTTCAAAATATGGGCTACATTACGAGAGATATCATGCTGTTCTAGAGGGAACAGCGATGCTGACTGGATATCTGATACAGTGGATTCCAAATCTACGGTTGGATTTGTTTTCACACTTGGTAATGCAGCCGTGTCATGGAAATCCTCGAGGCAAACATGTATTGCCCGGTCTACTATGGAATCAGAGTTCATAGCGTTAGACAAAACAGCGGAAGAAGCAGAATGGCTTAGAAACTTCCTGGAGGATATTCCTAGTTGGCCCAAACCGGTGCCAGCGATTAGCATACATTGTGATAGCCAATCGGCAATTGGGAGAGCCCAAAATACAATGTATAATGGTAAGTCTCGACACATACGTCGGAGACATAATACCATACGTCAACTGCTCTCAAGTGGCATAATAACGATCGATTATGTTAAGTCGAAGGAAAACCTAGCGGATCCACTAACTAAAGGTTTACCTCGAGAGCAAGTTGAGAAGTCATCGAGGGGAATGGGCTTGAAGCCTATATTCTAAGAATTGTCACTGTGGAAACCCAACCTAGTTGACTGGAGATCCCAAGATCTAGGTTCAAAAGGGACAACAGAAACTTTGTGCAATTCAAAACAAGCACTGAAGAGTTTCGTACTCTTTCCCATTCTGATAATGACGCTGAGTGCTGTCTGTCATTGGTTAGGATAAGCTAAGGCTTTTAATGATCACTATATTAGGAGATGAGTCCTAATGGGGGTAAAGACAGATTACCTCTTCATAGTAGATCACCTATTTCAAGTAAGAAGTGAGGCCGCTTCCATGGGAACCTTTAAAGGCGGGTTACCCTAAAGTGCTTGATGAATCCAGAACCGTTGTTCAGGGCCAAAATGAACACAACCGTAGAACGGGAAAATGGTCGAATTAAAGCTGTGTGTTGGCAATTGTCTTGGTTTACACCAACGGCAGAACAGTTCAAGACTATGGGTCACTGGTTTGCCAAGTAAATCCGATTGTCACTCACTAGGAAAGGTTCAAGGCGAAAGCTACCTATTTCGATGCAGCTTTAGCTCACGGTATCTCTCTCACGTGCCTGAATGAATATTTGAAGAATTGTGGGGGATTGTTGTAAATTCCTCAAATTCATTAAATATGATATGTATATGTATATGTGTACCATTGGAATTCCCAAGGGGTGTATGGGAGGTTGCAATCCTTGGAGGGTTGCAACCCACCCCAAGGGTGCCCTATTGGCATCCCTCCATGCCTTATATAAGAAGGCTTTTATTCCATACAGAAATATATAACATATACAATTAATATCCAAGAATTCAAAAAGGCATTGTGTTGTTTTCTTTGTTTTGAGAGAGAGATCCACCATTTGGATCCAAGTTCATACACTTGTTAAGGAGTGCTCCTTGAACAAGAAGAATCCAAGTAATCCTGGGAGAACGTTGGCAAAACGAATCCGTAAAGCACCTGTGACGGAGCCAATAAGTTCTTAAGGACAGAGATCATCTCGACTTGGAGTATTTAATCAGGTTTTCTGGTTCTTATTGTTTTAGGGTTTTATTGCATCTAGATCTCCTTTGATTATTTGATTTGGATGGTTTACATGTTTATTGCTGTTTAATGACACCTATTTGCCCACAGCTACTTCGTTGGAGGCAAGTCATATGAGAAAATGGGACTTTGATTGAAAACTCACAGCTATTTTTCGGTTGATATTTATTAAAAACAGAAACAATCTGTTCTTGAATCTCATGTATGGTGATATATATCCATTAAGGAGATTATCCATGTCGGTTGGTTGTTGATTAAGAATATAAGTCTGAGTCTAACTCATAATTATGAGTTAGACTCATAGTTTTTTTATATAGCACTATTTTTTTCACATTTCAAATACCTAGCTAAAACACTTTATATAAGACCCATTTTTCACGTTCTGTTTTTTTTTTTCTCTATTTTTTTAATGTCACATGAGGCTTCTATTTGACCAAACTGTATGTTTGATTTCGTTTCTCAAAGTGGTAAGTAAATAAAAGAGTTTTATATTAAATTAAGATATGTGTTGGATTATCATTTTTTAAATTTTTTTAAAAAAAAAAAAAAAACTAAACTCAAATTATATAAAATCAGGATCCATTAAATTGGGGCCATAGGCACAGTTCTTCGATTGAGAAGAGTTGACTCATTATTAATTTCCATATCTTGACTCCACAGGCTTTTGAAATCCGCAGGGATCTGGTTTTAAAGCTTTACTCTTCCACAAGCTAACTCTAAACTCTCTCACTACTGCAGAAGATCACTTATTTTTGTTTATTTTTAAATATTCCAAATTAATAAAATTTGGTATTTTTATTTTTGGTCAGGATTCTTATGCATTGTGTCGAGTGTTCAAGAAAAATGTAATCTGCTCGGAAGTAGAAGATCAACAAGGGCAATGTAGTAGTTTATCATTAATGGAAAACTCGCAGCAAAGTCATGGGCTCGATAATGAATATGAAACAATGTCACCAGATGTTCCAATAAATTCATCATCTTCTTGCATTGATGGGGAAGACAAAGATGATTCATGGATGCAGTTCATCACAGATGATGATCCTTGGTGTTCTTCTAACAACACTCCTGCTGGTGACCAAGTTTCTCATTTGACATTTACTACCTCAAATTATTAAGTGTTATTATTCTGAGAAACAAGAACAAATATTGGTGCCAGTGGGTGAATAACATAATTAAGTTAGGTATAAAATATATTACAATAAGTTTAAAGTGGGGGAAAAATTCTACAAAATGGTTGTAATATTTGTTGATTCCCATTGTTGAATTCTGTCTCTCTTCGGCAATAGTTTTATATTTTGACAAACATGGGGTTGCTAGTTTTTATGGGCCAATTCACACCATGACTCGATGGATTTTTGCTTTCACATATTTTCCAGGTGATGGTTCGGGTGTTATAATTTCTAACTTGCGCATTGAATAAAATTCAATATTACATAAATTGTGAATTTATGATTATTATTATTGAGTTCTTCCTTTGCCAATACCATGCTTTATTGGAGTTGATGTTGGAGCGGTAATTCATTTTATATTTGTAAAACAGTTTTATTAATACTAGACTGCATTTTCAATTTATTGTTTTATTGATGATGTTGATGGTTGTTTTTTGTTTTAGAGGTAATTCGGGAAATCTAATTCTTAAATAAATTTTCCCAAACAGTGAATTTGTTTGGTTAGTTGGGAACCAAAGCAAACTTGGCAAACAAACAAAAAATCATAGATAAAACAAAGGTTTAACGTGGTTCGGCGGAGAATGCCTCTAACCTACGTCCACGGGAACAAGAGGGGAATTTTTATTACAAGCTTGGGTCAAGACCGACCAACTTTCTCTCTCTATCACTAAGCTTTTTAGAGCTCTTTTACAAGTTGTTAAATGTAAAAAATGTTAACCCTTAAATCCGAGCCTTCATCCCCCTTATATAAACTTATAAATCTACTATCACACCACTCGTGACGTCAGGACATCAGTGTTGGACAGTTATGACCCATAGCGTCACTTTTTGTACAAATTAACTATGTGACAAAGGAAATTGCTCTCTTATCATTTGTGATTAGATCACCAAGATGTATAAATGATAGGAGGTCCTTATGATTAGTACCTGGATTGAGATGATATGAGACAGTATCAATCCACGAAGGTTTAATCATTAAATATCCATAGTCAGAGTATTATCGAGATTGGACATCGATAATGTGTAAAAGACTAGTATTACACTTGTGCGCGTTGTGAGGGCATAACGGCATAGTTCTCATATATTTGGGTATAGGATACTCATGCAAGTGTAGTAGGAGGTTGTGTTTTACCGATGGTACGGAAAACAGTTTCGCTCTGGATAGACCCCTCGGAATTCCATTGGTAGTATGACTATGTGTCTATGGAAGTCCGAAATCAGGGTAGGTGTATTTGGTCTTAACCTGAGACTTGCACCGCTAATACTTGCGACAATCAATATACTTTGGTTTTAGGTTGTCCAGGGCTTTAACAGGTTCTGTGTACGCCTCTGCTGGTATATTGAGAATCGTAGTGTGTTGGGTGTGATGTCAAGACGGAGTATCACTCCAGTCATAGTGGAGATGATGGTCACGTAGGATACGGAACTGGTTCTCTTATGTACTGCAGTCATCGGGATAAAATGACTAGGTCATGTTTATCCGATTATAGAGACTAGTTACCAGAGATCCGATATGTGCTTCGTACGAGGCAGACACAATTCCAGCCCCAGGCCTAGCATGTGACATCCGATACTGGATCGAAATACGCAATACTACGTATACTACGCCTGATATAGATCACATATTCCTGTAAGGATATTTCTGGAGAATTGGGTAGGCATGACGCTTTGCTAGAAGCCAACCTTGTCTTGTAAATCGGTACAAACGTAGTACTAGGTACTTACGTGTTCGGATAATCCGACGACCGGATTTACTGCCAACATATCCGGGGATCTCATGGGTCGCTTCCCGAAGATTCACCGATGACGTATGACTCGCACTTTATTAATATGGGATTAATTTGATGAGAGAGAAAATTAATCTGGGATTAATTATGGAGATATTTTATCTGGGATAAAATATTAATTAAAAGAGAGATAACGATTAATTTGGAATTAATCGATAAAATAATATATTCGATATATTATACGAAATTGGATTTCGACGCGAAATTAAATTTAGAATTTAATTCGGGCGAACGAGTTAATTTAGAATTAATTCGTTAGCGACGTGAATAGTGATTTTGCTAGGCATAATTATTTAATTACGTCGCAACGAAAAATTTATTAATTTGGAATTAGCGAACCCGAGCCCGGGAATATTTGCGAGCACACTCGCATTTCGAATTCAAGTGCGGCCCGCAAGTCACATCAAGCGTCAAATCATTAGTCGCATCAAGCGTCAAATCATTAGTCACTTTGAGTGATGTGACAACTTGTCACTTGATTGATTGAATGATGTGAATATTTGATGGAAGTGGTTGGAAAGCATTAAATGCTTTTGGCTCCAAAATTGTGTTTGACTTTTTGGAAAAGGTTTTTACAATTTTTGGATTTGATAAAAGTGTATTAGATACACAATTTTCACTAACCAACACAACTCACTCTCTCCCTTTTCTCTTCATCTCTCTCTAGGCCTAGGGCCTGTTTTTCTCTCCAAAAGTTTATGGTTTCACCGAAAATGAAGAGGAGAAGCATGGTGATTTTGTGGCAAAATTACCTAAGTGCTACCACACTTTCGGGGTCACGCGAAGGTGATAGGGAACCACACATGTGAGCATGGAATCACATCACGAAAGCTTGGAGCTTGGAAGATGATCCATTGTCGATTTTTGGAGACCAAAACCAGTGGACTGCCGAGCCTTGGAGGAGGAGAAAAAGAATTTTGTTCATCACCGCATCGTCTCAACCGCTCGATGTAAGTATTCCGCAACTTCCTCGTGTATTCGCATTATGTTTTATGCTTGATAATCGATCCTCGGGACTTAGAGATTTCCCAACAATGGTATCAGAGAGAGTTAAAATCATGAAACTTGATTTATGGTTAAAATTGGGTAAAATGTGTTTGAGCATGATTTGATGAAATTGGATGATTAAGTATGCTTAAATGAAGTTGGATTTGATCAATTTCATGAAAAGTTGTTTGGAACAATTTTCCCCAAATTTGTGAGGCTTGGCCGAGAACAATAGGAACCCTAAATGTCTTGGAATTTTTGTTGCGTTGATCATTGGATGACTTGAAACGATTGGGAATGTTGATTTAATGTTGAATTGGATTTAATTGGATTGAATTCGAATCGGACATAAAAATCCCAACAATTGCCGAGACTTTAGCATGTAATATGGGTTTGATTTTTGATCAATTGTGTTGGACACTAATTGTTGTTAAAGAGCATGATTAATTAGGCTAATTGGTGTTTTGGAAATATTGATTTGGGTAATTAATTATGCTATACACTTTGAGTAATTAAATTGTGAAATTGGATTTTGGAATTTAATTATGTTGGGCTAATTTTGGAAATTGGGCTTAAAGGTTGTAATTGGGCTTAATGGGCTTGGTTGTACCAAGATGGGTTTAGGCAAATTGGTTGGATCCAATTGGGCCCAAAACCACATCCATAAAGTCCAATTATGACTAATGGACCTTTAATTTTAATTGGGCCTAAATTGATTTATAGGCTTATGGGTTATTCCTTGATTGGGCTTTGGTTATTGGGTTTGACCCAAGTTGACCAAAAGTCCATGCCTATGAAATTAATTAAAAGCCCATTGGACTTTAATTAAATTAACATTGGATGTTAATCGGGCTTTGAGACCCATAACGATTAAATTTGGAATTTAAGTCGTAAAGGTTCGTTAATAAAGTGAAAAAATTTAATTTGGAATTAAATAAATGAATTAGTAGTAAATGCAAGTTAAATTGGATTTAATATTGTAGTTTAATTTAATTCAAGAATTCGTACTTTGAGTACTTATTCGTAAAACGAGTTTGACTCACGCAAAATCAAATCGTTGTTTGAACATTGGATGGTCCATTAATTATCAGATTAATTAATTGGATTAGATTGATTGATAACATGCTTGTGTGAATACATGGTTGCGATGCATGAATAATGTATATCGGATGGATATTAGATGGGTGGGGCAATTTTGGAAATTATTGTAATAAATTTAGAATTTATTAATTGGACCTGCGTGTCCAGCCTATTACCTCTTTGACTATATGTATTTCTCTTCTCACCTATTCCCCTCAATGTAAATGAGGTTTCTTTAGAAGTGTTATGTAACGGGTAGAAGCAATACTTGTGCTAGCGGGAGAGAGGAAAGTGAGAGATTTGATCTAGGATCAATGTGTTAAGTATCCATCCGCATATCATTATTATTTTATTTACGCGCCTTATTATGTGTTTAGAATGCATGTTTAAGGGTGTATGATGATGAGACCTTAACAAAGATAATAAATTGGTTGCCAATTTGCATGCGAAAAACCCTCATTCTATATTAAGCGTTTTTCCTTCCATTGAGTGATTCTACTCACGATCCAAGACTGGCATTGGTTTGTTGGCCAAAGTCAAGACCTTTGTCCGTCGAGGATGTGTTTGAATCACGAGAGCTTTGTTCCATATTGGTGTCTTGTCCAAGTTGTGATTTGTTGGCCAAAGTCAAGATCACTTCTTGTCCATCGACATTGATTACGAAGCTTTCCAAGGTCAATGGGTCACGCTTAACTGGGATCACTAAGTTTGTTGTGCAAAAGCCAAGGCTTAGTTGATTCAGAGGAAAAATGTTAGGCAATATATTGGATATATTGGCATATATAAGATATATGTTTCGGACTTGGATGTCCCCCTACTGGATCTAGGAATTGGATGGGATCCAATTGATCTTAGAGATCTACCTAGTTAATTATCATACAATTTGTTGGCCAAAGTCAAGATCGTGTGACATTTAACGGGATCCTAGCCCACTAGTTAACACGGTTTCCTGAGTACTCGACAGAGGGTTAGAGGCTCGCCGAAAAATAGTGGGAGGCAAGAATTAAATTTGCAGTATTCGTTTAATTACTTGCCATACGCGCTCAATCACATTATTTCGTCAAATAAATTAAATGTTAGTTGGACTAATATTTAAATTGTTGTTTTAATAAACAGTTGGACTGTATTCAAACTATTTCATTTATAGTTGATTATATAATTGGATTATAGTAATCAATATATTTGATATAATTAATTATAGTTGATTTTATAATTGGATTATAACATATTAAATTATAGTTGATTAAATAGTTGGACTATAGTAATCATTATAATAAATAGTACCTAAATCGTTGATTGGATGGTTGGACTATAGCAATCAAGATAAAATTGAAAGATTAACATTTAAAACATAATCCTAGGGAAAATGTATTTAAATGCTTTAATTTTAAAATTGGGAATATAACTTCAGGATAGTCCTGGAAACTAAGAAGTTACTTTATTTGATAAAATAACATATTACGCCTAAGCCCGGAGTTAAGCGAATAGTAGAGCATGATCTTTGGAAGATTCATGTGATGATAACTTTAATGCTTAATCAATTAAGCTTGCCGATTAGACTCCTTAATTTCTTAATCAGAACTAAGGATTAGATCCTTAAAGTATGATAATGAAATTGAAGGATCTTCATAGATCTATTCTTAGATCTTAGAAGTACTAAATTGCAATAGTATACTCTTGGAGAGTTAATGACTATTCTCAAGGAGTCAAAGCCAAAATTTGCAATAAGGCAAGAAGCGCAAGGCGCATCTTACTTCGACATTACAGAAGGCCAAGGCTAGGCCGAAGGCTTATGGAATGTGGAAAATGGCAAAGGCAAAATCATTATAATCTTCTGGTAAGACAAAGGACATATCCCAAAATGTCTGCCTAAATTGTGGCAAACAGGATCGCGGAAGCGTGACTGCCGTTTGGACAAAGCAGACATGAAGGAATTGAAGACGAGCAAGGCTCTGACTTCAAATATCTTTGTCATAGTTATGTTCACTACTAGTATTAAAATTAGATTTTAAATACTTAGTGTGGTACATAAATATATACTGATGTGCAGAATCTGCTGTAAGCAGGATA
Organism: Zanthoxylum bungeanum; assembly: GCA_019454045.1. NCBI lineage: Eukaryota > Viridiplantae > Streptophyta > Magnoliopsida > Sapindales > Rutaceae > Zanthoxylum > Zanthoxylum bungeanum. The sequence continues at coordinate 338,395 of SKCR01048386.1, read as the reverse complement.
CTGACTTCAGTTAAGATTTATCTGTGAATCGGAAACGGGACGAAAGTCACTGTTTTGACCGTAGATACCTAAGTTTAGGAACTACCCTTCGGGTGTGTACTTAAATTAGGAAACTGTTATAATGTAACTAGTTTGACTAGAAACATTATCTTTATATCAGTGTTTAATCCGTTGCGGATTTACCTTTATATTCTAGAACACTAAAGTGTTTTATTTTATAAAAATGATATTGAGATAAACACATTAGATGTGAATAACAATATTTATATTTTGAATATAAATAAATCTCAAACGTATAATATGACAAATAAATAGCTCAAACTGATTTGATCAGAAGAGACTTGTAAGTGGCATTGTGTCTGGGACACAATTAACAAGAATCGTATATCCACACTTTTGAAGAGTGGGTATGTTAGTGTTCCTAGAACATGCCAAGGATCTAATAAGCATGTAAAGGTGTTCATAAATTCAAAATAAGTTGCGGAATATACTTACAATGAACGGATTTGAGCTTTAAAATTTTGAGAAGAGATCTCGAAGATCCAAGCTTTGAGTGATGATTCCAACTCTTGAAGTAGTTTCCTATCACCTTAGTTGATTTCTCCAAGTGCTAGCTTTGTTGATTTTGCAACAAAATCAAAGAGAATGGAGGAAGAAGCTCACGCCCAAATGGAGGCTTCTAGGGTTTTCATTTTCCAAAAAGTGTTACAAGTGTGTAGAGTGAAGAGAGAGAGAAGGCTTTTTGGTTTTGTTAAAGGTTTTACCCTTTTACCCAAACCATGTAGTGGGGGTAATTTGGTTTCACCTAAACCAAGTGGTTGGAAAGTAAGTGGTTTTGGCATAAATGCCAACTACCCTCCCAACTACCACATTAAAGTGGGCCCCACATTTGAATTCAAAATTCAAATATCTCTACGAACATTTGCCCGGCTCGGTTCCGTTTAATCCAATTAAACGACCTTTCGTCGCTAAATAATTAAATCTAATTTAATTAAATAATGATTCCTCGTAAATATATACGAACGTCGTCTACGAATTAATTCTAAATTAATTCGTTCGTTCGTATTAAAGTCCAACTTTAATTTCGTAATGAAATCCAATTCATATTATATATCTGATATATATTAATTTAGCCCATACGAATAAATTAAATAGAAAAATCAAATTTAACTATTAAATTTATTTTACCGATTAATTCCAAATTAATCGAGTTCTCTCTCTTCCGAACACATTTAATCCCAGATTAAATAATACCTCAATTAATCCCAGATTAATTTTCTCTCTTAATTAATCCCAGATTAATTCTAATTTAAATCAACTGTCATCGGTGAATCTTTGGGAAGCGACCCAAGAGATCCCTGGATATGTTGGCAGTAAATACGGTCATCGGATTATCCGAATACGTGCGTACCTCGTACCACGTGCTTACCGATTTACAAGACATGGTTGGCTTCTAGCAAAGCACCGTGCCTACCCAATTCTCCAGAAATATTCTTACTGGAATATATAATCTATGTCAGGCGTAGTATACATAGTATTGCGTATTTCGATCCAGTATCGGATTGTCACGTGCTAGGCCTGGGGCTGGAATGTGTCTGCCCCGTACGAAGCACATGTCGGATGTCTGGTAACTAGTCTCTATAATCGGATATACATGACCTAGTCATAATATCTCGATGACTGCAGTACTTAAGAGCACTAGTACCGTATCCTACGTGACATCATCTCCACTATGACTGGAGTTATTCTTTCGTCTTGACATCACACCCAATACACTATGATTCTCAATATACCCAGCAGAGGTGTACACAGAACCTGTTAAAGCCCTGGACGACCAAAACTAAAGCATACCGATTGTCGCAAGTATTAGCGGTGCAAGTCTCAGGTTAAGACCAAATACACCTACCCTGATATCGGACTTCCATAGACACATAGTCATACTACCAATGGAATTCCGAGGGGTCTATCCAGAGCGAAGCTGTTTTCCGTACCATCGGTAAAACACAACCTCCTATTACATTTGCATGAGTATCCTATACCCAAATATACGAGAACTATGCCGTTATGATCTCACACAACGCGCACAAGTGTAATACTAGTCTATTCCGCATTATCGATGTCCAATCTCGATAATACTACGACTAAGGATATTTAATGATTAATCCTTCGAGGACTGATACTGTCTCATATCATCTCAATCCAGGAACTAATCATAGGGACCTCCTATCATTTATACATCTAGGTGATCTAATCACAAATGATAAGAGTGCAATCTCTTTGTCACATAGTTAATTTGTACAACAACACCATGATCTGTACAAATAGTGACGCTATGGGTCATAATTGTCCAACAATCTCCCACTTGGCCTATAGCCAGTCACTCGAGTGTCTTACACCCGAACTATGTACGGTTCGCTCAAACTGCTGAGGAAAGGCTTTCGTCAGCGGATTTGTATGATTATCGTCTGATGTAATTTATTCGATCATCACATCGCCACGATGTATGATCCGAACGAATCAGATGAATTGTTGAAGTATATATCTGGATCGTTGATGAGACCATTAATTCTTTAGCCTGTGCTGACGCCTAGCTCAGCTGCTAACAGAACTATATCTAATTTAATTAGATATATTATCGACCCAAATGGCTTCTATTGCTGCCTCAGTCGCAGTAATAACCCGCATTTGTTGTTTATTCGGTAACAGTATCTTGCTTGCAAGATTTCCAGCTCACTGTTCCGTTATTCAAACTGTATAGTACCGTTATTTTTATCGGTTAGGAAACTTGCAGCAGTGATCCAGTCACTTCAAGTTTCATTCTCCATAGATTACGACATCATCCTTAGTTCTCTAAGATACTAACGGATGTTCTTAATATCAATCTAGTGACTATCACTTGGATTGACCTGTTGTGAATCCATGCTCAAAGCATATGAGACACCAGGTTGCGTACATTTTTCAATGTACGAGTTCTCGCAGAGTGTCAATAACCTCTAGATCTAACTCAGTAGATCTTTATTCCTAGAATAAAGGTTGTTACTCCCAAGAATTCTACGGAGAATGTTAATGAAAGCCAAGCTTTCACCGATCGTAATATGGGAATATCATTTCCAAGAAATGACATATCATCATTAATTAGGACATCATTGTCAGTGCGCTCCCACTAACCTCCTTATATACACAAGAATCATATTTGTTTTGAATCAAATCGTACACCATTATGATTACATCAAAACGATAGTTCCAAGAACATAATACTTGCTTCAATCCAAACATGGATCGAATAACCTGCAAACCTTGTTTGCTAGTTGTGATACGACAAAATCGTCAGGATGTTGATAACATCCTCCAAAAGGTTTCCTATTCAGGAAAGCGATTTTTGGGTTCAGCTGCCATATTTCATAAATGAAACATACAGCATCAGCAAGCATTATCCAAATGGATTTATCCATAGCAACAGGTAAAAGGTTTCGTTGTTATCGACACAATGTTGATAACGATACCTTTTCGCTACAAGCCTAGCTTAGTACGTTGGTTTGTTGCCATCCATGTATGTCTTCCTTGAAGACTTATATAGTACCAATAGGCACAATGCCTTGCGGTACAACAACTAGTGTCTAAACATAGTTGTTATACATGGAATCCAGTTTGGACTCATGGCACTTTGCCATAATAGGGAGTCAATACCTTGTATCACTTCCCCACACGTGGTCAGTTCATATTCCTCAATGAGATTGACATCTTTATGAGGTGAGATCAGAAACCCATACCCCAGGTTGTTTTCTGACTCTCTCCGACCTACGCGGTTCTTGTGTATTCGAAGATTATTGGTACAGTTTCATCCTTGATGAACTGTTTGTGTTCCATTAAGGACTAGGTGCCTTGAACAATATTACTCCGATTTTCATCGAGTTTTACTATCCTCCCACTTACCACTGCACATCGGTATTCCTCTTAGGAAAAACGCATGGTGAACAACAATTACATTGTTCTCATGTGAGATGTATAAGTACTATACTTTGGTTTCCTTAGGACAACCTACAATTAGGCACTTATCCAATTTGGGTTCTAGTTTGGTATCATCCAAACATATGCCTAGCATTCCCAAATCATCAGGAGTGAGAAAACCTAGTTTCTTTCTGTTCATATCTAATATGAAATCTGTCAAACAGATTTTCATGGAACCTTATTCAAAATAAGTATTGCACTGTTAAATGCTTATCCCTTTGAAGGAAAATGGTAGCTAGCTAGAGCGACTCATGATTAACCTTATCATGTCTAACAAAATTTGGTTTCTCCGTTCGGACACATCGTCAAACTGACGTGTTCCAGGAGAGAGTACTCATTGAAAGAATACTATACTCTTTCAAGTATATGAGAAACTTATTGCTTAAGTATTTTCATCATGGTCAAACCGTGATGTTTTAATACTTTAGCCGATCTATTCGTCTATTTCGTGTCGAAACTCTAAAAGTTTCTGATTTGTGTTCTTCAAAGAAACACAACCATAACGCGATGCCACATCCGTAAAGGTCACAAAATATTCATATCCATCTCTAGCCTAGCTAGACATGGGCCCACTTACGTCACTATGAACAAGGGCTAATAGATCGGTGGTGGCACTTACACTTTACCATGTAAAAGGTATTTTAGGTACTTTACCTAATGAACTAGATTCGTAGACATCATTTGAATGGAATCAAATCCGTCCTAGTATCCACACTTCAAAAGTGTGGATATACGAGTCTGTGTTTAATGTGTCTCAGTCAACACTGCCATAAATAAGTCTTATCTGATCAAATCAGTTTGAGCTATTGTTCGTCATATTATATGTTTGAGATTTATTTATATTCAAAATATAAATACTATTATTCACATATAATGTGTTTATCTCAATATCATCTTTATAAAATAAAACACTTTAGTGTTCTAGAATATAAAGGTATACTCGCAACGAGTTATACTCGATATATAGATAATGTTTCTAGTCAAACTAGTTACATTATAATAGTTTCCTAATTTAAGTACACACCCAAATGGTAGTTCCTAAACTTAGGTATCTGCGGTTGAAACAGCGACTTTCGTCCCATTTCCTATTTGCAGATTAATCTCAATTGAAGTCAGTATCCTGCTCATAGCAGATGCTGCACATCAATGCATATTTTATGTACCACTTTTAGTATCTAAAATCCAATTTTAATACTATTAGTGAACATGTTTATGACAAACATTTTTGAAGTCAGAGCCTTGCCCGTCTTCATTCCTTCATGTCTGCTTTGTCCATACGGCAGTCATGCTTCAATGACCCGTTTGCCACAATTTAGGCAGACATCTTGGGATATGTCTTTATCTTCCTAGAAGATTATAATGATTTTGTCTTTGCCCTTTTTCATATTCCAGGAGTCTTTGGCCAAGCTTTGGCCTTCTAGAATATCGAAGTAGGGTGCGCCTTGCGCTTCTTGCCTTATTGCAAACTTTGACTTTGGTCTCATTGAGAATAGTCATTAACTATCCAAGAGTTGTTTGTTGCAATTTAATATTTCTAAGATCTAAGAATAGATCTATGAAGATCCTTCAATTTCTTCATCATACTTTAAGGATCTAATCCTTAGTTCTGATTAGGAAATTAAGGAGTCATTATGGCAAGCATAATGGATTAAGCACTAAAGTTATCATCACATGAATCTTCCAATGATCATGCTCTACTATTTACTTAACTCATGGCTTAGGCCTAAGATGTTATTTTATCAAATAAAGTAACTTCTTAGTTTCAGGACTATCCTGAAATTTATTCCCAATTTGAAAATTAAAGTCGTCTAAACACATTTTCTCTAGGATAATGTTTCAAACACTAATCTTTCAATTTAATCTTGATTCTAATAGTCCAACTATTTAATCAACGATTTCAGGTACAATCTAATGTAATGATTACTATAGTCTAACTATATAACTTATTACAATTTTATTGGTTATAATCAAATATATATTGATTACTATAATCCAATTATATAATCATTATAAATGAATGGTAAAATCTAAATATATTGATTACTATAATCCAATTATATAATCAACTATAAATGAAGTAGTTTGAATACAGTCTAACTGTTAAATTAAAACAACTATTAAATATTAGTCAACTAACATTAATTTATTTGACGAATGATATTTGATTGAGCGTGTATGGCAAGTATCTAAACGAATATTGCAAATTTAATTCTTGCCTCCCACTATTTTTCGGCGAGCCTCTAACCCCTATCGAGTACTCGGGAAACCTAGTTTCCTAGTGGGCTAGGATCCCGTTAAATAACACACAATCTTGACTTTGGCCAACAAATTGTATGATACTTAACTAGGTAGATCTCTAAGATCAATTGGATCTCATCCAATTCCTAGATCCAGTAGGTGGACATCCAAGTCCGAAACATATATCTTATATATGCCAATATATCAAAATATATTACCTAACCTTTTTCCTCTGAATCAACTAAGCCTTGGCTTTGGCACAACAAACTTAATGATCCAGTTAAGCGGAACCCATTGACATGGAAAGCTTCGTAATCAATGTCGATGGACAAGAAGTGATCTTGACTTTGGCCAACAAATCACAACTTGGACAAGACACCGATATAGAACAAAACTCTCATGATTCAAACACATCCGCAATTGACAAAGGTCTTGACTTGGCCAACAAACCAATGCCAACTTTGGATCTTGAGTAAGAATCACTCAACGGAAGGAAAAACGCTTAATATGATTTGAGGGTTTTTCGCGTGCAAATTGGCAACCAATTTATTATCTTTGTTAAGGTCTCATCATCATACACCCTTAAACATGCATTCTAAATACATAATAAAGCGCGCATAATAAATAAATTAATAATGATATACGGATGGATATGTCACAATTGTTCCTAGAACAAATCACTCCCTTTCCTCTCCCCGGCTAGAACTATTCTAACTTCTACCCAATTACAAAAACATAAAAGAAACCTCATTTACATTGAGGGGAATAGGTGAGAAGAGAAATACAATGAGAAATGAGATAAAAGGCTGGACACGCAGGTCCAATTAAATAAATTCTAAATTATTACAATTTCCAAAATTGCCCTCGCCCTTCTAATATCCATCCGATATACATTATTCATACAACACATTCATGTAATCATACAAATCATGTTATTCAATCAATCTAATCCAATTAATTAATCTTTGAATTAATGACCATATAATGTTCATACAACGATTTGATTTGCGTGAGTCAAACTCGTTTAAGAATAAATACTCAAAGTAAGTATTCTTGAATTATATTGAACTACAACTTTAAATCCAATTTATTTGTATTCAATACTAATTCCAATTTAATTCCAAATTAAATATATACACTTACTTTTAAGCCTTAAAGATTGGATTCCAAATCCAATCTTAATGGGTCTCAAAGGCCCAATAACATCCAATGTCATTTTAATTAAAGTCCAATGGGCTTTTAATTATTCTTAAGGCATGGGCTTTGGCCATAATGGATCAAACCCAAAATGCCAAGGCCCAATAGGAATCACCCTATTGCCACAAATTAATTTAGGCCCATTAGGCCCAATTAAATTCTTTAAAGGGCCAAGTGATGTATTTGGACTTTATGGAATTGGTTTTGGGCCCAATTGGATCCAATCCAAAAGTCCAAAACCAAACTTAGTCAAACCAAGCCCATTAAGCCCAAATACACACTTTTAGCCCAATTCATAATTAAAGGCTTATTAACATAATTATAATATTCCAAATATCACAATTTTAATTAAAGTGTATTAGCCATGATTAATTAATTAAACTCAATATTTCCAAAATACCAATTAACTTAATTAATCATGCTTAATCCATCAATTTTGCTCAACACAAATTGAAGCCAAAATACATCATTTCATGCTCAACACAAATAGAATCCTAAATTCATCATTTCATGCTCAACATGCTCTTTGATTTTAACATAAACATTATTGACTTTGATTCTAATCCAATCAAACCAACAATCAACATTTAAACATGCATTTAAACACATCATTTCATGTTACAAAAAAATTAAAAACTGCAGTCCAATGACTGTACCATTCGGCCAGGTAAAGAAAATTTTAATTTTTGATTCATTTGATTGTTTCAAATCTAATCATGCATAACTCTAAGTTATCATATTGTAAGCATGCTCAAAGCATCAATTTGAAGAAATCATGCTCAAAACATAAAAGCCCCAAATTTTAGTCTCATGAACCCTAAAATTTTCATGCTTAAAATTGGCTCTTGATACCATTGTTAGTGTTCCTAGAACATGCCAAGGATCTAATAAGCATGTAAAGGTGTTCATAAATTCAAAATAAGTTGCGGAATATACTTACAATGAACGGATTTGAGCTTTAAAATTTTGAGAAGAGATCTCCAAGATCCAAGCTTTGAGTGATGATTCCAACTCTTGAAGTAGTTTCCCTATCACCTTAGTTGATTTCTCCAAGTGCTAGCTTTGTTGATTTTGCAACAAAATCAAAGAGAATGGAGGAAGAAGCTCACGCCCAAATGGAGGCTTTAGGGTTTTCATTTTCCAAAATGTTTACAAGTGTGTAGAGTGAAGAGAGAGAGAAGGCTTTTTGGTTTTGTTAAAGGGTTTTACCCTTTACCCAAAACCATGTAGTGGGGTAATTGGTTTCACCTAAACCAAGTGGTTGGAAAGTAAGTGGTTTTGGCATAAATGCCAACTACCCTCCCAACTACCACATTAAAGTGGGCCCCACATTTGAATTCAAAATTCAAATATCTCTACGAACATTTGCCGCGGCTCGGTTCCGTTAATCCAATTAAACGACCTTTCGTCGCTAAATAATTAAATCTAATTTAATTTAATTAAATATGATTCTCGTAAATATATTACGAACGTCGTCTACGAATTAATTCTAAATTAATTCGTTCGTTCGTTATTAAAGTCCAACTTTAATTTCGTAATGAAATCCAATTCATATTAATATATCTGATATATATTAATTTTAGCCCATACGAATAAATTAAATAGAAAAATCAAATTTAACTATTAAATTTATTTTACTGATTAATTCCAAATTAATCGAGTTCTCTCTCTTCCGAACACATTTAATCCCAGATTAAATAATACCTCAATTAATCCCAGATTAATTTTCTCTCTTAATTAATCCCAGATTAATTCTAATTTAAATCAACTGTCATCGGTGAATCTTTGGGAAGCGACCCAAGAGATCCCTGGATATGTTGGCAGTAAATACGGTCATCGGATTATCCGAATACGTGCGTACCTCGTACCACGTGCTTACCGATTTACAAGACATGGTTGGCTTCTAGCAAAGCACCGTGCCTACCCAATTCTCCAGAAATATTCTTACTGGAATATATAATCTATGTCAGGCGTAGTATAATAGTATTGCGTATTCGATCCAGTATCGGATTGTCACGTGCTAGGCCTGGGGCTGGAATGTGTCTGCCCCGTACGAAGCACATGTCGGATGTCTGGTAACAGTCTCTATAATCGGATATACATGACCTAGTCATAATATCTCGATGACTGCAGTACTTAAGAGCACTAGTACCGTATCCTACGTGACATCATCTCCACTATGACTGGAGTTATACTTCCGTCTTGACATCACACCCAATATACTACGATTCTCAATATACCCAGCAGAGGCGTACACAGAACCTGTTAAAGCCCTGGATGACCAAAACTAAAGCATACCGATTGTCGCAAGTATTAGCGGTGCAAGTCTCAGGTTAAGACCAAATACACCTACCCTGATATCGGACTTCCATAGACACATAGTCATACTACCAATGGAATTTCGGGGGTCTATCCAGAGCGAAGCTGTTTCCGTACCATCGGTAAAACACAACTCCTATTACATTTGCATGAGTATCCTATACCCAAATATATGAGAACTATGCCGTTATGATCTCCACAACGCGCACAAGTGTAATACTCGCGTTATGGTTATGTGTTTCTTTTGAAACACAAATCGGAAACTTTTAGAGTTTTGACACGAAATAGACAAACAGATCGGCTAAAGTATTAAACCCATCACGATTAGACTATGATGAAAATACTTAAGCAATAAGTTTCTCGTATACTTGAAAGAGTATAGTATTCTTTCAATGAGGACTCCTCCCAGAACACGTCAATTTGACGGTGTGTTTGAACGGATAAACCAATTTTTGTTGGACATGATAAGGTTAATCATGAGTCGCTCTGAGCTACCATTTCCTTCAACGGATACGCATAAACAGTGCAATACTTATTTTGAAAGGTTCCATAAAATCTGTTGACAGACTTCATATTAGATATGAACAAGAAAGAAACTGGGTTTCTCATCCTGAAGATTTGGGAATGCTAGGCATATGTTTGGATGATACCAAACTAAAACCCAAATCGGATAAGTGCCAAGTTGTAGGTTATCCTAGGGAAACAAAGTATAGTACTTATACAACTCACAAGAGAACAATGTAATTGTTGCTCACCATGCGGTTTTCCTAAGAGGAATACCTATATGCAGTGGTAAATGGGGAAAGTAAAACTCGATGAAAATTAGAGTAATACTATTCCAGACATTGATTCCTTAATGGAACACAAATAGTTCATCAAGGATGAAACTATACCATAATCTTCGAATACACAAGAACCGCGTAAGTCGGAGAGAGTCAGAAAAAACAACCTGGCATATGGGTTTCTGATCTCACCTCATAAAGATGTCAATCTTATTGAGGAATACGAACTGACTACGTATGAGGAAGTGATACAAGGTATCGACTCCCTATTATGGCAAAGTGCCATGATATCCGAAATGGATTCCATGTATACCAACCAAGTTTGGATACTAGTTGTTGTACCGCAAGGCATTGTGCCTATTGGTACTATATAAGTCTTCAAGGAAGACATACTTGGAAGGCAACATACCAACGTACTAAGCTAGGCTTGTAGCGAAAAGGTATCGTTATCAACATTGTGTCGATCACGACGAAACCTTTTACCTATTGCCACGGTAAATCCATTTGGATAATGCTTGCTAATGCTGCATGTTTCATTTATGAAATGTGGCAGCTAAATGCCAAAACCGCTTTCCTTAACGGAAACCTTTTGGAGGATGTTTACAACATCCTGACGGTTTTGTCGTACCAAAACTAGCAAACAATGTTTGCAGATTATTCGATCCATGGATGGATTGAAGCAAGCTTAGCGTTCTTGGAACTGTCGTTTTGATGTAATCATAATGATGTACGATTTAATTCAAAACGAAAATTATTCTTGTGTATATAAGGAGGTTAGTGGGAGCGCACTGACAATAAACGTCCTAATAAATAATGATGACATGTCATTTCTTGGAAATGATATTCCATAATAACAATCAGTGAAAGCTTGGCTTTCATATGATAATTCTCCGTAGAATTCTTGGGAGAAACAACCTTTATTCTAGGAATAAAGATCTACTGGGATAGATTTAAAGTTGTTGAAACTCTTCGAGAACTCGTACATTGAAAAATGTACGTGACCTGGTGTCTCATACGCTTTGAGCATATGGAGTCACAATCAGGCCAATCCAAGGGATAGTCTTTGGATTGATGTTAAGAACATCCTTTAGTATCTTAGAGGACTAAGGATGTTGTCTTATTCTATGGAGAATGAGAACTTGAAGTGACTAGGATCACTGTTGCAAGTTTCCTAACCGATAAAATCGACTATAAGTCGTAACAACGGTACTATACAGTTTGAATAACGGAACAGTGAGCTGGAAATCTTCCAAGCAAGATACTGTTACCGAATAAACAACAAACGCGGGTTATTGCTGCAGCTGAGGCAGCAATAGAAGACATTTGGGTCGATAATAAATCCTAATCAGATTAGGAATAGTTCTGTTAGCAGCTGAGCTAGGCTTCAACGCAGGCTAAAAAAATAATGGTCTCATCAACGATCCAGATAAATATTTTGACTATTCATCTAATTCGTTCGGATCATACATCGTGGCGATGTGATGATCGTATAAATCGCATCAGATGATAATCATGCAAATCCACTGACGAAAGTCTTTTCTCAGTAGTTTGAGCCAACCGTACATAGTTCGGGTGTAAGACACTCGAGTGACTGGCTATAGGCCAAGTGGGAGATTGTTGGACAATTATGACCCATAGCGTCACTATTTGTACAGATCATGGTGTTGTTGTATAAATTAACTATGTGACAAAGGAAATTGCTCTCTTATCATTTGTGATTAGATCACCAAGATGTATAAATGATAGGAGGTCCTTATGATTAGTACCTGGATTGAGATGATATGAAACAATATCAATCCACGAAGGTTTAATCATTAAATATCCCTAGTCAGAGTATTATCGAGATTGGACATCGATAATGCGTAAAAGACTAGTATTACACTTGTGCGCGTTGTGAGGGCATAACGGCATAGTTCTCATATATTTGGGTATAAGATACTCATGCAAGTGTAGTAGGAGGTTGTGTTTTACCGATGGTTCGGAAAACAGCTTCGCTCTGGATAGAGCCATCAGAATTCCATTGGTAGTATGACTATGTGTCTATGGAAGTCCGAAATCAGGGTAGGTGTATTTGGTTTTAACCTGAACTTGCACCGCTAATACTTGCAACAATCAATATACTTTGGTTTTAGGTTGTCCAGGGCTTTAACAGGTTCTGTGTACGCCTCTGCTGGGTATATTGAGAATCGTAGTGTGTTGGGTGTGATGTCAAGACGGAAGTATCACTCCAGTCACAGTGGAGATGATGGTCACGTAGGATACGGAACTGGTTCTCTTATGTTCTACAGTCATCGGGATAAAATAACTAGGTCATGTTTATCCGATTATAGAGACTAGTCACCCACGTTGCTAAGCCATTATTGCTTAGGCTCTCTTCCCCAATTACCCTATGGATTATAGCCCGGCCGCCTGACACCCCTACGACCTGCCATATGAACTTCATTAAATTACCCATTCTTAGTAATTATTACAAGCTTATTCCCATGTACCGATCGATATTCCAACCACTCCCATGCGATAGCGTGTGTCACTTAATAAACTTGCAGCTCTGTTCTATCCCATCAGCCACTGGCCTACTTCTATCTTCATCTATGCTTGGGAGACCCAAATTTCTGTTTAGGGCTTACTTCGTCTAGACTTGAGCTTAAAACCATTACCCCGACCTACCCTCACCGGGTCAGTAAGTTGAGATGACTGACTGTAAATCAAAATGTTCAACCTGTCCCACTAGATCGGGTCGGGTCTGAGACATTCACTCCACTTATCTTCCCTAAACATCTTTCATCATTGGGCCGGGCATCAAATGCAAACTAGCTATGGTATTCCTGTCGGGCCGGATGCCTATGCCTCTTGGGCCTGGGCCCCTTGTTCAGGAAGTGGAAATCCTTTCTATACCCTTCCTATACTTCTACTTTTCTCGGGTCAGGAAATTACCATCAATATTTGTCCCATAGTTCTTGGTATCCACTAGTTTGCGAGTTGGTGCTGGGAACTAAAATAAAGTGATATGGATGCCCTCCAGTCCTACTGTTGATGTCTATGCCCCTGCTGACTCTGCTCCTGATGAGCTCGTCTCGGCTGACTCTGCTCCCGATGAGCCCACCTCGGCTGACTCTGCTCCTGATGAGCCCACCCCGACTAACTGTGCTTCTGATGAGTCCGCCCATAATGGCTCTGCTCCTGATGAGCCCGCCCCGACTGACTCTACTTCTGATGAGCCCGCCCCTGCTGACTCTACTCTTGATGAGCCCACCCTTGCTCCCACTGCTTAACACTCCACCTTTCTTTTTGTCTTTTCTTTGTATTTTATATGGGTGACCTCGATGGGGCCTTTTGTAACAAACATTAACAGACTCGTGAATGAATTTTGCTTGTGCACTTTTATTTTCCATTTACTTAGTATATGTTTGAGAAAACCTGAGGCTTTGCCTCTTTCCATTTACTTAGTATATGTTTGAGAAAACCTGAGGCCTTGCCTCTTTTCCTCAACACTTAGCTATTTTCACCAAAGTTAGCACATTTATTACCCTAAGGGATCACACAGCTTAACAAACCCTGAGACACGAACCCCACGTGAGTTCCTTCCTGGAGCACTTAGCAAATTCAGCATTCCCTTAAGATTTGTGACCTTTGCCTGACCTTCTCCCCCACTTTAGAGAATAGATCTGCACCCGATCTAGTTTGCAACCTCCGCCATAAAGAGAATGTCCCTATTCATGCCTCCAAGCACTTGGTCGCGGAGGAGAAACTCCAACTCCATGCCAATAAACATAACAAGGCCTGGGTGGAACGTAACCCAACCCTGAGCCACAAGAAAACTGACCACAAGGAAATGTTCCCTTCTTGTGCCATCAACACTTGGCCATGGGGGAAAAACTCCAACCACATGCCAATAAACATAACAAGGCATCGGTGGGATGTAACCCGACCCCAAACCACAAGCAAATTGACCACAAAGGAATGTTTCTTCCTTGTGCCATCAGCACTTGGCCATGGGGGAAAAACTTCAACCCCATGCCAACAAACATAACAAGGCCTTGGTGGGATGTAACCCGACCACGAACCACAAGCGAACTGGCCACAAAGGAATGTTCCCTATTTATGCCATCAACACTTGGCCATGGGGGAAAAACTCCAACCTTATGCCAACAAACATAAAAAGGCCTCGGTAGGACGTAACCCGGCCCCGAGCCATCAATTCACACTATGGCCTTGGCGGAACGAATGCAGCCCCGAGCCATCAATTCACACTATGGCCTTGGCGGAATGAATACATCATTGAGCCATCAATTTACTTTCTACGACTTAACCACGAGAGAAGATTTTCAACCTCTGGAAATCATTATGGAGACTGGAAATGATGTTCCACTTCAAGTCACCATCAAAAACAAAACCAAGATGAAAAACAAGACAAACAAAACGAGAGTGATATATTACATACCCCGTGAGGACCCAAAAGAAACAACAAGGGAGCCTGAGACAACGTCCTACCCCATGCCACCCAAAATAATAGTTTTGAACCTCACAGTTCAACATCCCGGAGAACCGAGCTTCAGATCGAAGGGGCGGCCAATGCCATGAGATCGTTCCCATGCTAGGCAGACCTCGAGTCTGCAAATGCCACAGATACCCTCAGGCCTTCTCCATGCTATGCCCATACGGATCCAGAATGGGATGGCCAATGCCACAGTGGCATTCTCCTTCCACATGCTAGGCATATCACGAGGCTACAAACACCACAGAGGCTCTTCGGCCTTCCTCGTGCTATGTACCTCCCGATGCTGCAGATGCCACAGAGGCCCGTCAGCCATCCTCGTGCTATGCAAACCCATAGGTACCGGAGTATCGAAGCCAATAACCATCCATACGTGCTATGATTACCTTGAGGCACCAAACGCCATGCCGACTCATTCGCCAAGCATACTATGGATACCTGAGGTGCCAAACGCCACACAGGTCTTTACGATATGATCATTCCTCAGAGATGCAAGTCATTGGGTGTTAATGTTCTAGCCTGAGGGTTTGATAATGACACCAGGGAATGGTGTGCCACGAGAGTGCATGCTTTTCCCACATGTCTTGCATCCATTCATGCAATCCAATCACGAGTATTTTCACAAGAATATTAAATATGCCTTTCCCATTCAAATAATAGATAAGCATAGTTGAACAAGATTTTATTTAAGAAATGGAAAGTCTTATTCATATTCAGAGGATCTATCGCCCATCTTACAACTCATTGAGGGTCATTCTAAGAGAGGCTCTTACAGAAAAGATCTTCCTTAACATCTTTGAACAACTCTCAAAAATGTCCTTTTGAACTGAGCTCTTTGGAGAACTAGGGACTGGCAGACTGAACAATGGCCACACTTTCTCTAGGAGGAACTTGTTCATCCCTAGGAGGAGCCTGTATATCCTTAGCATCGACGGGCAAACACCTTAAACTCTTCATATTATATTTCATTCAACAACTCAACCCTAGATGCCCCACCCTCTACCTAATGACGGGCCCAGAAAGCTGCTAAATGAGCATAATAAACATGAGGCACTATGGAAACTGATCGAGTACACCTGGTATAATGGCCCTCTCACTACTTCCTGACGAAAGTTGCTATTGGCGACGCTCGGCCATCATAGTCATTTGATCTATGCACTCATTCAGGTAGTTGTTCCTTACCAGATCCTACATCTGCTCCATCGTCGAAGCCTTTGAAGATATGTGGTTCTCGTCTCCTGCCATCAACTTAGTGTGTTTGTTACTTCTTGTACTAGTCCCCACAGACCGCGCCAACTGTTGACAGCTGTTTTTCATTCCAGGGATAATCCGGGAAAATCACTCATCGAACAAACCTCCATCGACTGTGAATTTATTTGGTTTGTTAGGAATCAAATGCAAACTTGGCAAAAAATAGAATACACACAGATAAACAAAACGTGGTTCGACAGAATGGATCCAACCTCGTCCACGAGCACAGGGGAAAAGAAAGCTTTTATTGCTAGCTCAGGTCTGACCGACCTCTTTTGTTTCTCTAGATCGAGATTATTTTCTCTCTATTACAAATTACAAGTGTTTTTGAATAAAATTGCTCAACCTCCTACAATGAACTCTCAAACTCCCTATATATTAAGTCTAATTACACTATTACGCTATCTTCGTGACGTCACCCACGTTGCTAAGCCATTATTGCTTAGGCTCTCTTCCCCAATTACCCTACGGATTATAGCCCAGCAGACTGACACCCCTACGACCTGTCATCTGAACTTCATTAAATTACCCATTCTTGGTAATTTTTTATAACATCGCCCTCCAGGAGATGCTACCGGTAGGGAATATGTCGTACTATCCCCATAAGCCTCTGACCTCTGACTCTACTCAACACTGCTAATCTTATCTCACACATAACTCGTGCATATGGACCTTTGCCCAACTTAATAACATAAGATGCATATCAAATACTCATACTATGAACTCAACAATACTTCATATTATAATTTTGATAATGAACACTTCTATCACAATAACATACATAATCTCTACTATACAATATGATTAACACTTGACTTTACTTAGACTCTGACTGCAATGCAGCACCGACGAGACTTGGTGGACTCAAACCCTCTAGTGATTACCATCAGTATCCGTCCTCTCGGGCTCATCCTCCAGTAAACCTGTAAAATAAGAAACTAAGAGGGGGGGTTAGATCGTTTGAACGATCTAGTGAGTGGATAATTAAAACAAAAATTGATTACTGATTCTTTCTGAAAATTTGTGGTTCTAAAAACTGAAATCCTTATAGAAAACATTCTTTTCTCAAATCTATTTCTTATCTGAAAACTCAACTCTTCTGAAAAACTGTTCTGAAAATTCTTTTATGAAACTCATATTTTCTGAGAAATCTTTTCCTGAAGATCCATTTATGAAAATATGTTTCTAAAAATATACATCTGAAAACTCTGTATCTGAGAAAATTTGTATATGTATATCTGATGCATGGGGGCGTTACGTTTCGTCGTTCCCACATACGTAAAATCTGGTGCTTAGAGGCGTCCCCCCGTATGCAAATATCTTGTGGTCTTGGGACGTTACGTCTCACCATCCCCCAATCCACAAATCTAGAGTCGGGGGTGTTTATCTATGCTACCCTTCAGACTCAATATATGGGATCTAGGGGCATCAATCATCCCTAGTCATGAGCTGTGTGTGCACACGATATCTGTATCCATCAATTCTTTATCTAAGTCAAGTTACATACTGATGTGAGTTTTTTCCCCATGCCTCCAAAAATCATAAAACTCAAGTTCTAAAATCATTCATTTCTGAAAAATATTTCTCAAAATATTTTCATCCAAACATAATTGAAAGAAATCTTGGCTAACGCCCTAAGTGCTCAAAAGTAAATCTTGATTCAAAAACATATAAGTAATTAAAGTTTGAGAGAATGGTCCACTCACTGATTTTGGAATCTGGATGGCACTGTTTCGCTTTGTCGAAGAACTTGGGATTCCTGCCGATAATCTATAATCGGTAATCTTGGTTAGAATATAAGTCGTGAATATATTTCAAAATTATACTAAGTTTCTCCATTCAACTAACTTATAACCACCACATAATGTATAATACTTGTGACATACTATAATGCATGTATAAGTGTCGATATGAAACCCTTATGGTGGCCTCTAACATCTTGAATTGAAGCTGAAATATTTAGAAATTGTTCTTGCCTCACGTCATGTCGCCGAGCCTAGCGCGTCACGACGCCTACGCAAATAGATCCAGGCAAAGAGCATGCTCTACTTCGTGTCGTGACGCCAGACTCCACGTGTCGCGACGCCTACCTGGTCAGACCCGAGGCAGTGCTTCTGTCTGCTACGCATCACGATCTTAGGTTCTGGGCGTCGCGACGCTAGCCCTATTTCAGGGCCTAAATCTAACTCTTCCAATAACAATACTCAATGCAATTCCCACCATCACACAAATACATTCATATAGGCATTCTTCCAACTTCAATATTGATATACTAGAAACAACCTCAACCCTCAATCACTTATATACCATTAAATCTCAAAGCATCATTCCCAAACATAAATATACACATATCCCATGCTAATATCATCAAAACACTTCACAAAATGCATGCTAATGACACTTTCAATGCCAATTAAGCAATTTCAAATCCTAGGGCATGCATTGCACGAAATTGGGACTTTGCTTTCCTTGCCTAAAAATGAAAATTAAGGAAAAAAAGAGAGTTAGAAGCTTACTTTGGGAGTCTTAGAACTTGAGAATCATCACTTTTTCATCAAATCTTGCATGAGGAACAAGGAAAATTTTGAAAGCTCCTTTACCCTTGCTCACGTTTTTGGCCTTTAGAGAAGATGAGGGAATTATGTCATTTATATAGGCAATGGTTGATTTTTATGTTATGAAATGAGTGGTTGTGATGGTGCCACATCACTCAAATCTAGGTTATTCTCGAAATTACTATAGCAATCACGGAATTCATGATTTTTGACCCATTCTTGATTCGAATTTGGAAAAATATACAACGCATAAGTTGTATTTCTCGCTCTTAGATTTCCGACAATATAAAATTTATAAATAACAGAGTTCATATAAAAAAGGTACGGCCAAAATACCATGGGCTAGTCGGAGTGGAACATCGTACAATTTCATATAGGAATTTTCAAAGAATTTATCAATTGTTCCCAAAGTCATTTCATAAGTGTATATGTGTTCGAACATAATTTATATTATCTATCAAGTATCCCACAATGTAATGGTAATCAAGATCACCGGATGTTACATTGTTACAAGTTTAATCCCATGTACCAACCGATTTTCCAACCACTCCCATGCGATAGCGTGTGTCAGTCAAAAAACTTACAGCTCTGCTCTGTCCTATCAGCCACTGACCTACTTCTATCTTCATCAATGCGTGGGAAGTAGAAATCCCTTGTTTATCCTTCTTTATACTTTTGATTTTTTGGGTCAGGAAATCACCATCAATAATATAATATTTATTTTTATTTTTGTAAAATAAAGATGGTGGATTCGAAAGAGTTTGCTGCGTTAGCAAGGCAGAAATGTCAAAAGATATGAAAAATTACAAAAGAGGACCTATGTGAATTCTGGTTGCAAATTTCAAACCAGAGTTTTGACGTTTGAAATTTCAGGCTTTCTGATATCATCTATCAATATGATTCTTCTCTCTTCTCTTCATTTTCAACATATCTTCCACCGCCGCAAATTTATTTCTTCTTGAATAGATTTATAATTCTGGGTCAGCTAGGAAAATTTAATATGATGATGTTATTCATTTTTGTGCATTTTTTATTTCGCATTAACTGATTTGATTCGTTACTCGGTGTTTTCCAATTTTATGCATTTATCTTGAATAGTGAGCAATAAAAATGAAATCTTTGTTTTTGTTTAGGTTGAAGTGACCATAGTTTCTGTGCTTACTATTTGATATTTATACATTTGATGAATTTTTTATTTCATATTGGTTTATGGATCCTTCAGAAATAAAAAATGGGCTATCTTTCACCAAGTTTTTCAGTAAATTATTTTTATGGTCTGTCTTGACGTAACTGGTATTGAATTCTTAGATTGGTTGATAGTTAATGGTTTATACACACTGGTGTAACTCTGTGTTTCAACATAATTCTGGTATCATAACTCTTATATATTTTTTCTGCCACTCTTTTTATGGTATTGATGTGTTACAACATCATTATTTTGATCTAATACATGTCTTATCTTCTGCTCTTTTATGATATTTCCTTACAGTAAAATGATTCTTTTAATCTGTTATGACAGCTTTCATTGTGGGGACTATCAAGTACAAGAACATTAGCTTCACTGTCTGGGATGTTGCAGGTCAAGACAAGATAATCAATATATAATATACTAAGATTTTGATGGGTCGTTCAGCAGGTACAACTGATGAAGAAATTAGCTAGAAGAATAGAAGGACCGCAGAATAAGAGAGAGAGAAAGGAAAGAGAAGAGAGGAAGAAATTAGGGAAAGAGAAAATGATATTTGATTATAATTTCATGACATTACATGATATGTAGTGTAGCATAAATAAACAAAAAGGAATAAAACTGACTGCCTTAGACTTATGGGTTGGGCCTGCCAGCTTAGACATTGTTATAACCTCTTTTGTCATTTTCTACCACTATCTTAGCCTCTTTTCCTATTCTACCCTTATTTATTCTGCTATATGTAACAATACTCCCTCCTTTAAACCATTCTTGTCCCCAAGAATGGACTAACTCAGGAAATTGATTCTGCATGTATGCCACATCTTCCCATGTTGAATCTATAGTTGGAAGGTTGGTCCATTTAATGAGGACTTGGCGTATGTGCACGATACCTCTCAACACCACTCTAGAATTAAGGACCTTATCAGGAATATTGATGAATTACCCCTGGTCACTCCCTGTCAAAGGAATAACATTATCTCCAATCTTCTTCTTGAGAAGAGACACATGAAAGACGGGGTGAATTTTGGAAGTAGGTGGTAGTTTGAGCTTGTAGGCAACAGTTCCAATCCTCTCCACGACTTCATAGGGACCATAGTATTTAGCTGCCAATTTCAAATTTCTTCGAACAGCTAGAGACGTTTGCCTATAAGGTTGCAATTTTAAATAGACCAAGTCTCCAACCTGAAACTCTCTTTCACTCCTCTTTTGATCTACATATTGCTTCATTTTATCCTTGGATTGTTGTAGCTGTTCTTTCAAGTAAGTAGTCATGGACTCCCGCTCTTTCAGAAATTCTACTACTGTCGCCACTGTACTGTTACCAATGGGTAGAGTAGGCAAATTAGGAGTATTGCCATAAAGAGCTTGGAAATGAGACATTTGAATAGTGGAATGATAGGTTGTGTTATACCACCATTCAGCCAAACTCAACCATTCGGCCCATTTGTTAGGTTGTTGGTGTGTCATACAGCGAAGATAACTCTCCAGAGTCTTGTTCAACCTCTCAGTTTGCCCATCTGACTGAGGATGATATGCTGAACTCATGTGGAGTTTGACCCATAAGAGCTTGAATAATTCCTGCCAGAATAGACCTGTGAAAAGCCTGTCGCTATCAGAAATAATTGTCTGAGGTAGGCCATGAAGCTTGCAGACCTTATCTAAGAAGCTCTTTGCGACAGTAGCAGCATTAAATGGGTGAGATAGAGGGATAAAGTGGGCTGATTTAGTGAAGCTATCAACTACCACTAGAATTGTGTCATAGCCTTTGGATTTTGGGAGCTTCTCAATGAAGTCCATGCTGATAGTAGCCCAAGCAGTGGCCGGAATAGGAAGGGGCTGTAGCAATCCAGGATAAGGGCAGCTCTCATCCTTACATCTTCTACAAACATCGCATTGAAGAACCCAATCCACCATAGATTTTCGCAAGCGAGGCCAATAAAAATTTTGTCTTAGCCTTTCATATGTAGCCTTGACCCCAGAGTGATAGTTGAATCATGATATGTACCCAACAATTTGGATCTTAAAGATGTGGCACTCCCAATATAGATCTTCTTTTTGTATCGCAATACCCCTCCTTGAAATGAATAGTTAGAATCAGAATTTGGAAGCACAACATCTGTAATGATTAGTTGTTGCACCTGTGGGTCATTCTCGTATGAAGCTTCCACCTCTGCCATCCAAGTAGGAACTATGGTGGAACCGAATAGCAAGTGACAGTGAGAAAATCCTCATCTTCTAGATAGGGCATCTGCTGCTTTATTTTCACTTCCCTTCTTATATAAAATTTTGTAATCCAATCCCAACATTTTAGTAATCCCTTTTTGTTGGATAAAAGTGTGAAGCCGCTGTTCTAGGAGATATTTGATGCTCTCATGATCTGTTTTGATAAAGAACTACCATGTTCAAGGTAGTGTCACCATTTACTACATGTCATTATGATAGCAAGAAGTTCTCTTTCATAGGCGGAAAGAAGCCGATTCTTCTTGCTTAAAGGCTTAGAAAAATATGCAATGGGTCTTCCTTCTTGCATTAGAACTGCTCCAATTCCCATACTGCTGGCATCACATTCTAGAACAAAGGGCTTGGAAAATTCAAGAAGTTCTAACACAGGGGCTATCACCATTTTTTGCTTCAAAGTATCAAAAGCATTTTGAGATTCTGAACTCCATTTAAAGGCATCCTTTTTTAGAAGGTCAGAAAGTGGTTTCCTGATGCTGTCATAACCTTTAATAAACCTTTTATAATACCCAGTAAGCCCCAAGAATCCTCTTAACTCCTTTACAGTTCGTGGGGTTGGCCAATTTAGCATGGCTTCAATTTTAGAATGGTCAGTAGCTACCCATTGGGTAGATATCACATGCCCAAGATACTCTACTGAACTGCTGCCAAAAGTACACTTGGATAGCTTAGCATATAACTATTGTTTATGCAAAACCTGGAAAACCAACTCTAGATACTGCAAATGAAGTTCAAGAGACTTGCTAAAGATAAGTATATCATCAAAGAAAACAAGCACAAACTTCCTTAGATAAGGCTGGAACACTTTATTCATCAATGCTTGAAAGGTTGCAGGAGCATTGGTAAGCCGAAAGGCATTACCTTGAACTCAAAATGCCCCGAATGAGTCCTAAAGCGGCGTTTTGGAAATGTCAAGAGCCTTCATCCTGATTTGGTGATACCCAGCTCGAAGATCAATCTTAGAGAAAACCATTGCCCCATGTAATTCATCTAATAGGTCTTCAATCATTGGAATGGGGAATTTATCCTTAATAGTAATGTCATTGAGTTGCCTATAGTCGACACAAAACCTCCAACTACCATCATTCTTCTTGACTAACAAGGCAGGTGAGGCGTAGAGGCTGTTACTAGGTTGTATAAATGAAGATCTTAACATCTCATCCACAAGCCTTTCAATCTCATCTTTTTGAAAATGAGAGTACCTATATGGTCTAACATTTACAGGTGTTGCTCCCGGTTTAAGTGGTATAGAATGATTGTGTGATCTAAAGGGTGGTAATGAGGTAGGTTCTTGGAAAATGTGATGGTATTGAGCTAATAAGGATTGAAAGGAGTTCTGAAATGTTACCTCAGTGCAAACAGGAGGGAATACTGAAACTGCCGAGGCATTTAAGGCAAATAATCTTGTTGAAATTCCACTTCAGCCATTGTGGATCAGCTTGTATAGTGCCTTGCTAGTCAAAATCTTCAAGGTAGTGTAGACAACAGAACCTGGGCGGCGCCGTTTCTAGGCTCGCGGCACTAGTTGGGAAGTACGAAATAACATGGAGTCGCCACCCGGTGTGAACCGGGACAAAGATTTAAGGCCGCACTCACCCCTCGCAAGGGAAGACCTCAAACCGTTGGGTTCGGAATGGTCCCTTACTCATGTCACTTGTAATGAAAGGATTTATGTAATAATTTAATCAAGCTTAAGTAACACTTATTTCCAAGAGTATCATGCTTCTAAATTCTCATATGCAAAATAAAACTTATGCACACATTTCACATATATCTCATATCTAAAATCGCATGCTTAACATATATCAAAATAGCAACAAACATACAACTTTATTTGCATATTACATTCAAGAAACACAAGCACACATATTAACCATACAAACATACATATGGGCACTTTTCCAAGTGGTACGTGGAATTGTATCCCAAGTACAGACCGCACTACCATCCATTCGGAATCGGCTACGGAATTTACGTCTGAGTTTCCATCCGATATACCACAAGAAATAATACTCAAATGTTATCACGACACAAGCATATGAATTGTAATTCATTAACATAGTTGTATTCATACATGTGGGGATAGCTACTAGGAAAAACTATGCATGAAATCTAATGAAGATGACTCAATTCAGTGGGTGCGCGTTCGTGTAGCGTTCGTAAACGCGTTCGAACGGTAAACAGAAGGTTCGCGTTCGTGTAGCGTCCGAGAATGCATTCGAACGGAACCAGACCTGATGCATTATGAAACTAAGACAGTGGGTGCGCGTTCGTGTAGCGTTCGTAAACGCGTTCGAACGGAAAACAGAAGGTTCTCGTTCGTATGGCGTTTGATAACGCGTTCGAACGGAAATGAAACAAATGCTCACGTTCGTATAGCGTTTGTTAACACGTTCGAACGGAAATGAAACAGAATGCCTACGTTCGTATGGCGTTCGTGAATGCGTTCGAACATGAGGGAGACCTGATGCACGACAAGGCAAAATACATGCGCGTTCGAGTTGCGTTCGTAAACGCGTTCGAACGGGAACAGACCTGATGCATGAAATGGGATGCAATACATAAACGACAAAACTAAAGGGGGCGCGGCGAAGTACTGCCGTAAAGGTGGCCTTTTGGGGCTCTTGATCTCTCAAAGAGAGGACCTTTAGACCAACATACTAAGCCCAATGCGCTCGACTGAATCATACATACATAGAATGAAAAGCAATAATATTAAACATAGTGTGCCCGATTGAACGTATCTTGTATCCAACCAAACACACATCAACCGGCGCGGCAAAGCCTCGTGGTAACGGGCTTTAGCCCATCCCCATAGGGGATCTCACATCGCACTTACTAAGCCCATGCGCTCGGTTGAATCATGCATACGAAAATAAAGACAATCATATCAAACTAAGTATGTCCGATTGAACGTATTTCGCATTCAACCGAACACACATCAATCGGTGCGGAAAAGCATCGTGGTGAAGGATTTTAACCCTCCAATTAGGGAACCTTTCATCGCACTTACTAAGCCCATGCACTCGATCGTATCATGAGATTAAACAACATGCAGAATTTAAATGACAAGAATTAAATAAACCAAAGCAACTCAAAACAAGAGGAGGTGCCGTTTACTCAAGTGGTACGTGGAGTTGTGTCCCAAGTACAGACCGCACTACAGTCCATTCGGATTCGGCTACGGAATTTAACGTCTGGGTTTCCATCTATATACCACAAGAGACGACACTCTTCCATTCATCCAATACCCACAACACGCATCACACACACAACAATGCCACAAATCATAAAATATATCAAAATAATGACCAGAAATTAATACGAGTAAGTGTGATAGATACCCTCTGGTCTAACCTTTAAGCTGTCTCTCGGACTCGCGTTCCATGAAGATCGAAAGGGGGGGAAGCTCTGCAACTTTTCTGTTTCACTGGTTGCCTCTTCCTTCGCTGTTCGGCCACTCAAGCTACTGTTCCGACTCCGTTTTGCTGCCGTTTCCTTTGGGTTTGCTGCCGTTCCCTCTGTGTTTTCTGCTTACTGTTGGTGGACTGTTTTGATGTTCTTTTTGGTGTGGTTTTATGGTTATTTCAAGGATGGTAAGTGTCTTTTATGTTTACTGTTTTAAGGGATTTTAAGGACTGTTTTGGTGTGGTTTAGGCTGCTGTGTTTTGTGTGTATAAACTAGAGAGATTGTAGAGAAATTCTTGTTGTTTCTTGCTTACAATGGGCGTCAATGGGAAGGCTTCTTTTTCTTATGTATATGCGTGAACTAGAGGAGAGTAAGAGGCTGGTGAAGGGTGGTTTATATAGAGAAGGGTTAGGGTTGACAAGGGAAGGGATTTGGTTTCCAAATAAGGAGAGAGTGAAAGGCATATACAAGATTGAGGGGGGACAAAATTTTTTTATTAAGGTCAACTAATTTAAATTGGTGTATATCTTATTGAATTAGGAAGTCAAATATTTGATTGGTTTTAATTGGTTAGGATTGATTTTAATTAGGCATATCTTATTTTTAGTTTTATATAATTGGTAAATGATTTAAATATTTTATTTTATGTTTAATATTTATTTATTTAATTTGGGATGTGTTTTATGGGCTTTGGGGGGCCAAATGGGCTGGGTGTGAGGCTAGCAGCAAACCAGAATTACCGGCTCCGTTCGAACGCCTCCTCGCACGCGGCACGAACGTCCGCAATCTGCACGAGGTTCGAATGGAGGAACGAACGCAGCACCAACGAAGACAGTGAACTTGTGGAATGAACTTGATGACATACTTTTCCGAATTTCCCCTTCCGACCTCCGTTTCCCGCAATATCCTTAGCTAAAAAGGTAGTGCCTCCAATTGAGGTTCATCATCGGGTTTCACATGCGAAAATGCAATGCCTACAGTCGCCCCCACTTTGATGGGACTTGTGCAGTGTGTGACTTTGAACAATCCTATCAAAGTTATGCAATGCATTTCTACTTACCTGGCTCGCCAGCTGCCACTTGACTTACCATGTGTTGAGTTGAGGCTTTACTTCCGTACTGAGCTGAATGCAGGCTTTCTTCCTGAATTGTATTGAATGTGGGCTTTATTCCCGAACTGCACTGAGTGTGGGCTTTATTCCCGAACTGTGTAGATGAGGCTTTATTCCTCGAGCTGTTACTGTAAGTTGTTCATTCCTGAACTGTTATCGTGAGGTGGTTCATTCCCGAACCGTGCTTCCATTCTTGGAGTGCCATTCCCGGCTTGTTCATTCCCGAGCTGTCCATTCCCGAACTATATCTCCATTCT
Source organism: Zanthoxylum bungeanum (assembly GCA_019454045.1). NCBI lineage: Eukaryota > Viridiplantae > Streptophyta > Magnoliopsida > Sapindales > Rutaceae > Zanthoxylum > Zanthoxylum bungeanum. Next base: position 311,346 of record SKCR01048386.1, on the reverse strand, counting down.
CGGAGTGCCATTCTCGGTAGAACTGATCTAATGTAATGTGGGCCTCGACCCTGGGACTCATTCCCAAACTGTGTTTGATGTGGGCCTCGACCCTGGGACTCATCCCAAAACTGATGTTGAAGTGGGCCTCGGCCCCAACTGCTACTGACATGGGCCTCGCCCCCAGATTGATGCTGATGTGGGTCCCGACCCTCGGATTCATTCCAAAACTGATTGCTGAAGTGGGCCTCGACCCCAACTGCTACTGACATGGGCCTCGCCCCCAGATTGATGCTGATGTGGGTCTCGACCCTCGGATTCATTCCAAAATTCTGCTGATGCGGGCCTCGGCCCTGGGATCCATTCCCTGGATTCATTCCAAAATTATGCTGATGTGGGCCTCGACCCTGGGATTCATTCCTGGATTCATTCCAAAATTCTGCTGATGTGGGCCTCGGCCCTGGGATTCATTCCCTGGATCCATTCCAAAATTCTGTTGATGTGGGCCTTGGCCGCAGAATGATGTGGGCTTCGCCCTAAACTGATATTGATATGGGCCTCGCCCCCAGACTGATACAGCTGATATGGGCCTCGCCCCCAGACTGATACTGATATGGGCCTTGCCCCAAGACTGATACTGATATGGGCCTCGCCCCAAGACTGATACTGCTGATATGGGCCTCGCCCCAAGACTGATACTGCTGATATGGGCCTCGCCCCCAGACTGATACTACTGATATGAGCCTCGCCCTAAGGCTGATACTGATACGGGCCTCGCCCCCAGACTGATACAGTACTGTCGATGTTCCTGATTGGTTTTTCTTTTGACGCTTTTTTTTTTTTTGAAACCTGTTATTACAAAACAGAACAAACACAAAAAGGATGCAAATATGTTACGTGTATGCATGCATGCATGATTGGGTTTCCTATCCCGTTGGGCTAGGTCTTCTGCCAGTACTCTTGGTGGCTGCTCGGTCTTTTGACAAGTCTGTCCTCTTCCCTAACCAACATGTATCTATGATGGCTTTCAGAACACAAGGGTTAACATGATGTATGTATGCATGGGGTGCATGAGATGCATATGATACAAGGAATATATCAACTCATTAAAATTCTCACACAAATCGGCCCATCATCATTTCAGAAGCTTTTGGGCTAACTGTCATAGGAGTGAACTCGTCCCAGTTTAAATGGCCCAACAAGTTCACATCTCATGGAAAGAAGTCCAACCGTATCCAAATGATAATGTTCCTAACACAAACATATAATGAAGATAATGCAAACGTAATAATTTCTACAGTATGGCCCATCAATATTTCAGAAGCTTTGGGCCTAATAGTCATAAGATACGAACTTGCCCCAGTTTAAATGGCCCAGCAAGCCCGCATTTCTGACAATAGTCCAACTGCATCCAAATGAGGATGGTCCACAAGCACATATCCAAGGAAATAATTGTTACTTTAGCCAACCCGGTCTATGGGTGGGTTAGTAAGAGTATAGACAAAGGCTCTCACTGGCGAAGGATGGCCCACAACTAGGTCTCCCCACTCAAGGGTTCGAGCAACCAAGTGAGCGCACCCTTTTTTATACACTAAGGTACGTGCCAATGAGCTATGGTGTGTGACAGACTGTCAAATGGATTTCCCGTTGTAGATTCCCCAGAGGGAAGGTGGAGCGAGGCTCACTTAAATACCCAAGCCTCTTAGGCTCTTATCGCTTGGTGTCAGGAATAAACAACGAGTCCTCCAAATTAGTCCATCACAATAGGCTACGAGTAGATGGCTATCTAGGTGCCTTCACAGCTTTTCCTTCTAGAAAGGTAGTGAGTGAAGGAAGACACCAAACCATTACCTAGCCTCAAAATGCCTTTGATTAAACCCCAATTTCATCCAATATAGACACGGTCAATTAGAACATAAATCCAAACATTACAAGATAATATTTCGGGGCCGATTCTCTGTCCCCAGTGGAGTCGCCAGACTGTAGACAACAGAACCTGGGCGGCGCCGTTTCTAGGCTCGCGGCACTAGTTGGGAAGTATGAAATAACATGGAGTCGCCACCCGGTGTGAACCAGGACAAAGATTTAAGGCCGCACTCACCCCTCGCAAGGGAAGACCTCAAACCGTTGGGTTCGGAATGGTCCCTTACTCATGTCACTTGTAATGAAAGGATTTATGTAATAATTTAATCAAGCTTAAGTAACACTTATTTCCAAGAGTATCATGCTTCTAAATTCTCATATGCAAAATAAAACTTATGCACACATTTCACATATATCTCATATCTAAAATCGCATGCTTAACATATATCAAAATAGCAACAAACATACAACTTTATTTGCATATTACATTCAAGAAAACACAAGCACACATATTAACCATACAAACATACATATGGGCACTTTTCCAAGTGGTACGTGGAATTGTATCCCAAGTACAGACCGCACTACCGTCCATTCGGAATCGGCTACGGAATTTACGTCTGAGTTTCCATCCGATATACCACAAGAAATAATACTCAAATGTTATCACGACACAAGCATATGAATTGTAATTCATTAACATAGTTGTATTCATACATGTGGGGATAGCTACTAGGAAAACTATGCATGAAATCTAATGAAGATGACTCGATTCAGTGGGTGCGCGTTCGTGTAGCGTTCGTAAACGCGTTCGAACGGTAAACAGAAGGTTCGCGTTCGTGTAGCGTCCGAGAACGCGTTCGAACGGAACCAGACCTGATGCATTATGAAACTAAGACAGTGGGTGCGCGTTCGTGTAGCGTTCGTAAACGCGTTCGAACGGAAAACAGAAGGTTCTCGTTCGTATGGCGTTTGATAACGCGTTCGAACGGAAATGAAACAGAATGCTCACGTTCGTATAGCGTTTGTTAACGCGTTCGAATGGAAATGAAACAGAATGCCTACATTCGTATGGCGTTCGTGAACGCGTTCGAACATGAGGGAGACCTGATGCACGACAAGGCAAAATACATGTGCGTTCGAGTTGCGTTCGTAAACGCGTTCGAACGGGAACAGACCTGATGCATGAAATGGGATGCAATACATAAACGACAAAACTAAAGGGGGCGCGGCGAAGTACTGCCGTAAAGGTGGCCTTTTGGGGCTCTTGATCTCTCAAAGAGAGGACCTTTAGACCAACATACTAAGCCCATGCGCTCGACTGAATCATACATACATAGAATGAAAAGCAATAATATTAAACATAGTGTGCCCGATTGAACGTATCTTGTATCCAACCGAACACACATCAACCGGCGCGGCAAAGCCTCGTGGTAACGGGCTTTAGTCCATCCCCATAGGGGATCTCACATCGCACTTACTAAGCCCATGCGCTCGGTTGAATCATGCATACGAAAATAAAGACAATCATATCAAATTAAGTATGTCCGATTGAACGTATTTCGCATTCAACCGAACACACATCAATCGGTGCGGCAAAGCATCGTGGTGAAGGATTTTAACCCTCCAATTAGGGAACCTTTCATCGCACTTACTAAGCCCATGCACTCGATCGTATCATGAGATTAAACAACATGCAGAATTTAAATGACAAGAATTAAAAAAACCAAAGCAACTCAAAATAAGAGGAGGTGCCGTTTTACTCAAGTGGTACGTGGAGTTGTGTCCCAAGTACAGACCGCACTACCGTCCATTCGGATTCGGCTACGGAATTTACGTCTGGGTTTCCATCCTATATACCACAAGAGACGACACTCTTCCATTCATCCAATACCCACAACACGCATCACACACACAACAAATGCCACAAATACAGAAAATATAATCAAAATAAATGACCAGAAATTAAATACGAGTAAGTGTGATAGATACCCTCAGGTCTAACCTTTTAAGCTGTCTCTCGGACTCGCGTTCCACGAAGATCGAAAGGGGGGGAAAGCTCCGCAACTTTTCTGGTTCACTGGTTTGCCTCTTCCTTCGCTGTTCGGCCACTCAAGCTACTGTTCCGACTCCGTTTTGCTGCCGTTTCCTTGTGGTTTTGCTGCCGTTCCCTCTGTTTTTCTGCTTACTGTTGGTGGACTGTTTTGATGTTCTTTTTGGTGTGGTTTTGTATGGTTATTTCAAGGATGGTAAATGTCTTTTATGTTACTGTTTTGAGGGATTTTAAGGACTGTTTTGGTGTGGTTTAGGCTGCTGTGTTTTGTGTGTATAAACTAGAGAGATTGGAGAGAAATTCTTGTTGTTTCTTGCTTACAATGGGCGTCAATGGGAAGGCTTCTTTTTCTTATGTATATGCGTGAACTAGAGGAGAGTAAGAGGCTTGGTGAAGGGTGGTTTATATAGAGAAGGGTTAGGGTTGACAAGGGAAGGGATTTGGTTTCCAAATAAGGAGAGATGGGTAAGGCATATACTAGATTGAGGGGGGACAAAATATTTTATTTAGGAAGTCAACTAATTTAAATTGGTGTATATCTTATTGAATTAGGAAGTCAAATATTTGATTGGTTTTAATTGGTTAGGATTGATTTTAATTAGGCATATCTTATTTTTAGTTTTATATAATTGGTAAATGATTTAAATATTTTATTTTATGTTTAATATTTATTTATTTAATTTGGGATGTGTTTTATGGGCTTTGGGGGGCCAAATGGGCTGGGGTGTGAGGCTGGCAGCAAAACCAGAATTACCGGCTCCGTTCGAACGCCTCCTCGCACGCGGCACGAACGTCCGCAATCTGCACGAGGTTCGAACGGAGGAACGAACGCAGCACCAACGAAGACAGTGAACTTGTGGAATGAACTTGATGATATACTTTTCCGAATTTCCCCTTCCGACCTCCGTTTCCCGAAATATCCTTAGCTAAAAAGGTAGTGCCTCCAATTGAGGCTCATCATCGGGTTTCACATGCGAAAATGCAATGCCTACAGGTAGCTTGCTCTGTGAGGCCTTTTAACTCAATCATCTTACCATCTTTCTTGAAGAGGAGCTTGTAACCATTCAAATCAAAGGTCACAGGAGTATATGTTCTCATCCAGTCCACCCCTAACACCATATCATAGTCCCCTATATTTAGAACCCTCACATCAAACTTAAACTTATGTCCTTGCATGCTCCAGCTGCAATCAAAGCATTCGGATCTCACTACTATCTTCCTGCCATCTGCTAAAGTAATAGTAATTGGACTCACTTGGACAACATGCAGTTTAAGCTCATCAACAACCTTAGTATCAATAAAACTATGGGTGCTGCCACTGCCTATAAGAATCACCAACGTCTTGTTCCTTATCTCCCCTTTCAGCTTGATGATATTATCTCCCACACTACCTTCAATGGCACACAAGGATAATTATGCCCTTTCAGTCACTACCTCTTCTTCCTCATCCATAACGTCCTGCTACTCTTCCTCAAATTCAGCCTCTCCATCCTCCTATCCTTGCAGGGTCATTAATTACCTTTGTTGACATCTATGGCCAGGGTAGTATTTTTCTCCACACCTGAAACAATTTCCAGAATTTTGTCTTAGGTTGTAATTTGGATTTTTATTTTGTGACGGGTTATATGGGGTTCTGGGTATGTATGGTGGTTTTGGTGGTAATGAGGTCAAGGGTTTATGGGATATTGTAGGTTGGGTTGTAGAAGTAAGGGCTGACACCATTCTAGGGTAGTTATTACTGTTGAGAGTGTTGTTTGCCTTGGTGTTGGCTGCATATGGGTCTGTTTTAATGGAAGGTGGCTGTTTATAAACCTTGTGGGTAGCTTCCAGGGTAATCTCTTGTAGCCTAGCCTGTTCAAAGGCGTGGTAGAGAGTGACTAGTCTAAACATTCTCACTGTGGCATTGATCTCTTCTTTTAGTCCACCCAAGAAACTTGAAATGAAATATGCTTCACTCAGAAAAGGGTTGAGTCTTTCCATTTTAGCTTTACAGTCTTCAAACTGATCCTGATAATCTGATACACTCCCCACCAGCCTCAATTTGTTAAATTCATCTACCACATCATTTACAAGAGACTCAGCAAATCTTTGCTTGATTGCTTCAGAAAAAACCTCCCAAGTACTGTTCTCATTGATCTTGCTCACCCTATGAACCACACTTCTGCCTTGCCTCCCAAAAACATGCTGCTCAGCTCTACCTTCTCTTCAGGAACTTCATAGATCTGGAAATATTTATTACACTTCCAAACCCAAGATTGAGGGTCATTCCCTTAAAAAATGGGCAGATCCGTTTTTGGCAATAGTCTCCCCATATACCCTCTAGTCATTAAATCCATGGTAGCTGATTCCTCCAATCTCCCATCTTTCGGAAGAGGCAAGAGACCCTTTCCAGACTCAAAAAAGTCCTCCTGCACAGGTTGTGTAACAACTTCCTTGCCCTTACTCAGATTTTGTAATAGTTACAACATCTGACCCACCTGACTTCCTAATTTGATCTGCTCATACCTGAGTTGCTCGAATTTTCTTTGGTGTTCAGCTCTCGAAACTTGATGCTCTTTCTGCAAGGCTTCAAACCTCAGATTCAATTTATTTTGTATGGCCCCAATCCTCTGGTTGGAGTTATTATCTAATTCTTCAAATCTCTGATTGAAGTTTTGTAATTTTTCACCCATCTCTTCTGGTTCAGTATCTCCGATGGCAGTGTTTTTGTTTCTCCTAACACTTTTGCTCATAGTATCATAAATTTCCAGGACCATGCTGCTTTGATACCAGTTGTTGGGTCTGGTTCAGCAGGTACATCTGATGAAGAAATTAGCTAGAATAATAGAAGGACGGCAGAATAAGAGAGAGAGAGAAAGGAAAGAGAAGAGAGGAAGAAATTATGGAAAGAGAAAATGATATTTGATTATAATTTCATGACATTACATGATATGTAGTGTAGCATAAATAAACAAAAAGGAATAAAACTGACTGCCTTAGACTTGTGGGTTGGGCCTGCCAGCTTAGACATTGTTATAACCTCTTTTGTCATTTTCTACCACTATCTTAGCCTCTTTTCCTATTCTACCTCTGCTATATGTAACAGATTTACACTTTGCAATCATTTTATTTTGATTGAACTATCAACATTTGATATAATTTTAGTCATTCAATAAGTTTTTACTTTTTAGAATTTCCTTTCATTTCATTTTGATGTATTTTCCTTGTGTTTTCAGTTTGGTTTTGTAATATCCTGAATTTTTCAAGAATATTTTACGTGATGTAACAGTACCAGGACCGAGGTCTCGATGTATTATAGCGGTCGAGAATGATAACGATGATGAGAGCTATGAAATAAGAGTTCGAACGTCACGAAGATTACCCGATTCTGAGAAAATCACAATGCGTAGTCGCGTACGCGTAAAAAGTTAATATGTCGATATTTTATGAAGCTTTTTTAAGAACTATTCTTTATAACTGTTTAGTTTTAAAAAGAATTGATTTCCAGCAGATTATGAGATTTCTTGATTTATAGAGCTCATACAGTTTTTCAGAGTTTATAATAAAGCTTTTCATTTTTCAGATACAAAGATTTTGGTTCTACATACAACTTGCCCCCATGAGGCTAGGTACAGTTGTTCCCCTATTTTGATACGGCCCTAGGATATGGACCATGTACAGTTAGTCCCTCTATCCGGTGGAGGTATCTTTCCATATATGAACTTTTCTAAATTCAATGTATGTTTGTTATGATGGTGTGTACGGATGATGCATGTTATAGTTTCCAGATTTTAGTTTTCAGAGAAAAGTTTTCAGATTCAGTTTTCAAGAACAACAGATGGCTTTCAGAAATTATCAATTTTCAGATTTAATAACATGATCAGTAAGTCTATGTATAATTTCAGTTAAATCCAGTTCTTATTAGATGAATTAAATGATAGAATGTTATAAGTTATGCACTTTATACGGTTTGTATTTTGAGATGCACTGCTGACTTATGATTAAAATTAAGGATTAGGTGTGAGGTGGTTATCACATCCTGAATGTAGGTTATGAGAACTCCAACAATGAAATTAGGTGTTGGTACCTAGTATCGCCATAAAGGTCAGAGTTTTCAGCTCATATTTCAGCATAAGTTTTACAACTAGTTTATGTTTACGTTTTTAGCTCACGTAATCCATATGTAGTAACCATGCATAGTTTAAGCTGACTAAACCACCACGGGTATTGGTTGGCCTTAGTCACGAGTTTGGGTGGTTAGGTAGGTAATGAGTTAATTTTGATCTAATAGATGTGATGTCACTAGTATGTGGAGAATAACTACAGTATAGAACAAAGAGTAGTATTTAGTTGAGGACGTTCAAATTATTGTGTGATAGATTTCAGAATTCCATAGACACGTAATACAGTATGGAAACCAGAAGATAAGTCTACAACAGGGTCATATAGATTACAGTGAGTGAATTATCAGGGTATAATATAAGTATATGGTCATCATATAGAAATGAGATTTATAAAGTTTGTGTATAGTTACATGCATTTGTTTAATGTTTATGTTTTTATAGCTCACTCCACTATAGTTTGTTAGTTTTGTAGCTCATGAGTTGCTTACTGAGCTTTATAGCTCACTCCACTATAGTTTGTTAGTTTTGCAGGTTCACGACATATTTGAAGAGTCGGTAAGGTTTCAGAGAAGACTTTGAAGATAGCGGATTGCCTCATTTGCATTAGAAGATGTCATAGAATCATTTTGTAGTCTTGGGTTGAGTTATGGATTTTCACTATCCTAGTTGTAAAAGAATTACATTGTGTATTATATACACGTGTGGAGCACGTCATTATATAGTTATGAGTTGAGTTGCAGGCCTGAGGCCATTTTGCATTTCAAATTGGTGTTGGTTGAACATAAATATGTTTACAGGTCATCCAGAGATGCTGGATTAGGTCTAGGTTTGATTTTTAACAAACACCATGCCGAAATTTTAGCAACATCAGAGACTTATGGAGATAGGTTTTCCCTATCTCTTGCCGGTAGCATCCAGGCTTAAATGGGATGTTACAGGTTGCCGGTACTTGTGTGCTAAACAGTCATGTTGACTTGATTTTTCAGATTCGACCTTTGTGGAGACACTACTTCCAAAATACACAAGGTCTTATCTTTGTGGTTGACAACAATGATCGTGACTGTGTTGTCAAGGCTAGAGATGAGCTTCACAAGATGTTTACTAAGGTACTGGGAGCTTGTATATTTATACTGATTTCCATTTCTTTGAATTATTGGAATGAAGACAAGCATTTGGTATATGACAATGTATAGTGGTTGTGATTGGAAAATGGCACTGTTCATAAAAAGGTGTTCACTTTTGATGGGAAGTATGAGTTAGGGGATTTTATGCTGCTTGTATTTGCTAACAAACAAAATCTTCCAAATGTAGTGAATGCTGTCGAGATCACTAACAAGCTCGGCCTTCATTCTCTACGACAAGTGCCACTGGTAAAGATTTTAAATACTCTCACATCTTTATCTTTCCAAAGGCAATCCAACTAGTAAAAACGTAAACAAGCTCGAGATTGTTTATATAGGTATATCCAGAGCACATATGCCACTTCTGGAGAAGGGCTATACGAGGGACTGGACTGGCTCTAAAACAACATTGCTAAGAAGGCATGTGTCACGACGGCTACTTTAATCAATGCTCCCATCAAAACTTGCATATTTTATTATCATTTTCAGGTCAATTCATATACTTGGATTTTTTTCCACATCTAATTTCTTTATGCAAATATATTAGATTTGGTTCCCAACTTCCTATTAAGGAGAGGAATTGATACTTAACAGTTTTAGAATTACTTACTGCAAGTTTCTATTTTTTATTCATTTATATGCATTATGTTTTTTGATGGGCGTGTTCATGAGTTTTTTTGAATATATAATAATTCTCACTGAATCATTTTGTTGCTTGTCAATTCAACAATAAAAGATTAAGATAAAGTACGAATCAAGTGGAGCAACTACATATGATCCATTATGTAACTATATCATTTACTTTAATTAATTAAATTTATTTTTTGAATTAACGGTTTCATGTTATATGAATTAATGAATTATTGATTTGTTGTTTAACTTTCTTAGATTAGTGGTTTGTTTCTAGTAATTATTACTTTAGTATTTAGATTAATTTGGTTTGATGTATGAAATATTAATTTTTACTTTAATTATTTTTAATGATGTGTTATTGATTAAAATGATTTATACTGATATTAAATTCGGTAAAAAAATTAAATAATATTGTAGTAAAAAATTATCAGATTTTCCACCAAATATATAATCCACCCAAATTTAAAATTTAAATTCAAATTCAAATTCCTGCGAATTATGACATAATTTAATGACATATTAGTGTCATAAATTTAATTTTAATGACACATATATGTCATAAAATCAAAGATTTATGACATTTATGCATCATAAATTTATGACAATTATGTGGTGGTTTTAAACCGTCATAAATTTATGGCACAAAAAACCGTCATAAAAAAGACGACACAGTGATCTATGACAGTTTTAAAATCATCATAAAACAGCTTTTATAATAATTTTAAATCATCATAAAGGAGTAAAATTCTAGTAGTGTTTCTTGAACCATCCCTATCTAGAGATTCTTCAATAATTTTCTATGAGAAACTATTTCGAAAAATTGACACAGCTGGACAAGAAATTCAATTGAGGTCTGAATTAATAAAAATTAGATGATACTTTTAGGATCTAATCATTACATGTGATTTTTTTTTGTCATTTATTTTTACTTTTTGTTTTTCACTTGTTTATTATTATTTTTTTCTTTTTTAAGTATTTATTTGTATATTTAAAATGTAATGCATTTAGAGTTGCATGAGACATTGGTCTTGGTCATCTAGTGGTAGATTAAATAAAGAGTCTTCATCACCTTCATCGTCAATCAAAATGGACAATAACCGAGATGAAAATCTAGTTGATCGGGTAGAACATGAGTCATAACATGGCAGTTTTAATCATCATAGGTCACTCAGAGAATTCATGAATCCCACTTGGATAGGATCACCATCTTGCATTGTTTTCCCCAGATGTATCACGTTTTATTTTAAACCAAGTGTCATCCAATTTTTACCCACATTCTACGATCTAGAATAAAAAAATCCTTATAAACATTTAAGGGAATTCGAAGAGGTACGTAATACTTGTACAGACTTTAATTGCAACATGAATATAATTCGACTCAAGTTTTTTCCCTTTTCTTTAAAGGATAAATCTAAAATTTGGCTTCTGAATCTTAGGTCATTATCCATCAGAATATGTGATGATTTGCAAGAGTAATTTCTAAAAAAATTATTTCCCCACCACATGACAATCTCCTCTAAGAGGAGAATCAAAACTTTCACACAAGAATCGGGGGAAACACTTTGTCAATGTTGGGAGAGATTTTAAGGAATGTTAAATGTCTGTCCACATCACGAGTTTGAAATATAGTGGCTGGTTTCCTACTTTTACGAGGTTTAACACCCAAAAGTAGACAAGTAGTGTAAATGATGTGCAATGGTGAGTTTATGGACAAAAGTCCCGAAGATGCACTAGATTACCGAGAAAACATAGAAGAGAATGCAAAACAATGAGACATAGTTGGCACATATGAGTCGTCTGTAAAACCACAATCATTTGGTAGAGGTATGTTTAACTTTAGGGGAGACCATAACCTTTCTGCTAAATATTCATCTCTAGCTAAAAAATTGAGGCATTAGAAATGAAGAATATTGATCATGTCAAGTCAATTCAAGAAGTTACATGTCATATATATAATTCAAATGAACATGTCACACAAGTTTGTCCAACCTTGCCAGCCCTGCAAGAATGTCTCCATGACCAAGTCGGTTCCATAACACCTTCAAGAGACCAAACCCAAACCCATACTCCCAAACTTACAATTCTGGTTGGAGAAATCATCCAAACTTTATTTGGAGGAATGATAATCAAGCACAACCATCACAAAACCTCCCCAAGTACACCAAAATTTCAAAAATTCTCAGAATTATGTACCATATGTCCCACCACCTAGGAAAACCTTTGAGGATACCTTGCATGTATTCATTAAGAAAACACGAAGCCATCAATAACCAAAATGTACAAACATTGAGTGATCTGAAAGATACTTTTGCCAAAATTACATATGCATTGACCATTTATGAGAAAAGAATGTTTCCTGCACAACCACAACCAAATCTCAATAGTCATCAAAACCCTCACGAGGGTAATTATAGTAGTCAATATATAAACCAAGTTAAATCTGTTATTACTTTTCGAAATGGTAAGGTAATCCAAATACTAACCTCGTGAAGTTGAAAATGAGTCAGCGTCAGAGGGTAAAGAATGGGTTGATGAACCAACTCTTATCGTTGAAAATAAAGATTTTTCACATGCACCTCCATTTCCTCAAGCATTGAAAACAAAGAAATTGAACCATTCCCCAGAAATATATGAAATATTCAAACAGGTGAAGGTCAATATTCATTTGCTAGACGCCATCAAACATGTAGCATCTTATGCCAAATTTCTGAAAGACTTGTGCACCGTTAAAAGAAAATATCAGGTATGAAAGAAAGCTTTTCTAGCTGAACAAGTAAGTTCCATTCTCTCGACTGATAATGCATTGAAATACTAAGACCTTGGTTGTCCTACTATTTATTATATTATTGGAAATCATAAAATTGAACGTGGATTGTTTGATCTTGGAGCTAGTGTCAATTTGCTTCCATTTTCGGTTTATCAACAATTTAATATTGCGAGTTAAAACCAACTTCAACTTTTCTTTTACTTGTCGATAGATCAGTTAAGGTACCGAAAAGAATGATAGAATACGTGTTATTACAAGTCGATAAATTCATATACTATGTGGATTTTATTGTCTTAGAAATACAACATGTAGTAGACAGTTAAAAACCAATTCCTATAATACTTGGTCGTCTATTTTTAGCAACGGCTAATGCTTTAATTAATTGCAGAAATAGAATCATGAATCTATCCTTCAGCAATATGATGTTAGAGCTTAAAGTTTTTAACATGTGCAAAAAATCATACGATGAGGCTAGTGAAAACGAGAGCATGGAACTAATTAAACCAATTTTGGAGGAACATATTCATGAGAGTTTATCAGACCCTATGGAAATTTGTACAACTAATTTTCTTGAATCAAGTATGTAGTTAGATTCAGATATTTCTAATTATTTTTCTTTACTTGATTCTACACAGGTACTGGAAGATAATGGAAAAAAGTAAAATTTTGAGGAACTATAAACAATTAAAGAAGAAAAATATGAGGAAACACCCAAATTGGAATTAAAGACTTTTCCAGAAAGATTGAAGTATGCATTTCTTTGAAACGAACATATTTATCCTGTAGTAATTTCTTCCTCCCTCACAAGTGATCAAGAAGTTAAGTTGTTAAAAGCGTTGAGAGAACATAAACTAACAATTGGATGAACTTTAAAAGATATAAAAGACATTAATCCTTTGATATGCACAAACATAATACATTTATAAAAAGATGCTAAGACATATCGTCAACCCCAAATAAGATTAAATCCTCACATGAAAAAAAGTGGTAAAAACAGAAGTCCTTAAACTTCTTGATGTAGGTATTTTCTACCATATCTTTGATAGTAAGTGGGTAGGCCCTACACAATTTATGCCTAAAATATATGGAATACTATCATTAAAAAATGATAAAAGAGAATCAATCCCAACTCGAATCTCATCTAATTGGCGTATGTGCATTGATTATAGAAATCTAAATGATGCCAATAGAAAAGATCATTTTCCTTTACCATATCTTGACCAGATTTTGGAAAGAGTAGTAGGACATCCATACTACTACTTTCTTGATGGTTACTCAGGTTACTATCAAATTCCCATTACCTTAGAAGACATGAAAATGCCACATTTACGTGTCCTTTTGGAACATTTACATTTAGGAAAATGTCATTTGGATTTTCTAATGCACCACCAACATTCCAATGATAAATGTTAAACATATTTAGTGACATGGTTGAACAGTGCTTAGAGGTTTTTATGGATGATATAACTGTTTTTGGGAACTCATTTGATAATTGCTTGAATAACTTGGAAAATATTTTGAAAAGATATGAAGAAAAAAAGAATTGTGTTAAGTTGGGAAAAATATCATTTCATGATTAATTCAAGATTTATTTTGGGCCACGTCGTGTCATCTAAAGGTATTGAGATTGACAAGGAAAAAATATAGGTGATCTCTAAATTGCCGCCACAAAAAATAGTCAAGGAAATCTGTTCATTTTTATGACATACATGATTTTATAGGAGGTTCATCAAAAACTTTAGTACCATATCTAGACCATTTTATAGCATCCTATTAAAAGATGCAACATTTGAATGAACAGAAGAATGTCAAAAATCATTTGAAAAGATTATTAGTCTTTCAACTTTTGCTCCTATCATGCAATCCCTTGATTGGTCTTTACCTTTTGAGCTAATGTGTGATGCCAATGACTATGCAGTTAGCACAATATTAGGACAAAGAAATGAAGGTAATCCATATGTAATTTATTACGCAGGTAGAACTTTAAATAGTGCATAAATGAATTACACTACCACAGAAAAAGAACTATTTGCTATAATATTTGTATTGGATAAATTTCAATCATATTTAATTAGTTCATCAACCGTTGTTTATTCTGATCATACTACTATTATATATTTAATGTCTAAATAGGATGCAAAGCCAAGATTACTACGGTGGATTTTTTTGCTTCAACAATTTAATCTCACAATCAATGACAAGAAGGAGCAGACGAGACTCGCGAATGAGTCATCAATTGACACAACTCCTATCAATGACTCTTTTCCTGATGATTTTTTATTTTCTGTAAATACAATATCTTGATATGCTAATATTCTCAATTTTATTGCAATAGGAAAAATACCCCAGACTAAAGCCATCTAGAGGTATTGAGATTGACAAGGAAAAAATAGAAGTGATCTCTAAATTACTGCCACCAAAAACAGTCAAGGAAATCTGTTCATTTTTAGGACATACAAGATTTTATAGGAGGTTCATCAAAACTTTATTACCATATCCAGACCATTTTATAACATCCTATTAAAAGATACAACATTTGAATGGACAGAAGAATGTCAAAAATCATTTGAAAAGATTATTAGTCTCTCAAATTTTGCTCCTATCATGCAATTCCTTGATCGGTCTTTACTTTTTGAGCTAATGTGTGATGCCAATGACTATGCAGTTAGCACAGTATTAGGACACAAAAATGAAGGTAATCCATATGTAATTTATTACGCAGATAGAACTTTAAATAGTGCATAAATGAATTACACTACCACAGAAAAAGAACTACTTGCTATAATATTTGCATTTGATAAATTTCAATCATATTTAATTGGTTCATCAACTGTTGTTTATTCTGAGAATACTACTATTAGATATTTAATGTCTAAACATGATGCAAAGCCAAGATTACTACGGTGGATTTTGTTACTTCAAGGATTTAATCTCACAGGACAAGAAGGAGCAGACGAGACTCGAAAATGAGTCATCAATTGACACAACTCCTATCAATGACTCTTTTCCTGATGATTTTTTATTTTCTGTAAATACAATATCTTGGTATACTAATATTCTCAATTTTATTGCAACAGGAAAAATACCTCAGACTAAAGCCATTTAGAGGTATTGAGATTGACAAGGAAAAAATAGAAGTGATCTCTAAATTGCCGCCACCAAAAACAGTCCAGGAAATCTATTCATTTTTAGGACATACAAGATTTTATATGAGGTTCATCAAAACTTTAGTACCATATCCAGACCATTTTATAGCATCCTATTAAAAGATGCAACATTTGAATGGACAGAAGAATGTCAAAAATCATTTCAAAAGATTATTAGTCTTTCAACTTTTGCTCCTATCATGCAATCCCTTGATTGGTCTTTACTTTTTGAGCTAATGTGTGATGCCAATGACTATGCAGTTAGCACAGTATTAGGACAAATAAATGAAGGTAATCCATATGTAATTTATTACGCAAGTAGAACTTTAAATAGTGCATAAATGAATTACACTACCACAGAAAAAGAACTACTTGCTATAATATTTGCATTGAATAAATTTCAATCATATTTAATTGGTTCATCAACCGTTGTTTATTCTGATCATACTACTATTAGATATTTAATGTCTAAACATGATGCAAAGCCAAGATTACTACGATGAATTTTGTTGCTTTAATAATTTAATCTCACAATCAAGGATAAGAAGGAGCAGACGAGACTCGTGAATGAGTTATCAATTGACACAACTCCTATCAATGACTCTTTTCCTGATGATTTTTTATTTGCTGTAAATACAATATCGTGGTATGCTAATATTCTCAATTTTATTGCATCAGGAAAAATACCCCAGACTAAAGCCATCAAGACAAGAATTTGTTTTGACCGAAGTCAAAAGATTCTATTGGGACGATCCATATCTGTTCAAGTATTGCCCTGATCAGATTTTCCGATGATGTATATCTGACAATGAAATAAGTAGTGTTATTCAGTTTTGTATTCAGAAGTATGCGAGTATCACTTCTCATATAAAAAAAACCGCTACTAAAATCTTATAGTGTGGATTTTATTGGCCCACCTTATTTAAAGATACACATGTTTTCTGAAAAACTTGTGAAAATTATCAAAAGTTGTGATTCATTTCTAAAAAAACATGATGCATTGAAATCTCATCTTTATCATCGAAATCTTTGATTGTTGGGGAATAGATTTCATGGGTCAATTTCCACTATCATTTGGATTTTTATATATTTACTTGCATTTGATTACGTCTCAAAATGGGTTGAGGCGATTCCTTGTCAAAACAATGATCATAAAATTGTGATTAATTTTTTAAAAGAAAATATTTTAAGTCAATTTGGAATCCCTCGGGCCATTATAAGTGATTGAGGTAAACACTTTTATAACTAGACTTTTGAGTCTTTAATGAAAAAGTATGAAATTACACATAATGTTTCTACCTCCTATCACTCACAGACAAATAGTCAAGTTGAACTAGCAAATAGGGAAATCAAATAAATTTTGGAAAAAACGGTTAACCCAAATCGTAAAGATTGGTCTCTTCGACTGACTGATGCATTTTGCTGGTAGAACTTGAGCATAAGACATATTGGGCTAGAGGTGTGCAAATTTTCGGGTCAACCAGACCAGACCCGATCCAAAATTAATGATTTTTTAGGTTAACCCGATCCGACCCAAAATTACGGGCCGAGTCACGGGTTTGATATTAAAACCCGACCCGATCCGACACTATAATATTTTTATTATTTTTTAAAATTCTTATTATTTGTCTAAAAAATTTATTATTTTTTTAAAGTTTTACTATTATTTCATTTATTTATTATTTTTGTTGTCTTGAAACTTTATATATATGATAATTTTCGGGACATAAAATAACTAATATTTATATTTCAAAATAATTAATTCATTAAAAAAATATTATTTTTTTGGCCGACCCGACGACCCGAGCCGACCTGATCAGGTTTCAACTCTCAAATTTCAAGTTCAGGTTTCCCGACCCGCGTGACCCGACCTGATCGGGTCTCATAAAATTCAAAAAAATCGGACTCGACCTGACCCGTGAACACCCCTATAATGGGCTATTAAAGCATTCAATTGAAACCTTGAAGATGTTAGTCATGAACATAAACTACAATTAAATGAACTTGAAGAGTTAAGGAATGATTCATATGAGAATGAGAAAAATTCTTAAAGCTAAAACTAAGGCATTTTATGATAGTCGAATTTCACAAAAAATATTTGAATTGGTCAAAAAGTTTTACTTTATAATTATCGTCTTAATTTATTTCTTGGAAAATTGAAATCCAAATGGAATGACCCATTTATTTTGAAACATGTTTACCCATATGGAGCAGTTGATATTGGGAATCCTAGGGATGGTGATGTATTCAAAGTAAATGGACAACGTCTGAAACTATTTTTGGAGTGTTTAAATTTTCAAGAATCTTTTTACTTTCAAATCCAGTGTACTGTTATTAATGTATTATAAGATTTTCTTTTCTTTTCTTTTCTTTTAATTTTGTCTAATTTCCATTTTTTCATGTGCTTTGCAGCATTTTTCTTTTTGTTAGAGTCTTGCACCCCAGTTAAATAGCAGATAACAGTTCTTAATGACTCTAAATCGGTTCTTTAAGTTTCCTAAAATTACTGATACCCTACAATCAAAGCATGGAAAAAACTCTTACAAAACTCCACAATTTTTTTCCTTCTCTCCCCCAAAATGCTATGATGAAAAGTTACAAAGCATGCACCGAAAGAATTAAGCTTTTTATGATCAATGGTATTTTTAGTGATATTCGTTGGGTAATTGAAGTAAGGGTTCGCTTGGTAGGTGAGTTATCTGACTCTTACATTTCTTACATATTTGGTTTAGGGAAAAACATTTATATTAAGAAACGTAGAGCTAAACAATTATGAGGTATTTGTTATAAATGTGCACGTTGGACGTGAAACACTCGTCGTTCTTTCTGAATGGTGTCTGACAATCGCGAAGATAAAATCTAATTCATTAGAGATGGCTTGAGTAAGGAGTTGTAATATGATATATCATTGACTCTTGAGACACATCCAAGTGGACATGTTCATAGAGTGATTCACAATTTGCTTACACGATTTTAAAAAGAATGATAACAATACACTCTTGGGAATCTAATTTTAAAAGACCATGTTTGCCAATTTATAAGAAAATTGGATGAGAAGCATATCCCCGACCCATAGAGGGAGTTCAAGCTGTTACTGGATGTAAAACTAGAGGAAGATGTGAGCCATAATCACAACTACTAGTACATATTGTTTCAATTTATTATTTAGATTTTTTGTTTCAATTAATTTAATTTACTGTTTTGATTTTAATTACTTTAATTTTTTCGACAGTATCTAACATTTTTGACTTTCACAATCTATTTTATTGTTCATTTGATAATTGTCATTTTGTAGATATCGGTGTCTTTATTACTCACTTTTTTTAGGATCTATAAATACAACTCTTCATTTCTCTCTTTGACACATCCAAATAAGAGAGAGCGCAAAAATAAAGAAAATTTCAAGATGACGAGTCACTAATATATATGTATTTATGGATCTAGCTCGTGAACTAAACCAGAATTTATTGAGGCCGTAAAAGAATTGGGTAGAATTATGGCAGAATGAAACATGCACTTAGTATATGGCGATGACAATCTTGGATTGATGGGAACTATTTCAAAGGTCGTGCAAGAATGAAGCAATCAAGTTTTAAGAATCATCCCAAAGACTTTGGCAGACAGAATCCTCATCGGAAAATCAAATGGAGAATAATACATTGTCTCAGGTATGTCTGAAAGACTTACTGAAATGATTAATCATAATGATGTTTTTATTACTTTATCAAGTGGGCTGAGCACGTTGGAAGAAATATTCACAGTTGTGTCATAGGAAAATTTGAATATTCACCGAAAAACCATTGGACTACTTAATGTAGATCATTTTTTCGAGTTTCCTTTTGTATTTCTTGAGGATGCTAAAATACTCAGGTTCATTTTGAAATCGGCAAAAGATATTGTTCTTACTGTAAGAAAATATGATGAATTAATCGACTAACTGTTAGCCTATGTACCAAGAATCGACCCAATTCTTTCCAAGTTGGATTGGTCAGATAACAATCGTGGAAAGAAGCGTAAAATGGACTTAAATCTTAATCTGTAATTTTTTTTGTTAAATAGTAGTGTTGTTGATTCAATTGTCTTTTCCACATTAACCAGGTGATATCTTATAAACTCTACTTATTCTTATTCAGTTATTGAGGACAATGTCTCAATTTGGTTGAGAGATTGGATAGTTGACTAGATAGTTTTTCGTTTGTGTTTTTCTTTTTCCTTTTCTTTTAAAAAATATTTTGTTTTTTTTTTTGTAAAAAAAATCATGTTGTTTTCCTTTGTTGTTGTTTTGTGTGTAAAAAAAAATATTTAGTGTTAAATTTCTTTTGTGTTTTTATTCAAAAAACTACACACAAACCAACAACAAATTTTTGACTAACCAAGTGAAATTGTTGTTCAGAAATGATAGTGTAAGGAGTTTTTGCTGTTGAGACGCATCTCAATGTGTTTCGTAACAAGTTGTTTTTATTTGTTTCTTTTTGAATCATTCAAAATTGTGAATTCTCCATAATAATGATTAAATTTGATTTCCATATGCTCATTTGACAGGTATTATTGATATACACGGTAAAAAATTATCATGGGTTGTAAGTGAATTTTTTTTAATATTCAGTTCTTTAGTTTGTTGGAGGCAACACCTAAAGGCAGTGAAATTTTTGTTCTTTGATTCAAAAAAAAAACTAACCAATCTTTTACTTAGAAACCAGACGTCTTGCCTCAGTAAATAGTGATTATTCGCGTAAAATGGTAAGACTTGAGTTAGTTTTAAAAAATAATAAAAATAATAATAGTCAAGCTTTTATTTATTAACCGGACATCTTGCCTCAATATGCAGTGATTGTTCGCGTAAAACGGTAGAGCTTGAGTTGGTTTTTTTGCAAAAAAAAGAGGTGAATATGTTCAATTTCGTATCCTCTCTAATTCGAGCAATTAAGTCCGTAAGTGTATTCTAAAATTTAATACCCTAAGACCAACTGTTCTGATAGTCACTAGCTCAAAGCTCGTTACATGGGTTAAGGAGAAAGCTTAAGAAATCATATACTTTTTTCTTTAACATCTAAGATCAAAGCAATTAAGTCCGTAGGGGTGTCTTAACACCTAGTGCCCTAAAACTAACTGGTTTGGGAGTCACTGGACCAAAGCTCGTTATAAGGATTGAAGATGTATTATTAAAAAAATATTTTTTACATATAAATAACCCGTCATTGCCAAAAAGATGAAAATTCTGATATAACTTTAAAACAAAAATATTATTTTTTTTTTCAAAAAGACCTATGAATATTATGGGCACAATAAATTGATTGGTACTTTGTCTTATGTGATTATGGAAGAATGGTGAAAAGTATAGGAGAATTTGATTATTTGATAATTTAGAAAGAAAGAAAACAATTACTAACTTGGATAAGAATTTTTCTTTTAAGTTTTCACTTAAATTACTAGGTACTAGTAATAAGATGGTTGGAGGTGTGATGAACACTAAAAAGTGTACATTTATTAAAATGAAAGTTAATCATTTTATACTTGTAGTTTCATTAATCCCCTTAACTTAGCACATTTCTAAAATAATAATTATATTTTTATTATGATTTTAATTTATTTTGTAGGCAAAATTATAGTTTGGAAGCTCAACAGAAAAAATGGATATGAAACTGAATTCCATGACCCAAAAAATCGAAAAGAGCATGACAGTTAGATTCAAATCGGACTTGGAAAATATTCACCGTGTTTAGATTGACAACAAAATGAGTTTATAATGTATTTAGCCACACATGTATTTTATTATTATTATAATATATATATATATATATAATATTATATATTAAAAAAAAAATAAAGGTCATCCACCGAAAGTGGATGGCCATGTTGTTTTTGTTTGATTTGTAAATTGCATAATAATGCAATTTTCAAATGCTATTTTGAATATTGAAGAGGTGCCGATTACCTCATATAAATAGAGGTGCTCAACACCTCTTCAACTCATGTTTATTCAAAGTTCTTTTGAGAATTTTGTAGAAAGTATCTTGCGTATTTTATTTTTCAATATTTATTATAATTTCTTTTTTTTAATTATTAATAAAATTATGCATCATTTTTCAAATCATGAGTAGCTAATTGCATTCTGCTGAGGTGAAAGGTGAAAACTCTTAATATGACAATATAGATTAATCATGTTTATATTATAATATATAAATTATAATCTGAAAACTAATATTTAATTTTCTCTTGTATTTGTGGGTGTCTTGATTCGTTATAGATAATCTCATCTTGGTTGGCACAATTAATACAGAGTAATTTAAATCTGGACTAATTATCGACAAAATCATATCAATATATTTATGAATGGTTTTATATGTTATGGCATAATTGACTACCTATTTGGACTAGTTATAGACAAACAATATCCCTCTTTTATTGATGGTTTTATATGTTTTGACATAATTAAATCCTGAAATAAATTAACGGGTAATAATGATAATTTATATATTATAAAAAGTAAGATTCCTTTATATTTGAAATATCAAGAGTGGATCATCTAGCCTGAGTATTTTAATTTATTATTGCATTCCAATTTAAAAATTGTCCATCACTTCAATCAATTCAGTCCTTTTATTTTGTTACTCGAATTATTATTTTATTTTACTAAATCTACTCCCCGTGGATCGAACCCAGACTTACCGAGATATTTTATTACTTCGACATCCTTATACTTGGTAGTAAAGAACCACTTTGTGAGTGTGTCACCTTTTATCATGTAATGAGTTTTCGCATGTTCTAAAAAAATCCAGTCTTTTGAAATTCCATCTCTTTTCAAAGTATGAGTATCGTCTAAATTCCAAATTCGACTCCAACAAAGGTTTCACCTTTTGAATGTTTTTCCATGTGTATGTGAATCTTTTGCAAAGGATTATGTGCAACTCGGATCGGTTTATGCTGGCACTAAGTGTAAACTAGTGATGTCACTTTAGTTCATTTTCATCTTTTCGTTGGTCTAGGTAATCTAACACCTAGTTTATGGGACAATAAAAATTTATTTTATGTAGGGCTTATCTTTTATCCTTAACTTTCTTAAGTAGTCAAACTGTCTTTTGAAGCAAGGACTACACATTTGTGATGTGAGCCCCTGGTTACTTAACAATTTCGACATCTCAAGTTGCTTTACATACTCAATATTTGAGTTGTCGTTCGAGGCAAAAGTAGTCGTGGGGTTCATGATACTTATGGTTACTAAGTAATCCAAATAGTTGAGCATATTTTTGTGGATTCACCATTTTTCTCTATTTTTTTCTTTTCTTTTGTACATTTTTTCTTTTTTCGTCTTTTCTCTCTTTCCTTTCTCTTATTTTTTTTTCTCTTTTTTTACTTGCGTCATCTCTTTAATCCAATGTCACTTTATCCTCAGCTTCAGAAAAGAGTCAAATGAGTGTCAAATGTCTTGACTATCCCTACAAGTTGTGCCAGCATAATCTCTTTCTAAGTGCTTTGCAATTCCAAGTTCAAGTTTTAGTGCGTAATTTTTGTGGATAACATTCTGCTAGGGATTCTAAAGTCAAGGTTTCTTTCAAAATTTGGACATGTTCATTTTTATCAAGAGACAAAAAATATTTGGAAAAATAAATTTTATGTCATCATTGAACATAGAAAAGAGAGAGTCATTACATGACAAGAAAAAGATGCAAATGTGAAAATCATGCCTAGGTGTGGTACCCTTCAGGATCATGTATTTTTCCGGCGTCAATCAGATTTTGGATCTCATACCTGAGGTACACATATGTCTGTTTCATGTCTCGAGAATTGATGGAAATGACAGTATAAGTTTGGGTCAAGGTTGGCTGGTAGTGGATTTGGGACGAGCTTTGGCTCTAGTGGTCTCAATAAGCCTTATTTCTCAAGCTTGTCTAAGATCTTAGACATTCGCCTTCATAATTTCGAGAAGTGTCGCTTCTGAAAGGTATTCACTTCCACTATTTCATTTCTTGATCCTCCTCCATTATTCTTCCTATATTGCCCTTGGCTATATAACTTCTTATTTTCCGTTTCTTCTTCCTCTATGTCCATGACAGTCATTTTTAACTGCCAAAAGTCAGAGATCATGGAGGTTATCCTCATCAACTTGTTGTGGATGGAGGGCTTGGTCTCCTTGAAGATCATCTTTATTAGCTCTTTTTAAAGGGCCGTGTTTGTATTTTAAAAAACTGACTTTTCCAGCGGTTGACATATTCCTTAAAGTTCACTTTAGGTTTCTGTTTTATGTTTTCTAAGTCACGTAACGACACATATATCCCATATCTATGACATACTGGTTTAAAAATGCCCCTGCTAAAGCTCTCCAATCATCCATTATCTTTTGTTTCAAAATATGGTACCATTCTACCGATGTCTTTTCTAGTGACATCCCAAACAAATTTTACACTTAGCGTTGGGATTAACCTGTAGAACTCATTAGGGACACATGCTGACAGAGGTGTGCCTTTGGGTCCCCGTTCCCGTTGAACTTGGTCTTGTCAGGCATTCTAAATTGAGATGACAACTGTTCTTAGAAGGCCATGGTATTGTAGTCTAATAAATATTCATGTTTGCCCTTCATTTTTCAGGCAACCGTCTCTATTTGCTCTTTTAGCCTTTAGAGCTCGGCCTCAATTTGAGATTTGGCCATTTTTCCCACAGTGTACTTGGCTATGTCATTGTCATCCATCACAGGGATTTCCTCTGTTGTCCTATTTTGAAGCTCTGCATGCTCATCTCACTGGTTTTAACCCCTGCCACCCTAGGTGTTGTCGAAATTACAGTAAAATTGGCAATGGCATTGGCTAAAGTTTGCAATTGTTTCGTCACTTTGTTCATAGTTGTTTCCAACTAATCTATGCGAGTGCTGTCATTGTGGGTGTTGTCACTGCTTGCCATTTCGGATATTGCTACTTTTTTACGAGTCTATATTGCTCTCTAACCAACTACACCGCTATGATGGCTGCAAAATAAATTTTCAGCGTGATGCGTGTATGCATACAATGCACGTAATGCATATTCAATCATCATATACCTTTCAATCTTATTTCTCCCCCACACGCGGTATGTCCATATATTCCCTAGGTTTGGCTTAGTTTATATACCAATGGGGGGGTACATAAACTGGTTCTCTTCTTTGCTAGAAAGGGTAAACTTTGGCTGCCTTAGTTTTGTTCCATCGTCAAAAGACAAAGACTGCCCATTTATAAGAAATAACTAAACCTAATATGTGGATCGTGACATTGTCTGAAAGCGACGAATTGGACCCATAGTAATCACAGTTGTTTTTGGGATGGGCTTAAGACATTTAGGAACATCCAAATGGATCCAAATAAAATGTAACTTTCTGGATGAAGCGAGTAAGGGTATCGAACTTATGAAAGCCATTTGGTTTGCATACATGGGTGGCCCGTTGACATTTTGAAGCATTCAGCCTAATTATCATGAGATTTGAACTTTTCCCAATTGAAAATGCCAATAAGTTTTACATCTCATGGTAAGAGTTTCAAATGATTGGGGGGGCCCAAACACAAGAATAATGGAGGCTTCTATAGGGTAACAACTACGGGCTTTTTCTGTGGGCTCATAAGGATACAGCTTAGGCTATTATTAGGGAAGGGTTTCCCACAGCTAGGTCTCCCCATATAAGGTTTCAATCGACCAAGTGAACATATTTTTTTTTAAACCTAAGGATATAAAGGATTGCCCACAGCTAGGTCTCCTCACCCAAAGGTTCAATCGACTAAGTGAACGCACCTTAATACCAATGGATATGTGCCAATAAGTGATAATATCATCACATACCAATCCACCGCCTTGAGTGAAAGTGATTTCTTGATATGTAACACCATCAGGGTTAAAAAGGGTAGGCAAAAGATGAAGATATGGTTCTTCTCAATCTCGCTATAAATACTACAAGGTATTTTTCTAAGGTTGATTCTCTACCCAGTAGACTCGTCATCTATAGAAGCGAAGTGGGGTTTACCATTTTGCCTATGACATCGACGACAACTACACTATTGGGCTCGTAGCCCGTAGAGAGTACGGATAGTCCTGCGAGGAACTAATTGGAGAATAAGGGAGTTGCCACCCAGTATAAGACACCATGAATGATTTAAGGCCACACTAAACCCCTCATAAGGTCCGACCTTAAACCCGTTTGGGTTCAGAATGGTCCCTTACTGATGTCAGTATAATATTTACACTCAAATGGGTATCATCATATCTTATAATGCCATCATATCTTATAATGCAATCATATCTAATAACAATTTATATAAAAAAAAACATACAATTTACAATCATTAATAGTAAAGAAACATCAAACAATGAATAAATATTTAGAAACTAATTCACTAGCAATATGATAATAATTAAACAAATAAAGCATACATCACATCAACTTGGCCTTGTGGAAGCCTGGCCGGATATTTTTATGTGCCATTAGTGTCCAGTCGGACATAGCCCATGTGTGGCCAGATGTGTTTCATAAACCAGAAAGGTACAAAAGATAAATCATGCTTAACTGACAGTACACAGAATAAATAAAAAACCATGAAATAGAACAATAACATGTGATTCGAACACATCATAATTCGAAGCCTAGCCAGATAAATTTTTTTTAGGCATTTAATGTCCGGCCAAATTTAGTATAAGTCTGGTTGGATATGCATTCAGACAGTGAGTAATTATGCAAAATAACAATAAACAGGGCATTAATAAGATAACTAACATATTAGCACGCATGAGATGATAATACAAGCTAAGAAAAAGATAGTATATTTTGAAAATAAACATTAATAAAGTAACTGAACTAAAGAAAGCATTAAAGGCAGCCTACTATGTTTATCAAGTGGTCGGAGGTGTGTGCAAGTCCGGCCGGATGTAATGTACATCCGGCCGAATTACTGTATTAGAACATAAAACTCAGAAATGATAAAGTAAGGTGCCCTCAGGTCATACCTTTATATTTCGTCTAGCGCAGAAGACGTCTCTGAAGTTGGATTACCGCTGGGTTGTTTGCTAGAAGGCGATTAACTCCCAAGATTTCTAAGATTTCCTCACTATTTTCTCTCTCTCTAAGAACTCAGTATTGTAGAATTTTGGCTGAGTTTTCCAAGTAAGTTCTGAATTATTTATGTGAAGGGAAAACCTCAATTTTTATAGCAGATGATGAAGGTTTGAGAATGGTAGGGGAACACAAGATCCATTCCCTCTCTCCCTTCCGTCTTCAATTATAACTCGACACATATCCAGTCGGAGGTACATCTTGAGATATATGTCTGACCGGACATATTCAGTCACACTCGATGACAGCTCGATGTCCGGCTGGACATGTATTTTTGAATTATATATCCTATCGGTTATTAAATTTAAATTGTATGTTCGGCCGAAAATAATCAGATCCCGTAACTTCTATAACTGACAATCTGCTTATTCAATGGCAATTATATCAAGTCCGGCCAAATTTAGGGTTTTCAGGGTAAATCCGACTGGGTATTCTAGTATAAAAGATGGTAGACATGACATAGGTGATGTCCGGCTGGCTTTTGGTAGTATTCCCTGGAGTTCAATTCTCAGCCATCATTTATCCTTTTAATTTTCCAAGCGTTCAGAGGGTGTCCCCAGACGAGACTCTTCATCAGACTATGCATAAAAATAGAATGTCTACAATAGGACAACTCAACATCAGTGCGGATCAGTTCCCAGTCTTTCCGCATCTCCCAGGATCGCTGATGTTGAGGAGGACGAGTGTGTTGGAGTTGGTGCTTGGAGCGCCAATCCGAATAATGTATAGTATAGTATATTTTATTATTTATTAATAAAAACAACTATATTTTCATTTCAAACCTTTTTAATGGTAATGTCATTATACATATTAGATGAATAAATATGCTAAGAATGACATCGACTTTAGAATAGTCTTGTAGTAATACTGGACACTAGGTGGTCCGAAATTGGGATAAGTATTACTATTATAAACTATTCTTAAAGTAAATATTCCTAGTCATTGGTTTTGGAATACGGTCGAATTCCTATAACCTATAAGACTAGCACATGTCGTATATTGGAATTGGAGTTCCAATGGTTTAACCCGATGTGTCATGAGCTTTGGAATCTCGTATAGACATGTGGGTATTCGTTGGAGCGAATACTAAATGACTCATATGTGACTCTTAATAGTTGGAAGTACACACCACTGACAATATGAATCTCCTCCAGTCGAGTATCATATGTGATCCTTTGACTGTAGGATAACATTGATTTTTTGTGAGATCCTCCATATTTTGTTGCCATGTATGCTAGAAACCTTTCATGGTCTGGCCTATAGATGTTCGTTGGGTGTTGACCGATGCACTCATTAATCAAGTGCATATCAAGATAGGATCTGTTGGACTGTATGTGTACCATAAGGGGTTTAGGTATCCATGTGAGTAAGTCACGATTCTTAACACTTTACTGCCAAAGCCAATCACCTAGGGTGGATCGCTTTTATCAGAAATAGTTTCTGATTAAGTTGTAAAGAATGGTGGACATGTTGACATGCGATGTGCGTCTTGGAAACTTGACGGTGTATTATATGTTTCCTAAGCACAACTCGAATAGCCTACGATGGAGAGATTATTAAACATATGTGATGACCTCGACTTGTCTACTTCAGAAATGTCGTTCGTGTTCTTTGCAAATTCGGAGGTGGTCGAATTTCTTACATATTAGCTAGGCTTATATGACGAATGTGTCCAGACTTAGAGAGTCCCACAATATGAAGTGTACTCGTTGAGCACTTGGGTAGCTGGTAATTTTTTATAATAAATAATATTCGATATTATGATTATAAACTAAAATAATTAAATATTATTGGATAACATTGATTATTTACTTTGACCTAATTGGATTAATCCAAAATCACACAAGGGCTTTATCGTAATTTCATAAATATCTATACCATTTGAGTATTTTTTTGGTAATTACAAATATGTAATCATAAGTGTATTTGGCTTGATTTAATTGAATTAAATCAAAGTGGCAAACATTGAATTAATCCATTTGCTAATCTTTTTCTTGATTTAATTGGATTAAATCAAAGTGGTAGACAAAAGTGATTAGCCACACCTAATTATACATATTTGGACAAATTGGATTAAGCCCGCCTAAGAGTCGATTAAAATTTTTATTAATTAAAAATTACCTAAGTTTTGCTATAAATAGCAAGCTTAAGGAATATTTTAATTAAGCTAAATAAACACGATAAGCTTGCGAAAGCTAAGTACAAGTAATTTTTGGAGAAATTAGCCTCAGTTAGAGGAGTGTTTAGAGAAGCTACAATATTTCATCTAGGAGAAATCAAGATTGGATCTTGGAGTGAAGTTTGCTAGTATTGGAATCAAGATTGGATCTTGGAGTCAAGCTTGCAAACCTTGAAAGTTCTCCAACCATTTCAACAAGGAGAAGGATATTGGATCTTTGTATCAACCTTACTAGGTAAGTTTGAACTTCTCTTAAGCTATGTTTTTCATTAGTGAGACATATAGTGATGAATTATATATTGGATGCATGATTACATAGCTTAAAGTTGAAATAAGGCTAATGAATTATGTTAGGATGCTTTGGAAGTATAAACACAATATGCTTGTAATTGGGTCAAAGATGTTCGTGTTGGACATGGAAAAATTAATAGGAGTTTGGAACTCTAGATTAAAGCTTAGAGCTAATGTTACCATTCTAGAATCACTTGACCATCTTTGAGTGACCTAGAATTGTTCATGAGTCATTTCATTGTGGGATTCTATTTTGGTTTGTATTTTGATTCAAACAAATACATATATGTATTTAGAATACATGTTTGTTAGTTGTATAACATGTGTTGTGGTTGATTTTGATGTTAAAATTGGTTTTAAGATGTATTGAAATGATTGGAGAAAATTGGAAGTGTTTATGATTGATTTGAAGGTTGAAATTACTCACTACCCAAGGGTGTGTCACGACACTAAGCATCAGACAGCTGAGCATCGCGACTCCCAAGCCTCCGCGTCGCGACACCGAGAGCTGATGAACACTAAAACTTTATTTTCTCCGTTTCGAAGTTTGCAGACTCCGATTTGGTCCTCTATTTTCCTACGGACTTGTATCAGAATGTAGTTTTTGTTAAAATATTTTAAAATACACCTACCCCTGATATCCTTGGGTTAGATCCACTTCCTCTGCGCGGGGTACCGATCCGACCATAGGGGTTCTACATCCGCCCCAACAGAGTGATCCTCACAGACGGTAGTGTTGTTCCCTAATTTTTTATTTCCATTTTGTTACATCATAGACAATGCAACTTTCAAGTTTTAAGGTGTGTGACTGTTTGTTTTATTTCTTGCTATTTTTTAATTATCTCTTTGTTATTTCTTATTTTTATTTTGGAAAAAAGAAAAAAATAGTCATAGGAAATAGATCATAAGTTCGATTAAGAGGTTGATTGCTTTACTATGAAGTCTTAGAAAACGATAATTGCCAAATTTACTTTTATCTGATGCTTTGAGTAGGCGATTTAGGTTAGACTCGTATGCACTCAAAAGTAGGTATGTAATAGTAAGAATCTAGGTAATCGATAAAATGACTAGTTGTAATTGTTTGAAAATGAATGACATTTTGCCCAAATGTTTGACTCTGTTTGTAATTATTATGATATATGGTATGGCTAGAAAAGAAAAAAATTTGGAAAAAAAATGAGAATGAAAAAAATGATGAATCAGAAAAAAGATAAAAGATAAACCACATATAACCTTTAAGTGTGAAACTACTCATGGGCGAGTGTTAGGACCACCATGGGGAGAAATGCTACCTTAAAATGCAAGTGAGTCGAAAAAGGAAAAGTCATGCCATATTGAGCGCAAGTAGGCAGACACATAACATATTTGAGATATCTAGGTTGATTTGACCCATTATAACCTAATTTTTGAAACAAAATCGCCGAGTTGGCTCACTTATGAATCAAATTGCGACCGAACCTTTACACACATAATTTGAGTCTGATTGAGATGATTTATTCAAGAACTTGGATTTGAGTTACGTTGAGTATTTTGAAGGTATCTTTGGTTTCGTGGTTGTGCATTCTCTAAGGACAATATCATGTATAACTCCCAGAACTGTTTTATTTATTTAGTTTTCTTTTTGGCATTTGTGTGTGATTAAATATGTGTTGTCAAAGATGTTTATGGATGTCGTCGATGTAAGCCCTCACAAGAATAAAACTCATCGAGTAGGGCCGCCTAGGGTTTTAAAGGCTTGTTGCATAAGCTAAATGCAATCATGATCCCTATGAAAGTGGCTTAGGTAAATTTATTTTAGTTCTTTATATTTTTGCTCGAGGACTAGCAAAATATTAAGTTTGGGAGTGTGATTATCGATCAATATATCTATATTTACCACTCGTTTATCTTGCATTTTGTGGGTTATTTCGAGCCTTATAGCGTTTTGTAGGTCTATATGAAATTACGACTGAAGCGGACTTATCGAGTGGCCCGATTTTCCAGGACTCAGTGTGCATGTTGCGACGCAACCACGTGCATTGTTGATAAGCGGTAAATATATCAATATTTACCGACCCTTTTACTTAATATTTTGTATAGTTTCTTGATTTTTTGTGAATATTTTGATGTGTTTTGTGTTATTTTGTAGATAAATAAAATAACAGAACTCTCTGGAATCAAATCAGGGCTTAAACGGTGAAAATCGGATGAAAAAGGGCAAAATTGGAATTCTACGTCGCGACGCGCAACACTTCTACGTCGCGACCACTAAAATATGCCGGCCACGTGTCAACATCACATCAATCTTGCTATCCTACGCCGGACACGTGTCATCATCACATGCTGCCGACATTACACGTTATTGCTTATGTCTGCGTCGCGACGCGCACAACTTCACGCGTCGCGACTCCGAGCCAATAATCCTGCCGACAGCCACGTGTCAAGATCCTGTTGAATCAACGATGCATCGCGACACGCAAGTGTTTTGCGTCGCGACGCGCGAGGCAGAATTTTACCTATAAATTGAAGCTGAAATCAGAAGGAAAATTCATACCTCTTCTAGGGATTTCCTTAAGAATACTAAGAGGATTGTATCTTGTTTCTTTATTTACAGCTTTCTGTATTTAATTTTTTATTTTAAGCAATAGTTCTTTCTTTATTTTACTTTTCAGTCTTTATTTTACTTTTCAGTATAATGAGGTAACTCCCCTCTGCTGGGGTGAAAAGTTTAGCTTTTATTACTAATATTTAGATTAATCTCCCTTAATTATAATATATAAACTATTTTAAAACCTGAATTAATGGGATACCGCCTTTATGGTCGATTGGACTTAAGTAAATTGATTTTAACCTGACTAAATTGGATACAGCCTTTATGGTTAGTTGGAATTAATCATAAATCTAACTTAATCAGGATACCGCCTATATGGTCGGTTGGTAATGTCATGCAAAGTTTATATATTATAATAAGAGAGATATCTAAATTAGAAGTAATAAAAGTGGATCATTTAACCCCCAGCATTTTCTTTATTGTTTATTTTATCTTTTTAATTTCCACCTTTACTTTATGTCATTTACTTTATTTATGTTTTTATAGTCCTAGATATGTGTGGTAACTAAACCTTTTATCTAGGGTTGTGATAAATTCCAATATCACCGGTTTATAAGTGGTAATTTTATGTCTTGGGTAATATAAAGTTTATTTATTGAAGTCTTAAGCTTAATGCTTCT
Source organism: Zanthoxylum bungeanum (assembly GCA_019454045.1). NCBI lineage: Eukaryota > Viridiplantae > Streptophyta > Magnoliopsida > Sapindales > Rutaceae > Zanthoxylum > Zanthoxylum bungeanum. The sequence goes on along the minus strand of SKCR01048386.1, from coordinate 278,936 downwards.
TGTTAACTAGCCATTAATAAGATTGATTTGGTAAACTTAAAATGAACTTAGAAAAAGATTTTAGGTTTAGCCTTAGACTCAATAGCTCAAAATCTCACTTCGGTGCAAATGACTCTTAGGTAGATTTCCTTACAGGATAGGAATATACCTGTCAGACGGGGGTAGCCATAATTGGAACTTAATCTTAATGAATTCAGGTAACTTGGTTGACATAAGAATATGATTAATTGGGTTATACTAGGTGTTTGCATCTGACCATCGGAAAAGGCTTTTGCATAAATTTGTGTTCCAGGCTAATAAACCAATATATTGCACAAATGTGGGATAACCACTTCATCTTTAAAAGATATTGGAAGGATTCACAACCCTAGATAATTTTATAATATTGAATTTTCCTTTGAGTTACATTCGCACTGTTTTATTTACTTGTTTTAGTTCAAAATCACAATCCAATCAACAAACCAATCTATTAGGTACTCGTAAATATTTAACTTCATAAATTGATAGCTTAGGTATTAAGTCATTAAAGGATCGATACATTTTATACTACTTGAGTGATACATGCGCTTGCGTTACGTGAGTGATTTCACCGATCAAGTTTTTGGCGCCGTTGCCGGGGACTTATTTATTTTTACTTGTATCTTATTTATTTTTACTTATTATTTTTGTTTTCTTGTGTTTCAGGTTCTCAAACACTACATGAGAAGAACTAAAAGCTTTGAAATCCGACCGCTTTACCCAGAAATTGAAAGAACCATCAAACAGTTGAGAAGGGAAATACGTGAAGGTCAAGAAGCACTGATCAACATGGAACCCGAACTTTTGGAAGTCGTACCACCAATTCCCATTCAAGACAAAACTATTCTGGTGGTTGACAGTTCCATTTCATGCATTGTACTTCCTCCCTTACCAGCAAATGCGTGTGACATCAAAATATGCATTCAGATGATACAACAGTCAGTTCAGTTTGAGGGGAATGTAACTGAAGATCCTAATGCCCACATCAGCAACTTCCTGGAAGTTTACGGCACTTTCAATTACAACCGAGAGGCTGAAGAAGCAATGAGACTGCGTGCTTTTCCATATTCCTTGAAAGACAGAGCTAAGGCTTGGTTACATTCACTACCAGCAGGTTCCATCATAACTTGGAACACTCTAACCAAATTCCTTGCAAAGTACTTTCCCCCAGCTAGAACTGCAAAGCTGAGGAATGACATTACATCTTTTGTACAACATGACTCAGAATCCCTCTGCGAAGCTTGAGAAAGATACAAGGAATTGCACCGGAAATGTCCTCACCATGAGATTGCAAAGTGGCTACAAGTCCAAACCTTTTATAATGGACTTTCTGGACTAATGAGAACCACAATTGATGCTGCTGCTGGAGGAGCTTTAATGGCAAAATGAGAAGATCAGGCCTGGGACTTAATTGAAGAAATAGCCAACAGAAAGAAGCATGATTCAACGAATAGCAGAAATCAATGAAGTCGGATCCAACACAGCAATGAATGCCAAGCAAATGCCTGGAAACACTTAGCACGCAAGTTGTAAATATTTCTGGTGCCATAAGTTTACCATATGGAGAAGCACTAGAGGCAAACCAACATGATGAGACGGCGAATTATGTCAACAATTTCAACAGACAGGGAAATAATCCATATTCCAATACCTACAACCCATGGTGGAGGAATCATCCCAAATTCGCATGGAATAATAATTCAGGGCAAAAAAACAATCCACCACCCGGATTCAAACAGCAAAACAAAGGCCATGAGTGTGAAAAATAACCATAAATAAAAGAATTGCTTGCAGAGATGTTCAAAAAGCAAGAAGCCAAGTACAATGCTATGTTTCAAGCCCAAGCAGCATTCAATCAAAGTAAATCAGCATCTATAAATGCACTGGAAAATCAAATAGGACAACTGACTAATGCTCAGAGTTACAGATGTAGGAAACGTTTTCCTTAAGCAGCGGTAACGGTATAGGCACACGGCTCGAACTTGAAAAAAAATTATGCCCTTCTCATTTGAATGTCGAATGCTACTGCTACCACCACTAAAATTTTTCTTTAGTTTCAGACAAAATTCCAGCTCCGAAACAGCCCCAGAATATTCCTCGAACAGCCCGAATAGCCGGACAAAAACTGGACTGTTTTGGACTTGATTCACGCCCAAACGCACTATAGAAATAGCCCCTGAAATTTATGGACTATGGCTGTGTTTTGGTTCTGATTTTTCAATTGAAAATAGCCCCAACACAACCCCAAAACATCACAAAATGTTCCTAAAAAAAATTGGATTAAAACGAAACCAAACCGAGTTCTGTTTCGCCAAGTAAATGGGCGGCAATGAGCAAAAATAATGCTCACTGCCGTGAACCATAAGAAAGAGATGAAGATGAATATTTGTTCGACACTACAAAGTCTTCCGAACTATATCTCGTTACCAACAGAAACTTGTGTGGGCAAGACTCACAAAATAATACCTAAACGCTTAAGAGATTTTAATCACACAACAATTTTTGTTATTTTATTTTTATTTATCTTCTTGTTCTTCCTTTTGTTTTCTTAACAACTTGAGATGATTTGGAGAAGAAGAAGATGAAGGCTAGGGTTAGAATGAGAGGCTTAGGCAAAAAGAAAGTTAAATCTTCTTTTTATACCTAGGGTTATTTGTTTCCAAAACAAACAAAACCCTTACATATTCCCCCCTTCAATAATCGGCCAAGCAATGAGTTTTTTTGAATTTTTATAACAACAAATTTTCAATTACCATAATTGAAAAGATGTTACAAAATTAAAAGGTTATCACCTTTTGAAAGTGTAACCACCAAAAATATCCTTCAAAAACCCAAAATTTGGAATTCCTATTTTAGCCTTATTAAATTATATCAAATATAATTTAATTTTATTCATTTAATAATTATCATATAATTATTAAAACCATATATTAACTTTTATTATATAGTTCCATGTGTGACAAATAATATTATTAATCATATTAATAATATTTATACATATGTGAGTATATAATTGGACTTTACAATTATACTAAATCCGCTATAGTAGATCGAGCTAGCACGGGGACCAAATGGACCTACGGTTCCGAGCTCCAATCATCTCGAAATATTAATTAAGCTCTTAATTAAATATTCTGAATTATTAACTCCGGGTTATTCCACTAAAAACCTGAAGTTGCACTCTCGTTGCCGCAGATGATATATTAAGTCGAACCAAGTCGGTGTCCATCGATATAGTCACTACATATAGATTAACCCTTCACGAGTATCTCGTAATTAAAGTCGGGTCATAATGTCCGTTATACCCCTTTAATTATTTTTACCTTAAGTACCATTAATTCTCTAATGAACGATTTATTCATAACGATTATGAATTTAATCTTTCTATTCGTAATAGAAAGACTTGAGCGCTCTAACCGTTCAAGTACCGAATCAACCCTTAAGAAAGATACTCCTATACTTCTCGCAAGAATGAGTGAACTCCATGTCTATGTAAAATGTTCTCAACTACACAACAGACCATGCCCCCAAAGTACATAGCTATTGGTCGGGACTGCTACACCAACCTCACCTTTGTAAATTAAAGGACATAGTCTACCATGCAGGAGTTCGTAGTACACTCAGGATTAAGATCAATCCATATATGACCATCTAGTAGATTGATATGACTTTCTTTGTTTAAAGGATGTTATAAGAATGTCATTTCCATCTGGGTCCATTCCTATATGATCACATCATACAATGTGCCTCCATTCTCATGTCTCTACATGGATGATCTCGGATCAAGGTCACTATACAAATATAGAATGGACCGCAGCTATAGATAAACCACAAACAAAATACCCATTTTGTTCGCTCTCTATGGATTATTTAAGATTATTAACTTCAGAATTAAATCCTCTTGTGTATGACACTCATTCACTAAGTCTGAAGGCATATAAGTAATCTAGGGTATTTCAAGATAATTTATAGTATGCGAAATTAAACAAACACTTTGATAAATGAATAATGCATCATTTTATTTCAAAACACATAAAACCATTTACAATTCATGTAGCTCTATGGCATACATCCCAACAATCTCCCACTTGCACTAGAGCAAATATGACATGTCACGTAATCCTAGACCATCTAGGTGACCTTCAAACACTTTAGCCGACAAGGTCTTTGTAAATGGATCAGCCAGGTTATCTGCGGATGCAATCTTTGTGACAGTAACGTCTCATCTATGCACTATCTTCCTAATGAGATGATATTTCCTCTCTATGTGATTTCCCCTCTTGTGGCTTCTTGGTTATTTGGAGTTTTCCACTGCACCACTATTATTGCAATAAAGTGTGAGTGGTCTATCCATATCTGGAACAACTTCCAGATCTCCCAAGAATTTACGGAGCCAGACTACTTCCTTAGCTGCTTCACAAGCTGCTACATATTCAACCTCCATAGTGGAGTCAGCAATGCAAGATTGTATTATACTCCGCCATACTATAGCCCCACCACCTAGGGTAAACACTGATCCAGATGTTGATTTCCTAGAATCGACATCTGTCTGAAAATCAGAATTCATGTATCCCCTTAGGATCATATCCTCACCGGAATACACAATCATATAATCTCTCGTTCTCTTAAGATACTTGAGAATGTGTTTCACAGCCACCCAGTGATCCAATCCTGGGTTTGACTGAAACCTACTGACTACTCCCACTGTAAAACAGATGTCCGGTCTCGTGCATAACATAACATAACATACATAAGACTACCAACTGATGAGGCATATGGATATGTCTCATTTCTTCAACATCTTGAGGTGTCTTAGGAGACTGTTCCTTTGGCAAATGAATTCAATGCCGATAAGACATATTTCCTTTCTTGGAATTCTGCTGATGAGTGGTATTTATATCACTATTTCTCACTCAATTGACCTAATGTTTTGTATTGTTTCCTGAGATTTATGAACGTTTTGATGTGTTTTGTTGTTATTTTGCAGATAAATAAAGTTTGGACAGTACTGGAGGCAATTTGGGGCAAAACCGGACAAAAATGCGTCAGCAGGGATATTTGGGTCTTTTTCGCGTCGCGACGCCCGAACCTTCAGAGTCCCGATGCCCAGTGTGCGCCAAATATGCTAACGTGCGCCGGGTCAACGGTCAACAATTTGAGAAGTTTGACTTTGCTAAAATGTGCCGTGCCATGTGTCACCATCACAGAAGATTTGCTAACTTGCGCCTGCCACGTGTCATCATCCTACGATGCCGACAATCATCATCTATGCTATCTTGCGCCGTGCCACGTGTCGACATCTCAACGGACTTGCTATCTTGCGCCAGTGCCACGTGTCGAGATCTGACGCTGCCAACAATCGCCCTCAGCGTGACGTAAGCAATGACGTCATGAACAGTGCCACGTCATCGGATAAGAATCTGAGCCGGTGAATCAGCAAGTGACACGTGTCACTGTAGCTGGCGTCGCGACGCTGAACCCTTTGGCGTCGCGACGCTGGACCCCTATCCGCGCCTATAAATTGAGCTCGAGATTTCAGAATTTGTTGTACCTTCCTCTCTCTTTAATTCTTTCTAAAGAGAGAGTTTCTCTCTCTAGTTTGTTTTTACTTTTTACTTTGTAAATAATTTTAATAGTAATAGTAATTTTACTTTTGAATAGTAATAGTAATTTAATTTTTACTTTTTACTTTTTACAGTTTTTACTATTTACCATGAGGAGGTAATTTCTCCAGCTAGGGTAAAAGGTAATTCTTTTACTGTTACTATTTAGATTAATCTCCCTTAAAAATAATATATTCACTATTTAAAATATTGACTTAAAAAGGATACCGCCAGATTGGTCGGTTGGTAATTAAATATTAATTCCGCCTTTATGGCTGGTTATTTTAATTCCGCCTTTATGGCTGGTTATTTTGGTTCCGCCTTTATGGCTGGTTAAACTTAATTTGAAGTTAATATATTATATTAAGGGAGATATCTAAATAGTAAATAGTAAAAGTAATTCCTTTTACCTTAGCATTTTATTTTATTTTATGTCTTTTACTTTTCAGTATTTTTACTTTATGTCTTTTACTTTTAAGTTTTTACTAGTCCTAGTTATGTGTTAGTTACCTGGGGTTGTGATGACTTTTAATATCACCGGTTTATAAAGGGTTATTTTATAGTTTGGATAATTTAAAGGTTTATTTATTAAGTCTTAAGCTTAATGCTTCTTGTTGTCTGATCACCAATAAGATTGATGTGGTAAATCTAAAATGAACTAGACATATGGATTTTAGGTTTCAGCCTTAGACTTAATAGCCCACGATCTTCCTTGAGGATAGATAACCCTTTAATAGATTTCCTTACAGGATAGGAATATACCTGTCGGGCGGGGGTAGCCATAATTGGAACTTAAACTTAATGAATCCAGATAATTTTGTTGACATAGACATATGATTCAATTAGGTTAAACTGGGTATTTGTGTCTGACCATCGACAGAGGCTTACACATAATTTAGTGTTCCAGGTTAATAAATCAATATATTACCCAACTTTAAGATAACCACTTCATCTTTAAAATGATATTAAAAGAAATCACAACCTTAGATTTTTGTGTCTTTTGTTATTTTCATTAGTATTTTCTTTTGTCTTTTTATTTATTTATTTAGCAAATCTACAATCAACCAAATTAATCAAACAATCATTCTCTTCTCCATTTAATTAGATATTTGTAAATAAATAGATTCAATAATTAATAACAATAGTAGGAATTAAGTCCTCGTGGGATCGATATTTTTATACTACTTGAACGATACGTGCGCTTGCGTTATACGTGTGTGTTTACGCTGGTCAAGTTTTTGGCGCCGTTGCCGGGGACTTATATTTCTTAAGTTGTTAATTTTGAAGCTATCCAATTTACTTGTATCTAATTTTCTTTATTTTTATCTGTAATTTTTATTTCTTTCTTTTGTTTCCAGGTGATTAAAAATGGAACATTATTGGGAGATTGAAAGATCAAGAGCTTTATTAGAAGATACACCCCACATCTGGGAGCAACCGTCCGGTTTTATGTGGCCTGTTGAACAGCCCAATGATTATCACTGGATGCCAGAACCAAGCAATGCTACATTTGCTCAACATAACGAAATGGGGAGATGTGTGATTTGTGATAGTAACCACCTGAGCGATCAATGTATATATCGATCAGAGTGGGAGAATTTCTGGAGACAATCATGCTATGAAGAGCCATCACATTTCACAGAGCCACATTTTTCATCTTATCCACCATCTACCTTTGATCTTTACCAACAACCAGAACCATCAGAGAAAGAACAGATAATTCATATGCTCAAAGATTGGTTTGAAACAGCTCAAATTGATGCACAAATTCAGAGTAACGCAGAATCCATACAGATAATGACAGATCAAATGAGACAATTCACAGAAAACCATAACTACATACCTCAAGAACCAGTTTCAAATGACACTGATGAAGCCTTCAAGTACCAATCATTTCATAATGACACTTCAACAGATGAGGAGGCTGAGCAGTATCAACAACCAGAGGTATCAGTTCAGGAGCCCGAACCGGCAAAGTCTCGATTTGATTTTTATTATTCAGATTCTGACGAGGATGAAGCTGAACTATTTGTACCAACTTCACCAACAAAAGAGGATGAAACTTTTCAGCCTCAAAATGAATATCTTGGAGAATGTTTTGTACAAATGTTTGAAGAAGATCTACCTGAACCAATCATTTCACTCAGATCAGAGGATGAAGACCTAATGTCAGACACATCTTTTCATCCTAAGGTGGAACAAGAAGCAGAGCAAATGGAGGAGCAAATGACCGACCTTAATAAAGATCCAGAGCATTCAGGAAAAACATCGCTGTGTTGGGGAGTACAAATCAAAGATATCGCCCAGAAGCTTGACAGAATGGAACTTCCATTCCAAGTCAAGCATCATACGAGACCTCCTGATTTTCTTTCTTTCTTTGCAGGAACCACTGGAGCAACAAAGATTAAAAAGGTGGCACAAGCACTGAATGAGACAAAATATTTTTTGCCACTTTACCGTTGGAAGAGACCCTTCAAAAGCAATGCTCACGGGATTGTCTTTAATCGGACGTCCAAAACAACACTGAAACCTCCTTGACAGATAGATTTCAGTCACGTCTGGCTGAAGACGTAAAATTTAGCGCTAGCAGGGAGGCAACCCATGCGATTTGTAATATTTGTTTTCATATTTTGTGTGAACTTTTTAATTTTGTGTGTTATTTTTGTAGGGAAAGGAATAAACGAAGCATTTTAAGACAGAAGGAATTGTGTTTGGCAATCAAAGATGAGAAACAATTCATTAGCAATGGCTGAGTAATGAATGAAATCTTGAAACACATACTAATGAATTTATACCAAACAAGTGGCGTATTGCGTACACAATTCCGTTGCCTTAATTATTGCTTTGATTCGCTTTTCTATTGTAATTATCTTTATTTTCGTAGACATGATCGAGAATTTTTGACTTTTCACTATTTCTTTTGTTGTTTAGCTAACAAACGTCCTCTGGAAGATATTAGTGCTATTATTACTCACCCTTTTTCAGGTACTATAAATTCAGCCCGTCATTGCACTTTTGAAGGCATCCTAATTTAAGAAAGAAATACATAAAAAAATGGAAGCCACTTCAAGAAGACGAGTTGAAAACATTTGTGTGTTTTGCGGTAGTACTGTTGGTACTAAACCCCAATACATAGAAGCAGCACAGGAATAGGGTCGAGTTTTAGCTGCAAGGAATATGCACTTAATATATGGCGGAGGCAATCTCTGACTTATGGAGATCGTTTCAAAGGCCGTACAGGAAGGAGGCAGTCATGTTTTGGGAATCATCCCAAAACCCTTGGCAGAGGCAAATCTTATTGGATCATCAAACGGAGAGGAACTGATCGTATCAGGTATGTCTGAACGTTTGGTAGAAATGATTAACCGTGCTGATGCTTTTATTGCTTTGCCAGGTGGCTTGGGCACATTGGAGGAAATTTTTATAGTTCTATCTTGGGCGAACCTGAACATACACCAGAAAACGCTTGGGCTGTACAACGTTGATGGGTTTTATGATTTTCTTTGTGTGTTTCTTGATGATGCTCGAAGAAATGGGTTTGTGTCAAAACCTAGAAAGAACTCCTCTCACTGCCAGAACTGCTCCAGATCTAATTGACCAACTCATAGCTATGAACCAAAGGTTGACCCTATCATTTCAAAGATAAATTGGTCCGAGGACGATCGTGGTAAAAGGCGTCGTGTTAATCTGGATCTTAACCTTTAAATTCCTGTAAATTTTCAGCTAACCAGATATTATTTTCTAAACTCTTCTTCTATTGTTTAAGACATTGGGGACAATGTCTCATTTAGGTTTGGGGGAGGGAATTAGTTGATTAATATCTTGTTTTTTGTTGTATGTTGTTTTATTTTTAGTCCTAAATTTTTCGAAAAATACAAAAAAATTGAAAAATTTTCAAAAATTACAAAAATATTTTGCATTTTTTGTGTTTTTATTTTGACTAAAAAAGTGAAATTGGTAAAGGATAGCTGAGTAAGGAGTTCCCACTCTTGATACGTATCTCAAATCATTTATTTCGAAACAAGTTAATTTTTGTTTATTTCATTTTAAATTATTTAATTTGTAATTCTCCTTAACACTAACTAAAATGGATCTTCATATGCTCAGTGGCAGGTATTATCAACATACATAGAAACATACAGACATGAGCTAAAATTGAAAAGTTTGTAATATTCAGTGCTCTAGTTTAATTGGAGGAAACATCTTAAAAAGTAATGGAGTAAAAAAAAAACAAAACAAAAATGTCTGAGATCCGGTTATTAAGTCTGTAAGGGTGTTTTAACACCTATTACCCTAAAACCAACTGGTTTGGGAGTCACTGGCCCAAAGCTCGTTACATGGATCGAAGATGCTGCAAAAATATATATATATATCTGAAGTCTGAGTTTAAGTTCGTAGGGGTGTCTTAACACCTGGTGCCCTAAAGCCAACTGGTTTGGGAGCCACCGACCCAAAGCTCGCTACATAGACGGAAGGTATTGTATATAATAAAAAATAGAGAAAAATCAAAGAAAAAATCTGAAAAATCAGAAAAATTATTCCATTGCTACAAACAGGTGTGAAATCTGATAGAACTTTAGGACAAAAATATTACTCTCTTATCAACTGCACTTATGACTGTTGTGGGCAAAAATGAGTTGATTAATATTATGTTTGCTGTGTATATGAAGAATGGTAAAAATAATCGGAGAATTTACTTATTCGGTAATTTAGAAAGAAATAAAAACAACTAGTAACTTGGAGTAGAATTTTCACCTGATTAGTCACTAACTTCTTTATTCTCTTTTCGCTTGTCTTTTGCTTTTGTGTGCATTAGTTTTATTATCTTTTTACTTTGTAAAATGTTTGTGGGTATCATTGCTGTAAACCCTCACGAGACTATACTCGTCCACTAGGGACACCTAGGGGTTTAAAGGCTTGTTGCATACGCTAAATGCAACCGTGATCCCTACGAAAGTGGCTTAGTTAATTTTATTATGTTATTTAATTTATGTTTTGCTCGAGGACTAGCAAAATGTTAGGTTGGGGGTGTGATGAGTGGTATTTATATCACTATTTCTCACTCATTTGACCTAATGTTTTGTATTGTTTCCCGAGATTTATGAACGTTTTGATTTGTGTTTTGTTGTTATTTTGCAGATAAATAAAGTTTGGACAGTACTGGAGGCAATTTGGGGCAAAAACCGGACAAAAATGCGTCAGCAGGGATATTTTGTTTTTTCGCGTCGCGATGCCCGGACCTTTAGAGTCGCGACGCCTAGTGTGCGCCAATACGCTAACGTGCGCGGGTCAACGGTCAACAATTTGAGAAGTTTGACTTTGCTAAAATGTGCCGTGCCATGTGTCACCATCACAGAAGATTTGCTAACTTGCGTCTGCCACGTGTCATCATCCTACGATGCCGACAATCATCATCTATGCTATCTTGCGCCGTGCCACGTGTCGACATCTCAACGGACTTGCTATCTTGCGCCAGTGCCACGTGTCGAGATCTGACGCTGCCGACAATCGCCCTCAGTGTGACGTAAGCAATGACGTCATGAACAGTGCCACGTCATCAGATAAGAATCTGAGCCGGTGAATCAACAAGTGACACGTGTCACTGTAGCTGGCGTCGCGACGCTGAACCCTTTGGCGTCGCGACGCTGGACCCCTATCCGCGCCTATAAATTGAGCTCGAGATTTCAGAATTTGTTGTACCTTCCTCTCTTTAATTCTTTCTAAAGAGAGAGTTTCTCTCTCTAGTTTGTTTTTACTTTTTACTTTGTAAATAATTTTAATAGTAATAGTAATTTACTTTTGAATAGTACTAGTAATTAATTTTTTACTTTTTACTTTTTACAGTTTTTACTATTTACCATGATGAGGTAATTTCTCCAGCTAGGGTAAAAGGTAATTCTTTTACTGTTACTATTTAGATTAATCTCCCTTAAAAATAATATATTCACTATTAAAATATTGACTTAAAAAGGATACCGCCAGATTGGTCGGTTGGTAATAAAATTATTCCGCCTTTATGGCTGGTTATTTTAATTCCGCCTTTATGGCTGGTTATTTTGGTTCCGCCTTTATGGCTGGTTAAACTTAATTTGAAGTTAATATATTATATTAAGGGAGATATCTAAATAGTAAATAGTAAAAGTAATTCTTTTACCTTAGCATTTTATTTTATTTTATGTCTTTTACTTTTCAGTATTTTTACTTTATGTCTTTTACTTTTAAGTTTTTACTAGTCCTAGTTATGTGTTAGTTACCTGGGGTTGTGATGACTTTTAATATCACGGTTTATAAGGGTTATTTTATAGTTTGGATAATTTAAAGGTTTATTTATTAAGTCTTAAGCTTAATGCTTCTTGTTGTCTGATCACCAATAAGATTGATGTGGTAAATCTAAAATGAACAGACATAGGGATTTTAGGTTTCAGCCTTAGACTTAATAGCCCACGATCTTCCTTGAGGATAGATAACCCTTTAATAGATTTCCTTACAGGATAAGAATATACCTGTCGGGCGGGGGTAGCCATAATTGGAACTTAAACTTAATGAATCCAGATAATTTGGTTGACATAGACATATGGTTCAATTAGGTTAAACTGGGTATTTGTGTCTGACCATCGACAGAGGCTTACACATAATTTAGTGTTCCAGGTAATAAAATCAATATATTACCCAACTTTAAGATAATCACTTCATCTTTAAAATGATATTAAAAGAAATCACAACCTTATATTTTTGTGTCTTTTGTTATTTTCATAGTATTTTCTTTTGTCTTTTTATTTATTTATTAGAAAATCTACAATCAACCAAATCAATCAAACAATCATTCTCTTCTCCATTTAATTAGATATTTGTAAATAAATAGATTCAATAATTAATAACAATAGTAGGAATAAGTCCTCGTGGGATCGATATTTTTATACTACTTGAACGATACGTGCGCTTGCGTTATACGTGTGTGTTTACGCCGGTCATCTGCATCCCAAATCGCACAAGGATCTTATCGATATAGGATGCCTGAGACATAGCTAACAGTCATTTCTTGTGATCCTGAAGTATATGAATCCCAAGAATATAACTGGCCTCTCCCAAATCTTTCATTTGGAATTGGTTAGCTAGTCAGGTTTTCACGTTCGATAATATCTTTACATCATTCCCAATGAGAAAAATATCATCGACGTATAAAATAAGAAAAACCACATTCTTGTCAATGACGCACTTATATACACAAGGCTCATCAAAATTCTGCTCAAAATCATAAGACTTGATCGTGGTATCAATCTTATATTCCAAGATCGAGATACATGCTTAAGTCCATAAATGGACCTTTGCAGCCTGCAAACCTTTTTCTCTTGACCTTGGGCTATGAACCCTTCTGGTTGTACCATATAGATACTCTAATCAAGATTTCCATTCAAGAATGCAGTCTTGACGTCCATTTGCCAAATTTCATAGTCATAATATGTGGCAATGGATAGAAGAGTGCAGATGAATTTGAGCATGGCTACTGGCGAGAAAGTTTCCTTATAGTCAACTCTTTTTTTCTGGGTATAACCCTTGGCCACTAGCCTAGCCTTGAAGGTCTGTACCTTCTCATCTCTTCCTCTTGTAGATCCACTTGCAACCTATGGGTTTCACCCCATCAGGTTGGTCTACAAGTTCCCAGACTGAGTTGGAGTACATAGACTTCATCTCTAGGTTCATGGCTTTAAGCCATTCCTCATTGTTAGAATCATCCATTGCACTACGATAAGTCAATGGATCATCTATACCATCACTAGATGCGACAACTTGTGCCTCTCCAACCCCAAGGTAGCGATCAAGTTGTCGTACGACCCTCTCATTGCGCCTATGTGGTATATCATTCTGATGAGCTTGCATCTGATGCTCATATGTCGAAGGTGTTATGTATTTGTCAACTGTCATTGACGATGGTGTTCTGGTCGAACCAGTAAGTAACTCCTCGAGTAACACTTTACTTCGAGGTTTGAACTCCCTCATATAATCCTCTTCTAGAGACGTAGCATTTGTCGATACAAACACTTTGTTATCATCAGAACTATAGAAGAATCCACCCATAGTCTCATTAGGATAGCCTATAAATAGGCACACCTGAGAACGTGGCTCCAACTTTGTAGTCTTATTTTTCAGCATATACTGGACACCCTCATATGCAGAAATGTCGTAAACTAGTTTTACGATCATTCTACAACTCTAAGGGAGTCTTAGGAACAGACTTAAATAGAACTACATTAAGGATATGCATTGTAGTTTGCAGTCCATATCCCCAAAACGAACTGGGTAAGAGCTATAACTAAACATAGATCTCATCATGTCTAGTAGGGTCTGATTTCTCCTCTCTGCAACATCATTTTGCTATAGTGTTCTAAGTGCTGTAAGCTGGGATACTATCCCATGCTCAACTAGAATTCCTCGAAATCTCTGTCAAGGTATTCTCCTCCACGATCTAATCGTAGAGTTTTGATTGTTTTACCTAACTGGTTCTCAACCTCAGCACGATACTCTTTGAACTTTTCAAAAGTATCTGACTTGTGCTGCATTAGGTAAACATACCCATATCTAGAATAATCATCAATGAATGTGACGAATGATTCATAACCACCTCGGCCTGTTACATTCATCGGTCTGCAAATGCCCGAATATATTAGCTCAAGCGGTTGACTGGCTCTTATACATTTTCCAGTAAAAGGTCATTTGGTCATTTTTCCTTCTAAACATGATTCACAGACTGGTAAAGTTCCCAGCTTTAACTGGTTTAAGGCTCCGTTCTTTATCAATCTGTCTATACGGTCAAGGTTGATATGACCAAGTCTAAGATGTCATAGATATGTGTCATCGTGAGAAATATTTGGCAGTTTAGTTTTAGGTTTCTCAACCTTAAATATTTCAGCGCTGAGCAGTGACCTATGTGTTAACGGTCTTAACACATACAAGTTATTTTCTGATTTTCATGTGCATATGGTTAATCCATTTCTACCAATAATAACTAAATTGCTATTAGAAGAAACTGAATAACCATCATCCAAAAGTTTAGAAACAGAAATCAAATTCCTGCGAAAACCAGGAATGAATAACACAATGTTCAAATTTAAATAACTGTTATTTGTAAAATTTAAACTAGAAACTCCCACTGCTCTTGCTGAAACGGCATCACTTGTCCCGACCCTCATGGTGTAGTCACCTTCAGCAAGGTCCCTCCATGAGTCAAGTAGCTGCAAAGAAGAACAAACGTGGTTAGGGGCTCCAGAGTCAACAATCCAGACGGATTTATCATCCTCCACAAATAGAGATTCGATAACGAGTAAATCATATTTACTTGTTTCCTTTTTCTCCTTCAGCTCAGCAAAGTATTTAGGACAATTCTTTTTCCAATGCCCATTCTTGTTGCAGTGGAAACATTTTCCCTTGGGCTTAGCATCCTTGAAGCCTTTCTTTTTCTTCTTCTTCATGGGCTTTGCCTTAGCCTTCCCAGTGTCATTCTTCTTCATCTTTGCAGATTTAGAAGACTCGGCAATATTTGCCTCAGCACCGGACTTACGAGGATCCACAAGCATGGACTCGTAATGGGTGAGCTCATTAAACAGTTGAGTCAAAGTAAAAGTCAACTTGTTCATAACATAGTTGCTATTAAACTACAGGAAACTCTTCGGAAGAGTTTCCATAATCATGGTAACCTGGCTACGCTCGTCAATACGAGCTCTATGGGTTTCAGCAGTGTTGAGATAGGTCATCATCCTCAAGACGTGCTCTCGGACTAATGTCTCATCCTTCATCCTAACAGTCATCGCTGAGACCATGGCCTCATGAATTTGACGCTCCGAAGGCTGCCCAAACATGACTTGCAATGACTCCATATCTGAGATGGTGAAGCCATAGGTTCATGCTTTGCAGCAAGAACCTCAGACATCCATACTAGCAAGTAAGAGCGGACTTTCTCATTAGCTGCGACCCATTTCTAGTAGGTATCGCGCACAGCTTGGCAGCATTTCTGGCCGGCTCGAGAGGACTCTCCTCCATCATGATAAACTTTAGGTCTTCGCAGACCAGGATAGCGTTCATGTTACTTTTCCACTTAACATAATTTTCTCCCGTTAATTTATCATTTGAGAGTATGGAAATAATTGGAGAAACCATGGCTGAAAAATAAAATAAACACGCATTTAACATTCATACATTGCATATTAAAATCATCAAATAATTTTGGCATAAAATTAAACATGATGCATGAATCCATGAATAACGAATTAGAAACCTAAGAGAATTACTATACCACGAAAATTTATCATCCCATAAGTAAGTACCGCCGTAGGGTGGGTCAAGTACTTGCATGATAGATCGAGACAATCTCAGTCGATTAATATATGCGAGAATAACTCTTATTCCTATATTAAACAACTACCGTTTCATTCGATCAAGGAATTTTATTAACAGTTAATTATTCCTTTGTGAGTGTGACCCGCCGTTTCGGGATTCTTGGACTTAACGAGTGAAGTGCCGCCGTAGGGTAGGTCAGTTCATAAGATACATCTAGAATCTCTATTCTATCGAAATCCAAACCTGATATTGACCCAAAATGGACACCATCCGTATGGGGACGAAAGCAAAGTCGTCTCGAGGAGCCTTTTGAATCTCACGTTTTCGGACTAACAACAGAGATCGCGGAATATACTGTCGTATATCCCCATCTCACTCACTATTTTAAAATTAAGGTTTCTATTTATAAAATATCTAATATTTTAATTTAACTAGTGTGAATAAATTTATTGCGGCTAAATCATAACTTTTACTTACACTAGTTCACCATTAGTGACCTAACCAATTTTAACTCTTAAAATTTATATCACTAATTATCCATTAGTCTTTACTAATTGTATTACTCAATTAAACTAATTTAATTAGAGTGATATTAGTGACATATTATATTTTAACTCTTTAAATATTAGAACACTAATAGGTTTAAAATTTTAGAATATTAAAATGGTCAAGATTTATATTAAATTATTTAATTAATCTTAGTGCGTTATAAAATCCAATGGTACGTGGAATTGTATCTCGAGTGCAGACCATATTATCGTCCATTCAAATTCGGCTATGGAATTTATGTCCGGGTTTCCATCCTATATTCCAATGGAATTTATTTTGCACTTATCAAGCCCAATATATTAGAATTCAAATTTTAAACCATAAAACTAATTAATCAAATTAATTATTTTTCCATGCATATCATAATCTAATTAAACATTTTAAATCACATAAAATCATATTTCATGTCTATAATGACTATGCATCCAATGCATGTTATGGCATGTAAAATGCAAGAGTATGCACCCTAAGCTATATGACATGTTATTCAAACAATTCAAATTAAACAAACATATAACAAAAAAATATTTTGCATTGATCGGGCTATTATTTTTCCTATACTAATCTAATTAGTACAAAAATACCCAAGGCATCCCTTGGTCTTCAAATCACGCTCCAAGGTGGTGTTGGCTCCTTTTGCGACTTCGGTGCTCCAAATTACAAGAATTGAAATTTTACATTGGAAAATAAAAATTACAACAATTGTAAACAATGGCCTTATGGCCTTACATCATGTAGACACTATATTTTTGCAAAAGCCCGATGATGAGCCTCGTATGGAGGCACTACCTTAAAAGTTACGGAAGTTGTGAAAAAACGAATGCCTGAAGGAAGGAAAACCGCCAAAATTAGCACCTAATTGGATTCGGACTCACTAGCCAGCCTCGGATTCGCTCAGCCGCTGTTTCAAACCTTAGCCTCGGTCAAGCCCCAAACACCTGCAACTGGCCCATTACCCTGCAACCTACACAGTCGGCCCATGAACCCATTCAACCCACCATGCACACGCCCATAGGCCCATGAAAACCTCTTATGCACGCCTAAAGCTTCCCAAATAGACAAAATCTCATGCATTCCACATGCTAAAATCCCCTAATCAACACCTTCCAATTTAACAAGATATGAAAGCCCATGCAATCCATGCAAATCCCCTCATCAACACTTTCCATTTTAACAAGATTTGAAATCCCATCCCCATCAAATTAACAAGATTTGAAATCACCTATTCACCAAATTTATAAGATCATTTCCCAAAATAAATTTCCAAAATAAACATGATTTGTTTCCTTGTTTAGAGAACCCTCCAAATCATTATAAAAGAGAGACCAAATCATCAAAGTGAGAGAGCTTTGGACGGCAATCATCATCAAAAAACCTTTGGGGACTTCTCTTCTTCTTATTCTAAGCTTGGACGTGAACTTGAGCAAAAAAACCTAGGCTCTCTCTCTTCTTCTTCTTTGAAACAGCAGCAACACAAACAGAAAAACCCTAGAACAACACCATCACCGAAAAAAATACAAACAGAAAACAGCCCAAAATCGTGAACAACACAAAAAGAAAACAACACCAAAACCATGAACCAAAATAGTCCAAACAATAACCAGCAAACAGCACCAAAAAACCAAGAAAACAACGACCAAACCAACCAGCAAATAGTGCCAAAACCGTGATCCAAAATAGCCCAAAAAATAACCAAAATAGCAGCAAAAAACAACCAAAATAGCAGCCAAAAAAACCAAAAATATCAACCAGAAAACAGAGAAACAGTAAACCAGCAAAACGGCAAGCAGAAAATAGCGAAACAACAAATAGAAAATAGTAAAACAGTGAGTGAAACAGTGAACCAGAAACAGCAAACAGCGAACCAACTTCAATCCTTCCAGCGACGGCCTAACGCACTTCTGTGAAAGCAACTTAAAAGGTAAGACCTGAGGGCACCCTTACCATATTTCTTTTATAGTTCTGAACGTTGCATGTCTGGCTGGACGT
Organism: Zanthoxylum bungeanum; assembly: GCA_019454045.1. NCBI lineage: Eukaryota > Viridiplantae > Streptophyta > Magnoliopsida > Sapindales > Rutaceae > Zanthoxylum > Zanthoxylum bungeanum. The sequence continues at coordinate 260,445 of SKCR01048386.1, read as the reverse complement.
GAAATACGTGTAGCGATGCGGCACAAAGGTGGGGCGATGCTATCCGGGCTCACGGCCCGTCGGGAGTACGGAGTAGCTCGCGGGGGACTTAACTGGAGAATAAATGGAGTCGCCACCCAGTGTGAACTGGGAAATAATCTAAGGCCGCACTCACCCCTCGCAAGGGAAGACCTCAAACCGTTGGGTTCGGAATGGTCCATTACTTATGCCAATTGTAATGAACAGGTTTACGCAATGATATAACCAAGTCTTATGTAGCACACGTAAGATAATTCAAATAAACACACGAATTTGCATACCCATAAACATTAATAAAAATAATGGAAGTATATTACATTAAGGAGAATGAGATGCGGCAATGAAAATAATAAATGATCAAATGTGGAAAAGCGTCAAAGAATAAATAGCAAATAAAGGGAGGTTAATCAGGCTTATGCGAGTATTTCCCGAGTGGTACGTGGCGTTGTATCACAAGTACAGACCGCACTACCATCCATTCAGATTCGGCTACGGAATTTATGTCTAGGTTTCCATCTGATATACCACAAGGGTTAACACGCAATCATTAACACAACGCAATCATTAACCCAATGTTGACATACATGAAATATGATGATGCATATAACAATAAATAACCGAAGAGACGAATATGAGAAATAACAAGGAAGATAAATAACACAAAACAAATGCGAACAATAAAACAACAGTAAACATAAATTAAATATGAAATAATAAAAGACTAATAATATGAAAAAATGTGGAATAATAAATATGTGACCAAAGAATTTGGCCGTTTTCAATGTAGGACTTCGCATACCCGGTTGGACGTATTTCACATCCAACCGGGCATACCGCGTCCGGAACGACAAAATAAAATATAGTAAATGGTGCCCTCAGGTCTTACCTTTTAATTCGCTTCTCAGGAGTGCATTGGGACGTCACCAGAAGGGTTAATGCTTCACTGTTTTGGTTCGCTGGTTTGCTATTTCCATTCGCTGTTTGGACTGTAATTTTGGCTTACTATTTTGAGTGATCTTGGGACTGTTTTCTATGATATTGCTCACTATTTTAGGGGATTATTTTGGGTTGTTGTTCACTATTTTTTGGGATTGTTTTATCTCGGTTTAGGCGTGTAATTTTCGGTGGTTTTTATGGGCTGGTTCTGAGTTGTTTTGTACTGGTTTCGGTCTGTTGGAGGGTTATTTATCTTCACGTGGTTGAGGACTTATGGGCTGTTGTGTTTGTTGTCTTCGGTCAGGGCTTATTTTGTTACTTTGTTTGATCAGCGGAAGGCTTTTAGTGGTTTTTGTTTTTAGTGGGGGCTCGGTGGAAGGCTTTAAGGTTTGTTGTTTGTGCGCTGGATGTTTGTTTCTTGTTTACGTGGTGGGAAATCTTTGTGTCGGTTTTGGCTTTATTTTGGCAGTGTGTGTGAGTCAGTGGGTGTGTGTCTTGGCAGTGAGTGCTCTGACGTGTGTGTGTGTTTGAGAGAAGAGTGTGTATGTGTTGAATGTGGGAGAACCGAGTGCTGTTTGTGTGCGTTTTGTGTGTGTGAGTGGGGTATGTTCACGTGGCCTGTGTGTGAAGCCGTAAGTGTGTGCAAGATGTGTGGCTATCGTGTATGGCTTTGGTTTGTTCGGCTGATTGAGTGGCAGTGTGAGAAGTCTAAGGTTTGAACAAGAGAGAGATTAGGGTTTTGGTTGTTTTGGGTTGTTCTTTGTGATGAATGAGAGATGGAAGAGATAGATAGAGGCGAGAGAGATGGAAAGACCATGTGAGTCTAGAGAGAAGAGAGAGGCGTCCAAGAGAGATAGAGCTTAGGGTTTTCTTTTGTTTGCGGCCATACGTGTGTGTGAAAAGAGAGGAGTGGGTGTCTTTTATTTTTGATTTTTTTTTGTTAGAGAGAGGCATCCAGAGAGCCTAGGGTTTATTTTTTTTGTGAGGCCGTGAGTTGTTAAAGAGAGAGAGAGAGTGTGTGAAGGAGGGAGACGAGAGTTGATGAGAGAGCCAGAGGGATCGTGAGTCTAGGGTTTATTATTTTTTTGTTAGCAGTGTGGTTGTCTCCTAGGGTTTTCTTGTTTTGGAAACAAATCAAGTAAAAAAAGGATGTAATTAATTAAATTATTTAGGAAAGAAATTGTGTATTTTAGGTGAGGATTAGATTCTAAATATTTTAAAATGGAAGGAGATTTGATTGGATTGGACATGTGTTTTGCATGTGATTTAATTATTTTGGATTAGGCTTGGGCGGATTGGGCTTAGAAGGGTTGGATGGGTGTTTGAGGCATGTGGGCTTTGACGGGTTGCAGGGGGTTTTGGGCCGAGGCTAACATTTAAAATAGAGATCAATCGAGCGAACCTGAGGCTAAACAAATGAATTAAATTTGGGAAGGTATTTATTTTGAATTTTCCCTTCCGACGTCTGTTTCCCACAACTTTCGTAACTTATCGGGCAGTGCCTCCATATGAGGCTCATCATTGGGGTTTTGTGCAAAAATACAATGTCTACAGTCGCGACACTTAGATGGGACTTGTGCAGTGTGTGACAGTGACAATCCTATCAAAGTCATGCATGTATTTTTACTTACTTACCTGTTATTCTGAGATGCGTCAAACTGAGTTGATAATGGTGAGGTGCCCCGACCCCTGGTTCATTCCTGAACCGTTACTTTGTGAGAGGTGGTCCATTCCCAAACTGTTATGTGTGAGAGGTGGTCCATTCCTGAACCGTTACTGAGTTGAGTTGATGGCGAGGTGCTTTGACCCCTGGGTTTTGTTCCCGAACCACCGAGTGTGAGATGCTTTGACTTTTGGGCTTTGCTCCCAAACTGTATTGAGAGTGGGCTTTGTTCCCGAGCTGAATTGAATTGATGGCGAGGTGCCTTGACCCATAGGCATTGTTCTCGAACCATCTCTGGGCTTGGCTCCCGAACTGCGTTGAGAGTGGGCTTTATTCCCTGGGCTTTGTTCCCGAACTATGTTGAGAGTGGGCTTTATTCTCGAATTGCGTTGAGAGTGGGCTTTGTTCCCTGGGTTTTGTTCCCGAACTATGCTGAGAGTGGGCTTTATTCTCGAATTGCGTTGAGAGTGGGCTTTGTTCCCTGGGCTTTGTCCCGAACTTGTGTTGATTGTGGGCTTTGTTCCTGAGCTGTAGTGAATGTGGGCTTTGTTCCCGAACTGTGCTGAGAGTGGGCTTTATTCCCAAATTGCGTTGAGAGTGGGCTTTGTTCCATGGACTTTTTTCCCAAACTTGTGTTGATTGTGGGCTTTATTCCTGAATTACGTTGAGAGTGGGCTTTATTCCCCGAACTGAGTTGTGGGTCTTGTTCCCGAATTGGGTTGAGGGTCTTGTTCCCGAATTGAGATGAGGGTCTTGTTCCCGAATGGAGTTGTGGGTCTTGTTCCCAAATTGGGTTGAGGGTCGTGTTCCTTATTTGAGTTGTGGGTCTTGTTCCCGATTTGGAATTGTGGGTCTTGTTCCCAAATTGAGTTGAGGGTCTTATTCCCGAGTTGAGATGAGGGTCTTGTTCTCGAATGGAGTTGTGGGTCTTGTTCCCTATTTGAGTTGTGGGTCTTGTTCCCGATTTGAGTTGTGGGTCTTGTTCTCGATTTGAGTTGTGGGTCTTGTTCCCGAACTGAGTTGTGGATCTTTTTCCCGAAATGAGTTGAGGGACTTGTTCCCAAATTGAGTTGAGGGTCTTGTTCCCGAATTGAGTTGCTCCTCTTAGCAGCCTTTTTTTTCCCTTTTTTTTCTTCAAATCCTGAGAACTCAAAACAATAATTATGTGTATATGACGTGTATACATGTATGCATGGATGTATTTCCTAGTCCGATGGGTTAGGCCTTTCTTGCGTTCTTTGGTGTCTTTCGCCTATAAATGTCTTTAGTCGCCCCCTGGGCCTGCTTACAATTTCCTTTTGCCAGTTCTTTTCTGGTGATTGGTCAGTTCTCTTTGATCACATAGCTCAGGATCTCATTATGTCCCTTATTTACGGGGTGGTAGACTGGTCTGTTAGGGATATGCCATATACCCAACTTGTGGATGGGCTATATATACATGTATTGGTAATATTTTAATTAATTAATAAAATGACAATATTTATTATACGTGTCTTATATAACTTATATGAATCATCAACACTGTAATAAAGCCCTTGGAGTAATAAGACGATGGCTTCCACGCCTTATGAGAATCATTACTCTTAAATGTTTCTAGTTATAGTTTTGAATAATCTGGGCGTTCACAAAGCGGAGAGACTAGCATGATGATATGATACGCCCTTACGTGGGGTAACCGATCTCATAAGCTACTAGCGGAGATCTGTCCGCTTGGTGTATCACATGGATGCATGAGTTGCTCGTGTCCATCGAACTGACCGCCGAAAGTTTTCATATGGAGTGTTTATCCCATGTGTCTGTGAGAACTTTCATGTATCGATTATATGGCTAGTCCTTAGACTTGAGGTCTTTACAATCTTATGTGTGGATCAAATAACATTGACATTCTCCTTCCCCGGTTCAAAAGATCCGGTCATAAGGGTATGATTGGGTCATTTGTTGAAACACATGCAGTTTGTAAAGTTACAACAGAGAATCGCCACTCTCTAGGATAATATTTTCTTATAAGAGTAGTATTCCAGTTCGTGAGTTGATATGTGTGATCAGTGCTTGAGACTGTGGCCACAGCGGAAGAATCATGTAAGATTCTTGGGTTAGCACGATTCATGACACTATCAACATCATACATTTGACCATATGGGTAGACACTTTCCGTACCCTAGGTCAATATTTGGGAATACAGTGAGGCGAGGGACCGTATCATATGTAAATCACATACAGAATGTGTATATATATCTTTCCTTCTCATTTGAGGGCCTTGGCATGTTGCTAGATGTCAACCTTGGTCATTGAAATCGAACGATCATCTTATCGGAGGATAATTTACGTTCGATTAAATTATCACGATTCATTTCATGTCCAACTTGAGGGGAATCCAAAAGGTCACACACAACAAAGTCGAAATCAATGGTTAACAATGCACAGTACAAATATAACAACATATATGATTGTTGTAGGAATTATTCATAAATGGTTCAATGTGTTTAATTATTGAACAGATCATTTATGAGGTTCCATAGTGGCTTAGGGATTGGTGAATGACGATAGAGACACTTTGGGAATTGTAATAAATAGATTAAAAAAAATTACTATTCACGTGAATAGTACTGCGTGAATAGTAATTTTTTTTTTTGTTATTTGTTTTGAATTCCAATTCGGTCGCAACTCTTATTAGGGTTTTATAATCTCATTAAACCCCTAAATTAAGATCCAATGGCTAAGATTAAATTGGCTTTTATCCCACATCGGATTCTTAATTAATTTTGTTGTCTTTGGAGCACTATATAAACCCAAAGAATTCTTCACAAATTTTTGCACCAAACATTTCATATTTTGGGTTCTTATAAGTGAGCAACTCTAAAGTTTAAGAGTAAGCCACTGATTTTGAGGATCCTTAAGTCTAATTGACTAGAGGAACCTCGAGTTAAAAGTTTTGAGGTATTTGCCTAGGCTAGCACCAAGGGCAAAATACCCGTGCACTCAAGGCGTAGTCTTGCCGTTGAGTTTTGGCTTTAGTGTGTGCATCTTTGGAGGCCACACACTTAGGTGGCTCTTTGGAACGTGGAAGATCTTTCTAAGTTCGAGAAAAGCTTGTAGATTGGAGGGAGGACTAGAGGAGTCTTCGGTTCAAGTAAGTCTTTTTCTTTCTTTATTTTTATTTAGAGTTCTTATGATAGTTAGCATGTTTAGGTTTATGTTCTTTGCATGTTTTATGATTTTTATGCTTAGAATATATAGTAACATGCCTAGGCTTGTAGAACAATCAAAACAAATGGGTCTTGGGCAAAGGGAAAGCGACATATCAATTTTAATTTTCTGCTGCGCTCTCGCGGCCGCTTCCCAACATGGTCGCCCCCAGACTTGATTTAGCTTTCGGCTCTAATCTGTTTGCACTAGGTCAAGGTGAACCACGTGATGTGGCATTCTATATCAACATATCTTATTACAAGCTATGAAATAGTCCAATAGTTATACATATTATTGTCCTCAAAGAATGCTCAGTAATGAGACCAGAGAACCTTCAAAGCACTCAATGCAACTCGAATCTGAGTTTTTGAATAGATGATCTAAGTCAGACTCAAAGTGCGCAAAGGTTCTTTTACAGCTTGATTCCTAGGTAAGCCAACTCAATGATTTCGTTTTGAAAATTGGGATCGATGGGTCAAACCGACCTAGATGTCTCAATTATGCTCTACAATTACTTTTCCGCGCTCAATATGGTATGATTTTCTTTTTCTTTTGTCTTTTTTTTTCCTTCTTCATCTTTTTTTTTCAACACACCTACGCTTTAAGGTAGTATTTTTCCTCATGGTGGTCCTAATACTCGTCCATGGGTAGCTTTTCCCTTTTCGGTTATAGGTGGTTTTATTTATTTATTTTATTTTATTTTTTTGCTTTAGAGACTTTTCTTTTATTTTCAACCATATCATACATCATAACACAAGCAAATCAGGATAGACATCTAAGCAAACGGTCATTCATCGACCTGTAATTTCTTCAACTAGTCACATTGCCGACTACTCAGGTTTTCACTGCTATAAACCTATGATTAAGTGCTCACGAGTCTAACCTAGATCAATTACTCAAATCATTAGATAAAAGCACATCAAGAACTTTCTAAGATTTCACCCTAAAGCAAACGATTTCATCATTGGACTTATGTCTAACTATTAAGGACTAAAAACAAACAATGTTTTTTTTTTCTCTTTTTTTTTTTTTTTTGCTGAAGGCCCCCCAATGATCTTTTTATTCTTGCTGTATTTTTTTTCAGCTTCCTCTTCCACGACATCCATGTTTGCTAAACTCTTCTTGACAAATCTTTTTTCTTCTCTAACCCAACGGATATCTATGATGGCTTTTAAGACACAAGGTTAACATGATGCGTGTATGCATGAGATGCATGTGGTTATCAAAACAAAATATATCCTTCCGACCTTATTCCTCCCACACTCGTTGTATGTCCATTTATGTCCTAGGTATGGCTTATTTTATGCACCGATGCAAGGTACACAAAATCGCTCTCTCCTATGCTACGGGGTGAACCTTGGCAGCTTCTGTCCCTTTCCACTGGTAAAAGACAAAGACCGCCCATTTACAACATGGACTAAGCCGATTATGGGATCATGCCATTATCTAGAAACGACGAATTGGGCTTTCGAAAACCGTGGTCATGGGATGAACTTAGAAGCGGCCAAAAGTATACAAATATGTCGTAACAAGGCGTACCCTTTCTGGATGAAAGCCAGTGTGGATATCAAACTCATGCTTCTAGCATATTTGAATCATGTTTGGACTTTCTACACCCATCAAGGTTTTCATACAAGTCGGCCCATTATCATTTCAAAGCATTCAATCATATTATTTCGAGGTGTAAACTTGTCCCAGTTGAAAAAGGCCCAACAGGTTTACACTTTTGTAATAACGTGGCTAAATAACTTCAAATGATAGGGGGCCCAAACACAAAGTGGCCCATCGGTATTTTAGAAGCTTTTGGCCCAATCGTCATAAGACACAAACTCGTCCCAATTTAAATGGCCCAACAAGTTCACATCTCATGATAATAAGTCCAAATGAATCCAAATTATGATGGTCCCAAACACAAGCATAAGGGGTGGCTTCTATAGGTCATGCAACTATGTTTCACATGTGGGTTTACAGAGGTATGGATAAAGGCTCCCACCGGTGAATGGTTTCCCACAACTAGGTCTCCCCACTCAAGGATTCGAAAAACCAAGTGAGCGCATATTTTTTATACCCTAAGGTACGTGCCAACGAGTGATGACACCATATAATGATCTGCCGCTTCGAGCGAAAGTGACTTCACGATACACGATGCCATCAAGGTAAAAAGAGGTATGCAAAATATATGAGACAAGATCAACTAAAGCAAAAATCACAAACATTACAAGACATTATTTCGGGGCCGATTCTCTATCCCCAGTGGAATCGCCAGACTATAGCGACGCGGCACAGAGGTGGGGTGACGATGTCCGGGCTCACGGCCCGTCAGGAGTACGGAGTATCCCGCGGGGGACTAAATCGAAGAATAAATAAAGTCACCACCCAATGTGAACTGGGAAATGATTTAAGGCCGCACTCACCCCTCGCAAGGGAATACCTCAAACCGTTGTTCGGAATGGTCCATTACTTATGCCAATTGTAATGAACGGGTTTACGCAATGATATAACCAAGTCTTATGTAGCACACGTAAGATAATTCAAATAAACACACCAATTTGCATACCCATAAACATTAATAGAAACAATGGAAGCATATTACATTAAGGAGTACGAGATGCGGCAATGAAAATAATAAATGATCAAATGTGGAAAAGCGTCAATGAATAAATAGCAAATAAAGAGAGGTTAATCAGGCTTATGCGAGTATTTCCCGAGTGGTACGTGGCGTTGTATCCCAAGTACAGACCACACTACCGTCCATTCGGATTCGGCTACGTAATTTATGTCTGGGTTTCCATCCGATATACCGCAAGGGCTAACACGTAATCATTAACACAACGCAATCATTAACCCAATGTTGACATACATGAAATATGATGATGCATATAACACTAAATAACCGAAGAGACGAATATGTGAAATAACAAGGAAGATAAATAACACAAAACAAATGTGGAACAATAAAACAACAATAAACGTAAATTAAATGCAAAATAATAAAAGACTAATAATACGAAATAAATACGGAATAATAAATATGTGACCAAAGAATTTGGCCGTTTTCAATGTAGGACTTCGCATACCCGATTCGACGTATTTCATATCCAACCGGGCATGCCACGTCCGGAACGACAAAATAAAATATAGTAAAGGGTGCCCTCAGGTCTTACCTTTTAAGTCGCTTCTCGGGAGTGCATTGGTACGTCGCTGGAAGGGTTAATGTTTTGCATTTTGGTTCGCTGGTTTGCTATTTCCGCTCGCTGTTTGGACTGCAATTTTGGCTTACTATTTTGAGTGATCTTGGGACTATTTTACGGTGATATTGCTCACTGTTTTAGGGGATTATTTTGGGTTATTGTTCACTGTTTTTGGGGACTGTTTTGTCTCGGTTTAGAAGGGTAATTTTTGGTGTTTTTTGTGGACTGGTTCTGAGTTATTTTGTATTGGTTTTGGTCTGTTGGAGGGCTATTTGTCTTCATGTGGCTGAGGACTTATTGGTTGTTGTGTTTGTTGTCTTCGGTCAGGGCTTATTTTGTTGCTTTGTTTGATCGGCTAAGGGTTTTTGTTTTTAGTTGGGGCTCGGTGGAAGGCTTTAAGGTTTATTGTTTGTGCGCTGGATGTTTGTTTCTTGTTTACGTGGTGGGAAATCTTTATGTCGGTTTTGGCTTTATTTTGGCTGTGTGTGTGAGTCGGTGGGTATGTGTCTAGGCAGTGAGTGCTGTGACGTGTGTGTGTGTTGAGAGAAGAGTGTGTATGTGTTGAATGTGAGAGAACCGAGTGATGTTTGTGTGTGTTTTGTGTATGTGAGTGGGGTATGTTCACGTGGCCTGTGTGTGAAGCCGTAAGTGTGTGCAAGATGTGTGGCTATCGTGTATGGCTTTGGTTTGTTCGGCTGATTGAGTGGCAGTGTGAGAAGTCTAAGGTTTGGACAAGAGAGAGATTAGGGTTTTGGTTGTTTTGGGTTATTCTTTGTGATGAATGAGAGAGGGAAGAGATAGATAGAGGCGAGAGAGAGGGGAAGACCGTGTGAGTCTAAAGAGAAGAGAGAGGTGTCCAAGTGAGATAGAGCTTATGGTTTTCTTTTGTTTGCGGCCATACGTGTGTGTGAAAAGAGAGGAGTGAATGTCTTTCGTTTTTGATTTTTTTTTTTGTTAAAGAGAGGAGAGAGAGGCGTCCAGAGAGCCTATGGTTTATTTTTTTGGTGAGACCGTGAGTTGTTAAAGAGAGAGAGTGTGTGAAGGAGGGAGCCGAGAGTTTATGAGAGAGCTAGAGGGATCGTGAGTCTAGGGTTTATTATTTTTGTGTTTGCCGTGTGGTTGTCTCCTAGGGTTTTCTTGTTTTTTAAACAAATCAAGTAAAAAATGGATGTATTTAATTAAATTATTTAGGAAAGAAATTGTGTATTTTATGTGAGGATTAGATTCTAAATATTTTAAAATGGAAGGAGAATTGATTTGATTGGACATGTGTTTTGCATGTGATTTAATTATTTTGGATTGGGCTTGGGCGGATTGGGCTTAGAAGGGTTGGATGGGTGTGTGTGAGGCATGTGGGCTTTTACGGGTTGCGGGGGTTTTGGGCCGAGGCTAACATTTAAAACAGAGATCGATCGAGCGAACCCAAGACTAAACAAATGAATTAAATTTGGAAAGGTATTTATTTTGAATTTTCCCTTCCGACGTCCATTTCCCGCGACTTCTGCAACTTATCAGGCAGTGCCTCCATACGAGGCTCATCATTGGGCTTTTGTGCAAAAATACAGTGTCTACAATACGTCCAGCCGGGTATGCGAAGTCCTACATCAAAAACAGCCAAATTTTTGGCCACATCTCCTCTTTGGCATGTCGTTATTTATCATTTTTATTTATTTAATTACTTTCATCGTTATTTTATTATTCCGTATTTAGTTTGTTATTTATCTTTTTATTGTTATTTTATTACTTCGCCTTTATTTTATTTGTTTATGTTGGTGATTATCTGCATATGCATTATTATATTATTTCATGTCTATTTTTTTTTATATTGCATTAATGTTTATGTGTGTTATTATCCTTTGCGGTATCGGATGGAAACGCAGAAGTAAATTTCATAGCCGAATCCGAATGGACGGTAGTGCGGTTTGTACTTGGGATAAAACTCCACGTGCCACTCGGGAAATATTCATACATGCGTGATTAACCCCCATTTTGTTTGCTATTTATTTATTGACGTTTTTCCCGCTTTTGATTGATTTTTGTTATTGCATCTCGTACTTCTTAATTTAATATGCTTTTGGAACCGTGTTATTGTGATTATTATTTGCTTGGGTATGTTATTACATTTTTATTCGCTTTTATGTATGATTGCATTAAGACTTGGCTATACCATTGTGTAAACCCGTCCATTATACTGGCATAAGTAAGAGACCATTCTGAACCCAACGGTTTGAGGTCTTCCCTTACGAGGGGTGAGTGCGGCCTTAAATCTTTTCCCAGTTCACACTGGGTGGCGACTCTTTTATTCTCCGATTTAGTCCCCCGCGGGCTACTCCGTACTTTTTACGGGCTGCGAGCCCAAGAGTGTCGTGGTCGCTGAACATCATAGGCATAGCGGTAAACCCCGTTTCGCTCCTACAGATGGCGACTCCACTGGAGTTAGAGAATCGGCGCCGAAATAATGTCTTGTAGTGTCTGTGGCTTTGGCTTTGGTTAAACAAGTCTCATATATTTTGGATACCCTTCTTACCCCGATGGCGTCATGTATCATGAAGTCACTTTCACTCAAGGCGGTGGATCGTTATGTGATGATAACCATCACTCATTGGCACATACCCTAGGGTATAAAAAAGGCACGCTCACTTGGTCGCTCGAACCCTTGAGTGGGGAGACCTAGTTGTGGGCAACCCTTCACCGATGAGAACCTATATCCATACCCTTGTAAGCCCACTTATGAACCATAGTTATGTGTCCTATATAAGCTACCCATATGCTTGTGTTTGGGACCAGTATCATTTGGATCCATTTGGACCTCTCGTCATAGGATACGAACTTGTTGGGCCACTTAACCTGGGACAAGTTTGCATCTTATGGTAATTGGGCCAAAAGTTTTCAAAATGACGATGGGCCACCTTATTTTTGGGCCCCTATCATTTGAAGTATTTAGCCACCTTATCGTAAAAATGTAAACTTGTTGGGCCTTTTCAACTAGGGCAAGTTTACACCTCGCAATAATCTTGTTGAACACTTTAAAATGATAACGGGCCAACTTGTATGAAAACCTTCATGGGCTTAGGAGGTCCAAACATGATCCGAATATGCCAGATGCATGAGTCCGATATCCACACTGGCTTTCATCCAGGAAGAATACGCCTTGTTATGGCATATTTGTATACTTTTGGATACCTCCAAGTCCATCCCCGCCACAACCGTGACTACCGAGGTCCCAATCCGTCGTTTCTAGAAAATGGCACGATCCTATAATAGGCTTAGTCAATTTTGTAAATGGGCGGTCTTTGTCTTTTACCGATGGAAAGAGACTGAGGTAGCCAAGGTTCACCCATATAGTGTAGGAGAGAACGATTTTGTGTACCCCACATTGGTGCATAAAATGAGCCATACCTAAGACAGAAATGGACTTACCACGAGTGTGAGAGGAATAAGGTCGGAAGGATATATGTCATTTTCATAACCACATGCATCGCATGCATACACGCATCATGCTAACCCCTAGACTTAAAGGCCATCATAGATATCCGTTGGGTTAGAGAAGAAGTTAGACTCATCAAGAAGAGGTTAGCCAACATGGATACGTCAGGAAGCGAGGGTTCCCGCATGGATCAATTGGAGACCAATATCATCAAAATTACCGAGCAACTACAAGCTTTGACCAACGCTATGGCCAATCTGATAGTACCCCGCACTGTGGGAACAGAAAACAACGAGGATGGAAGGCGTGAAGAGCCCCCGAATAGGGTGAGCCAAGAAATCCATGTTTTTGATGATGACATGGCTGAGTATGCCATGGGAAAGATAGTTGGGCCTCAGGTAGAGTTACAGAAACTCATAGAACAAGTAGAATCAGTTACCCGCAAGATGAAGAGAAAACATGAAGATCTATTAGACTATAATGTGATGACTTTTGAAGAACAACTGCCTCCCCAGTTTAAGATGTCTGACATGGTCAAGTTCAACGGAAACGGAGATCCTAGGGTCCATCTCCGACAATATATTTTGGTGATGAGTTCAGTGGGTTTGTCAAAATGCCAGGAGTATAGATGTTCTTGATGTACTTTTATCTAACACTTTGAGTAGTTTATCTATGTTAGACTCATAAGCACTTAATTATAGGTTTTTAGCAGTGAAAACCTGAGTAGTTGGCAAAGTGACTCGTCGAAGAAACTGCAGGTCGATGAATGGCTGTTTGCTTAGATGTTTATCCTGATTTGCTTGTGTTATGATGTGTGGTATGGTTGAAAATAAAAGAAAAGTCTCTAAGGAAAAAAATTAAACCACATATAACCGATAAGCGTGAAGCTACCCATGGGCGAGTATTAGGACCACCATGAGGAGAAATGCTACCTTAAAGGGTAGGTATGTTGAAAAAAAAAAGAGACAAAAGAAAAGAAAAAAGAAAATCATACAATATTGAGCGCAAAAAAAACAATTACAGAGCATAACTGAGATATCTAGGTTGGTTTGACCCATCGATCCCAATTTTTGAAACGAAATCACTGAATTGGCTTACCTATGAATCAAGCTGTAAATGAACCTTTGCGCACACACACACTGTGAGTCTGGCTTAGATGATTTATTCAAAGACTTGGATTTGAGTTGCATTGAGTGTTTTGAAGGTTCTCTGGTTTCATTTCTGGGCATTCTTTGATGACAATAATATGTGTAACTATTGGGACTATTTCATAACCCGTGATATAGTATGTCGATACGGAATGTCACATCACTTACTGAAGGACAATGGAGTCCAATTTCAGGGAGAGGGAACATTTAGAAACCTGAAAATCGGAAGACATGATCCCAAAAGGATGGGGCTGATTTCAAGAAGGCGTAATCCACCTTGACCCGTTGTAGGTAGCAAGAGCAGAAAGTTAAGTCAGGTCTGGGGATGACCAATCTACCACCCCGCAAACAAATGACACAACGAGACCTTGAGCCATGAGACCAAAGAGAACTGAGCAACCACCGGAGTAGAATGGACAAGAGGAAACTGTAAGCATGCTAAGGGGGCGACCAAAGACTTCTATAGGCAAAGGGCACTAAAGAGCGCAAGGAATGCTTGACCAAAGATGACATCAAGCCAATAGGACAAAGAAAACCCATCGGAATAATGAATGAATCCATGCATACATGTCGCATACATACAATTTTTATTTTGCAGGCTTTAAAGAAAAAGCGGCGAGGCCGAGCAGCTCCAAGAACGGAGAAGAACCTTGGGAATGAGGACGAGCAACTCCGAGAATGGAGAGGAATAGAGGAACCTCATGAATGAATCCTAGGGGGCGAGGCCTATATTATCAACAGTTTGGGAATGAATCTTAGAGGTCGAAGTACCTCATTCTCATGGAAAACCCCCACAGTGGATCGAAGAGTCACACATGAGGACCAAGATGCTATCACCCACACAGTTCGGGAATGAATCCCAGAGATCGAAGCACCTCGTCATCAACTCAGCACAGTTCGGGAATAAAGCCCAAAGATCAAAGCATCTCACACCCAGCATGGTTCGAGAATAAAGCCCAAGGGTCGAAGCACCTTGCCATCAGCTCAGCTCAGTTCGGGAATGAATCTCAGAGATCGAAGCATCTCACATCCAGCATGGTTCGGGAATGAATCCCAGGGGTCGAAGCACCTCGCTATCAACTCAACTCAGTTCAGGAATGAATCACAGAGATCGAAGCATCTCACACCCAGCATGGTTCGGGAATGAATCCCAGGGGTCGAAGCACCTCGCCATCAACTCAACTTAGTTCGGGAATGAATCCCAAAGATCGAAGCATCTCACACCCATCATGATTTAGGAATGAATCCCAAGGGTCAAAGCACCTCGCCATCAACTCAACACAGTTCGGGAATGAATCCTAGAGATCGATGTATCTCACACCCAATATGGTTAGGGAATAAATCTCAGAGGTCGAAGCACCTTACCATCAACTCAACTCAGTTCGGGAATGAATCCTAGAGATCAAAGCATCTCACACCCGATATGGTTCGGGAATGAATCACAGGGGTCGAAGCACCTCACCATCAACTCAACTCCGTTCGGGAATGTATCCCAGAGATCGAAGCATCTCGCAAAAGTAGCAAAACAACATGTAAGTCCAGCAATGGCCAACGAACCAGGAAAGCAAAAATGCATGCATGACTTTGATAGGGTTGTCACAGTTGGACAATTATGACCCATAACATCACTATTTGTACAGAACATGGTGTTGTTGTACAAATTAACTATGTGACAAAGGAAATTTCTCTTTTATCATTTATAATTGGAATACCGGGATATATATAAATGATAAAAGTCCATATGATTAGTATCAGATTAATAAGTTATGAGACAGTATTAATCCACATAAGGTTTAATCATTAAATATCCATAGTCGTAGTATTATCGAGACTGGACATCGATAATGCGGAATAGACTTGTATTACACTTGTGCGTGTTATGGAAGCGTAACGTCATAGTTCTCATATATTTTGGTATTGGATACTCATGCAAGTGTAATACGAGGTTCGGTTTACCGATGGTACGGAAACAGCTTCGCTTTGGATAGACCCCTCGGAATCAAATTGATAGTATGACTATGTGTCTATGGGAATCCGAATCAGGGTAGGTGTATTTGGTCTTAACCTAAGACTTGCATCGCTAATACTTGCGACAATCAGTATACTTTGGTTTTGGTCGTTCGGGGCTTTAACAGGTTCTGTGTACGCCTCTTCTGAGTATACTGAGAATCGTAGTGTATTGGGTGTGATGTCAAGATGCAAGTATCACTTCGGTCATATGGAGATGATGATCACGTATGATACGGAACTAGTACTCTTAAGTACTGCAGTCATCGGGATAATATGACTAGGTCATGATTATCCTATTATAGAGACTAGTTACCAGAGATTTGATATATGCTTCGTATGGGGCAGACACAATTCCAGCCCTAGGCGTAGCATGGGATATCGATACTGGATCGTAATACGCAATACTACGTATACTATGTCTGACAAAGATTATATATTCCTTAAAAGAATATTTCTGGAGAATTGGGTAGGCACGACGCTTTGCTAGAAGCCAACCATGTCTTGTAAATCAGTAAGAACGTGGTACGAGGTACGTACATATTCGGATAGTCCGATAACGAGATTTACTGCCAACATATCCAGGGATCTCATGGGTCACTTCCCGAAGATTCACCGATGACGTATGACTCGAATAGAATTAATCTGAGATTAATTATGAGAGAGACAAAATTAATCTAGGATTAATTACGGCGAGAATTTATCTGGGATAAAATTCAAATAGTAGAGAGAGAACGATTAATTTGGAATTAATTGATTATAATAATATATTCAATATATTAAATGAAATTAAATTTCATAGCAGATTTAAAATTGGATTTTAATTCGGGCGAACTAATTAATTTAGAATTAATTCTCGAGCGACTTTCGTGATAATTTTGCGAGGCATTATTATTTAATTAAATTTGATTTAATTAAGTCGCAACGGAAAATTAATTAAAAGCCCATTGGACTTTAATTAAATTGACATTGGATGTTAATTGGGCCTTTGAGACCCATTAAGATTGGATTTAGAATCTAAGTCTAAAAGACACATTAATAAAGTGTAATTATTTAATTTAGAATTAAATACGAATTAATATTGAATACAAATTAAATCAGATTTAAAATTGTAGTTCGATATAATTCAAGAATACGCACTTTGAGTACTTATTCTTAAACAAGTTGGACTCGCGCAAATCAAATCGTTGTTTGAACATTGTATGATCACTTAATTCAAAGATTAATTAATTGGATTAGATTGATTGAATAACATGCTTTGTGTGAATACATGGATGTATTGTATGAATAATATATATCGGATGGATATTAGACGGGTGAGGGCAATTTTGGAAATTGTTGTAATAAATTTAGAATTTATTAAATTGGACCTGCGTGTCCAGCCTTTATCTCTTGACTCTTTGTAATTCTCTTCTCACCAATTCCCCTCAATGTAAATGAGGTTTCTTTAGAAGTATTATGTAATTGGGTAGAAGTTAGAATAGTGCTAGCCGGGGAGAAGAAAGTGAGAGATTTGTTCTAGGAACAATTTGTTGTATATCCATCCGCATATCATTATTAATTTTAATCGCGCCTTATTATGCTTTTAGAATGCATGCTTAAGGGTGTATGATGAGACCTAATTAAAGATAATAAATTGGTTGCCAAATCGCGACAAAAACCCTCATTTTATATTGAGCGTTTTTCATTCCATTGAGTGATTTTCTATCAAGATCCAAGATTGGCATTGGTTTGTTGGCCAAAGTCAAGACCTTTGTCCATCACGGATGTGTTTAAATCATGAAAGCTTTGTTCCATATCGTACGTCTTGGGCAAGTTGTGATTTTTTGGCCAAAGTCAATGTCACTTCTTGTTTATCGACCTAGATTACGAAGCTTTCCCACTGTCAATGGGTCACGCTTAACTGGTTTCATTAAGCTTGTTGAGCCAAAGTCAAGGCTTAGTTGATTCAGAGGAAAAAAGGTTAGGGAATATATTGGATAAATTGGCATATATTGGATATATGTTTCAGACTTGGAGGTCCACCTACTGGATCTAGGAATTGGATGGGATCCAATTGATCTTAGAGATCTACCTAGTTAAGTTTCATACAACTTGTTGGCCAAAGTCAAGGTTGTGTGTTATTTAATGGGATCCTAGCTCACTAGGAAACTAGGTTTCCCGAGTACTCCACAGAGGGTTAGAAGCTCGCCGAAAAATAGTGGGAAGCAAGTATTAAATTTGGAAATTCGTTTAGATACTTGCTAATACGCGCTCATTTCATTTTTCGTCATTAATTATTTTTGAATATATTAGTTGGACTAAGATCCAATTGTTGTTTTAATTAAACAGTTGGACTGTATTCAAACTACTTCATTTATAGTTGATTATATAATTGGATTATAGTAATCAATATATTTGAATTTAACCAATCAAATAGTAGTTGATTATATAGTTAGACTATAGTAATCATTATATTCGATTGTACCCGAAATCTTTGATTGGATAGTTGGACTATTGGAATCAAGATAAATGAAAGATTAGCGTAAAAGAACATAATCCTAGGTGAAAATGTCTTTAACGGCGTAAATTTTCATATTGGGAAATGAATCTCAGGATAGTCCTGGGAGTTGAGAAGTTAATCTATTTGATAGAGCGACCTCTCGGGCCTAAGCCCGGAGTTGAGCAAATAGTAGAGCATGAGCTTTGGAAGACTCATCGTGATGAAAACTTTAGTGCTCAATCTTTTATGCTTGCCGCAAAGACTCCTTAATTTCTTCTTCAGAACTAAGGATTAGATCCTTATAGTATGATATTGAAATTGAAGGATCTTCATAGATCTATTCTTAGATCTTATAAATACTTATTGCAAAAGAAAACTCATGGAAAGTTAATGGCTATACTCAATTAGACAAAGCCAGAGCTTGCAAAAGGGCAAGAAGCGCAAGGCGCATCTTACTCCTACATCCCAGAAGGTCTAGGCTTGCCCGAAGACTTCTAGGGATGTGAAAATGGGGAAAGGCAAAAGTGTCACAGTCTTCTGGGAAGACAGAGGACATATCCCAAGATGTCTGCCTAAACTGTGGCAAACGGGGTCATTGGAAGCGTGACTGCCATATGGACAAAGACAGACATGAAGGAAGTGAAGACGGGCAAGGCTCCGACTTCAGGTATGTTTGTTATAAACATGTCCACTGCTGGTTTTAAAATTGGATTTTATATACTGGAAGTGGTACATAAATATATGTACTGATGTGCGCGATCTACTGATTAGCAGGAGACTGGCTTCAGTTGAGATCGACCTATGAGTCGGAAACAGGACATGAGTCGTTGTTTTGGTCGTAGAAACCTAAGTTTTAGAACTGCCCTTTGGGAATGTACTTAAAGTATGAGACTGTTATAATGTATCTAATTTGACTATGAACATTATCTCTGTATCTAGTTTAACCCGTTGCGGGTATACCTTTATATTCTAGAACACTAAGTATTTTGTTTATAAAGATGATATTGAGATAAACACATTAGATGTGAATAACAGTTTTTATATATCTCAAACATATAATATGACAAACAAAAGCTCAAACTTATAAATCTGTTGAGACTTAAAAGTGGCATTGTTGTCTGGGACACATTAACAAGACTCGTATATCCACACTTTCGAAGAGTGGATACTAGGACGGATTTGATTCTAATTCAAATGATGTCTATGAATCTAGTTTATTAGGCAAAGTGCCTAAAACACCTTTTACTTGGTAAAAGTGCAAGTGCCACTGATCTGTTAGCCCTCGTTCATAGTGACGTAAGTGGGCCCATGTCTAGCTAGGCTAGAGGTGGATATGAATACTTCGTAACATTTACGGATGTAGCATCACGTTACTGTTATGTGTATCTTATGAAACACAAGTCAGAAACTTTTGAGTAATTCAAAGAGTTTCGACACGAAGTAAGAAAACAGACCGGTAAAAGTATTAAAATATTAAGGTCGGACCATAGTGTAAAATACTTAAACATGTGAGTTTCAAGATTACTTGAAAGAGTATAGTAGTCTTTCACAATGGACTCCTCCTGGGACACCTCAATTTGACGGTGTATCCAAAAATAGAAACCGAACTTTGTTGGACATGGTAAGGTTAATGATGATTCACTTTGAGCTACCAATTTCCTTCACAGGATATGCATTAAACAGTGCAATACTTATTTTGAATAAGGTTCCATGTAAATCTGTTAGACAGACTTCATATTAGATATGAACAGGAAAGAAACCGGGTTTCTCATTCCTGAAGATTTGGGAATGCTAGGCATGTGAAATGTTTGGATGGTACAAAACTAGAACCCAAATCAGATAAGTGTCTATTTGTAGGTTGTCCTAGGGAAACCAAAGTATAGTACTTATACAACTCACAAGAGAACAATGTAATTTTTGCTCTCCATGCGGTTTTCCTAAGAGGAATTCCTATATGCAGTGGTAAGTGGGAGGAAAGTAAAACTCAATGAAAAATCGGAGTACTACTATTCCAGGCACCGAATCCTCACGGAACACCAACAGTTCATCAAGGATGAAACTGTACCAATAATCTTCGAATACACAAGAACTACGTAGGTCGGAGAGAGTCAGAAAACAACTTGGGAGGTATGGGTTTCTGATCTCACCTCATGTAGATATCAATCTTATTGAGGAAGATGAATTGGCTACGTATAAGGAAGTGATACAAGGTATCGACTCCTTTTATGGCAAAGTGCCATGAAGTCCGAAATGGATTTCATGTATACCAATTGAGTTTGGACACTGGTTGATGTACCAGATATTGGTACTAAATGAGTCTTCAAGGAAGACATACATGGATGGCAACATGAAATGTACACAGCTAGGCTTGTATAGAAATGGTATCGTCAATGACATAGTGTCGACTACGACGAAACCTTTTATCTATTGCCATGATTAAATCCACTTGGATAATGCTTGATAATGCTGCATATTTCATTTATGAAATATGACATATGGACGTCAAAACCGTTTTCCTTAACGGAACCATTTTGAAGGATGTTTACAACATCCTAATGGTTTTGTCGTGCCAAAACATGCAAACAAAGTTTGCAAGTTAAATCGATCCATTTATGGATTGAAGCAAGCATGGCGTTCTTGGAACCAACATTTTGACAAGATCATAATGGTATATGGTTTCATTCAAAACGAAAATGATTCTTGTGTATATAAGAAGGTTAGTAGGAGCGCACTGACAATGAATGTCCTATAAGTTGATGATGTATTGCTTTTTAGCAATAACATTCCCATAAAATAATCGGTGAAAGCTTGGCTTTCATTAAAATTCTCCATGGAATACCTGGGAGAAGCAGGCTTTATTCTAGGAATAAAGATCTACTGTGATAGATCTAGAAAGCTCAGACAACCCTCCCGGAGCTCGTACGTTTTTGAAATGTATATGACCTGATGTCACATATGATTTGATCATATATAGACGCTATAAGGTCGATCCATATGCTGGTCATTGGATTGATGTTAAGAACATCCTTGAGTATCTTAGACGAACTATGGATGCATTCTTAAAACATGGAGAATGAGAACTTGAAGTGACTAGGTTCACCGTTGCAAGTTTCCAAACTGACAAAGACGACTTTAAGTCACAATAAGGGTACATATTTAGTTTGAGTAACGGAACAATGAGATGGAAATCTTCCAAGCAAGATACTGTTGCCGAATAAATAACAAAAGCGGAATATTGTTGCAGCTGAGGTAGCAAAAGAAGCATTTTTGGATCTATATAATCCTAATTGGATTAGGTGTAGTTCAGTTACCAGCTGAGCTGGGCTACAGTATAGGCTAAGGAACCAAGGTCTCATCAATGATCCAAGTATGTACTTTGACTGTTTCATCTGATTCGTTAGATTATACATCGTGGCGATGTGATGATCGAATAAAATGCATCAGATGATAACATTGCAAATCCGCTGACGAAAACTGTTTCCCAGTAGAAGTTTGAGCGACCCCTACATAGTTCAGGTGTAGGACACTTGAGTGATTGGCTATAGGTCAAGTGGGAGATTGTTGGACAATTATGACCCATAGCATCACTATTTGTACAGAACATGGTGTTGTTGTACAAATTAACTATATGACAAAGGAAATTGCTCTTTTATCATTTATAATTGGATTACCGGGATATATATAAATGATAAAAGTCCATATGATTAGTACCGGATTAATAAGATATGAGACAATATTAATCCATGTAAGGTTTAATCATTAAATATCCATAGTCGTAGTATTATCGAGACTGGACATCGATAATGTGGAATAGACTAGTATTACACTTGTGCGTGTTATGGAAGCGTAACGACATAGTTCTCATATATTTGGGTATTGGATACTCATGCAAGTGTAATATGAGGTTCTATTTACCGATGGTACGGAAACAGCTTCGCTCAGGATAGACCCCTCGGAATCCCATTGGTAGTATGACTATGTGTCTACGGGAATCCGAATCAGGGTAGGTGTATTTGGTCTTAACCTAAGACATGCATCGCTAATACTTGCGACAATCAATATACTTTGGTTTTGGTCATCCGGGGCTTTAACAGGTTCTGTGTACGCCTCTTCTGAGTATACTGAGAATCGTAGTGTATTGGGTGTGATGTCAAGATGGAAGTATCACTTCAGTCATATGGAGATGATGATCACGTAGGATACGGAACTAGTAATCTTAAGTACTGCAGTCATCGGGATAATATGACTAGGTCATGATTATCCGATTATAGAGACTAGTTACCAGAGATCCGATATGTGCTTCGTACGGGGCAGACACAATTCCAGCCCTATGTCTAGCATGTGATATCGATACTGGATCGTAATACGAAATACTACGTATATTATGCCTGAAAAAGATTATATATTCCTTAAAAGAATATTTCTGGAGAATTGGGTAGGCACAACGTTTTGCTAGAAGCCAAACATGTCTTGTAAATCGGTAAGAACGTGGTACGAGGTACCCACGTATTCGGATAGTCCGATGACGGATTACTGCCAACATATCCAAGGATCTCATGGGTCGCTTCCCGAAGATTCACCGATGACGTATGACTCGAATAGAATTAATCTGGGATTAATTATGAGAGAGAAAATTAATCTAGGATTAATTACGGCGAGAATTTATCTGAGATAAAATTCAAATAGTAGAGAGAGAACGATTAATTTAGAATTAATCGATTATAATAATATATTCGATATATTAAATGAAATTAGATTTCATAGCGGATTTAAAATGGATTTTAATTCGGGTGAACGAATTAATTTATAATTAATTCGCGAGCGACTTTCGTGATAATTTTTCAAGGCATTATTATTTAATTAAATTTGATTTAATTAAGTCACAACGGAAAATTCGTTAATTCGGAATTAACAAACCCGAGCCCGGAATGTGTTTTGCGGGCCCACTCGGATTTTGAATTAAGTGGGGCCCACACCAAATCACATCACTAGTCAACTTTATTAACTTTTGGTTGATAGAAGTTGGTGGTTAAGTTGGTAACTTGTCTTACACACAAACTTGATTTGTGAAAGACATATACCAAATATTTGATTTTGGTACTAAGTAATTGACTTTTTGAAAATCAATTACATAACACAAAATCAAAAACACATTCTCTCCCTCTCTTTTGCAAAACCGAAAACTCTCTATCTTTTTTACTCTCCAATTGCCGAGAGTTGTATCAAGGGCAATGAGAATTTTGTTGCAAAAATCTCCATTGCTAGCACATTAAAGAGCTTACAAAGGTGATAGGGAAACATCTCATTGAGTTTGGAATTCAAAAGATCAAGCATGGAGCTCAACATACAATCAAAGGAGGACTTGGATCTCTACACAAAATCTTGGAATTTTTGTTGTCTCCGCATCCATATAACCGATCGTTGTAAGTATTTTTATGCAATCTTACTTCAAGTATTCACATGTTTTATGCTTAATTTGATCATAGGAATGTTCTTAGAGAACCCAACAATCACTGTCACACACTGCACAAGCCTCATCAAAGTGGGGTGACTGTAGACACTGTATTTTTGTATAAGCCCGATGATGAGCCTCGTATGGAGGCACTACCTGAAAAGTTACGGAAGTTGCAAAAAAAATGAATGCCGGAAGGAAGGAAAATCGCCAAAATTAGCACCTCATTGGATTCAGACTCACAAGCCAGCCTCGGATTCACTCAGCCGCTGTTTCAAACCTTAGCCTCGGACAAGCCCCAAACTCCTGCAACTGGCCCATTACCCTGCAACCCACACAGTCGGCCTATGAACCCATTTAACCCACCATGCACACGCCCATAGGCCCATGAAAACCTCCCATGTACGCCCAAAGCTTCCCAAATAGATAAAATCACATGCATTCCACATGTTAAAATCTCATCATCAACACCTTCCAATTTAACAAGATATAAAAGCCCATGCAATCCATGCAAATCCCCTCATCAACACTTTCTAATTTAAAAAGATTTGAAATCTCATCCCCACTAAATTAACTAGATTTGAAATCACCTCTTTACCAAATTTATAAGATCATTTCCCAAAATAAATTTCCAAAATAAACATGATTTGTTTCCTTGTTTAGAGAACCCTCCAAATCATTATAAAAAAGAGACTAAATCATCAAAGTGAGAGAGCTTTGGACGGCAATCATCATAAAAAAAACCTTTGGGGGCTTCTCTTCTAAGCTTGGACGTGAACTTGAGCAAAAAAACCCTAAGCTCTCTCTTCTTCTTCTTTGAAACAGCAACAACACAAACAAAAAAACCCTAGAACAACACCATCACCGAAAAAAATACAAACAAAAAAGAGCCCAAAACCATGAACAACATAAAAAGGAAACATCACCAAAATCGTGAACCAAAACAGTCCAAACAACAACCAGCAAACAGCACCAAAAAACCAAGAAAACAACGACCAAACCAACCAGCAAATAGTACCAAAACTGTGAACCAAAACAGCCCAAAAAAACAACCAAAATAGCAGCAAAAAACAACCAAAATAGCAGCCAAAACAACCAAAAACAGCAGCCGAAACACCCAAAAAACAGCTACCATAAAACAATAGATAAACAATAAACCAGCGAAACAGCAAGTAGAAAACAACGAAATAGCAAACAGAAAATAGCAAAATAGTGAGTGAAACAACAAACATAAAATAGCAAAATAGTGAGTGAAACAGCAAACCAGAAACAGCAACAGCGAACCAGCTTCAATCCGTCTGGCGACGGCCTAACACACTTCCGAGAAAGCGACTTAAAAGGTAACACCTGAGGGCACCCTTACCATATTTCTTTTATAATTCCGGACGCTGCATGTCTCGCTGGACGTGAAATACGTCCAGCTGGGTATGAGAAGTCCTACATCAAAAACAACCAAATTTTTGGCCACATCTCATCTTTGGCATGTCATTATTTATATTTTTTTATTTATTTATTCACTTTCATCGTTATTTTATTATTCTGCGTTTAGTTTGGTATTTATCTTTTTGTCTATTTATTGTTATTTTATTATTTCACCTTACTTTATTTGTTCATGTTGGTGATTATCCACATATGCATTATTATATTATTTTATGTCTATTTTTTTATTTATATTTCATTAATGTTTATGTGTGTTATTATCCCTTGCGGTATATCGGATGGAAACCCATACGTAAATTCTGTAACCGAATCCGAATGGACGGTAGTGCGATTTATACTTGGGATACAACTCCACGTGCCACTCTGGAAATATTCATACATGCGTGATTAACCTCCATTTTGTTTGCTATTTATTTATTGACGCTTTTCCCGCTTTTGATTGATTTTTGTTATTGCATCTCGTACTTCTTAATTTAATATGCTTTTGGAATCGTGTTATTGTGATTATTATTTGCTTGGGTATGTTATTACATTTTTATTCGCTTTTATGTATGAATTGCATTAAGACTTGGTTATACCATTGTGTGAACCCGTCCATTATACTATCATAAGTAAGAGACCATTCTGAACCCAACGGTTTGAGGTCTTCCCTTACGAGGGGTGAGTGCAGCCTTAAATTTTTTCCCAGTTCACACTGGGTGGCGACTCATTTATTCTCCGGTTTAGTCCCCCACGGGCTACTCCGTACTTTCTACGGGCTGCGAGCCCAATAGTGTCGTGGTCGCCGAACATCATAGGCATATCGGTAAACCCCGCTTCGCTCCTACACATCCCAAAATCAAAACCAACTAAAAAATAAGAGCCGGAAAAATTTACGACCAATGCAAAATCCATTCATCACATGAAAAATAATAATCATTCATCATATGAATATTATATTGTGCCTACTCATCTAAACATACATATCAATATTTATAACTCATATAAACTTATTAAAAACAGTAACTTTAAATGAAAAGAGAAGGGTTAAGAACACTTTTCAACCTTGCTCTCGATGCCAATTGTAGGAAACGCTTTCCCTACGCAGCGGAAACAGTATAGACACACGGATCGGACTTGAAAAAATTTTCTGCCCTTCACCTTTGAATGTTGAATGCTACTGCTACCACCACTGAAATTTTACTTCAGTTTCATACAAAATTCCAGCCCCAGAACAATCTCAGAACAACCCGAACAGTCGGATAAAAACTGGACTGTTTTGCCTTTGATTCGCGCCCAAACGCACTGCAGAAATAGTCCATGAAATGCGTGGACTATGGCTGTGTTTTGGTTTTGATTTTTCACTTGAAAATAGCCCCAACATAGCCCCAAAACATCACAAAATGTTCCCAAAAAAACTGGATTAAAACGAAACCAAACCGAGTTCTGTTTCACCAAGTAAAGGGGCGGCAGTGAGCAAAAAATAATGCTCACTGCCGTGAACCAAAAGAAAGAGATGAAGATGCAGATTTGTTCGACCTCACAAAGTCTTCCGAACTATATCTCATTACCAATGGAAACTTGTGTGGGCAAGACTCACAAAATAATCCCTAAACGTTTAAGAGATTTTAATCACACAACAACTTTTGTTATTTTATTTTTATTTATCTTCTTGTTTTTTCCTTTTGTTTTCTCAACAACTTGAGAGGATTTGGAGAAGAATAAGATTGAGGCTAGGGTTAGAATGAGCGGCTTAGGCAAAAAGAAAATTAAATCTTCTTTTTATACCTAGGGTTATTTGTTTCCAAAACAAACAAAACCCTTACCTATTCCCCATTCCAATAATCGGCCAAGCAATGAGTTTTTTTTGAAAATTTTTTAACAATAATTTTTCAATTACCATAATTGAAAAGATGTTACAAAATTAAAAGATTATCACCTTTTGAAAGTTTAACACCAAAAAATATCCAAGGGTTTGAAAAACCCAAAATTTGGAATTCCTAGCCTTATTAAATTATATCAAATATAATTTAACTTTATTCATTTAATAATTATCATATAATTATTAAAACCATATATTAACTTTTAATATATAGTTCCAAGTGTGACAAATAATATTATTAATCATATTAATAATATTTAAACATATGTGAGTATATAATTGGACTTTCCAATTATATTAAATCCGCTATAGTAGATCGAGCTAGCACATGGACCAAATGAACCTACGATTCCGAGCTCCAATAATCTCGAAATATTAATTAAGCTCTTAATGAAATATTCTGAATTATTAACTCAGGGTTATTCCACTAAAAACCCGAAGTTGCACTCTCGTTGTCGCAGATGATATATTAAGCCGAACCAAGTCGGTGTCCATCGATATAGTCACTACATATAGATTAACCCTTCACGAGTATTTCGTAATTAGAGTAGGGTCATAATGTTCGTTATACCCCTTTAATTATTTTTACCTTAAGTACCATTGATTCTCTAATGAACGATTTATTCATAACGATTATGAATTTTAATCTTTCTATTCATAATAGAAAGACTTGAGCGCTCTAACCGTTCAAGTACTGAATCAACCCTTAAAAAAGATACTCCTCTATTTCTCGCAAGAAGGAGTGAACTCCATGTCTATGTAAAATGTTCCCAGTTACACAACAGACCATGCCCCCAAAAGAAAGCAGCAAAGTAGATCCACTGAGGATGTTCCAAAATAAAGCAGCAAAGTAGATATACAGATGAAGGAAAAAGAGGCAAAAGAAAATTTCACTCCACCTCCACCTTTTCAACAGCGGCTCCAGAAAAGTAAACTAGACAAGCAGTTTGCTCGATTCCTGAAGATTTTCAAAAGGCTGCATATCAACATTCCATTTACGGAAGCATTGGAACAAATGCCCAGCTATGTCAAATTCATGAAAGATATTCTTTCACGAATGAAGATTGGGAGATTACGAGACAGTAGCATTGACAGAAGAATGCAGCGCCATCATTCAGAGGAAGCTTCACCCAAAGTTGAAAGATCCTGGCAGTTTCATAATCTATTGCACCATAGGAGAATATTACTTTGGTAAGGCGATGTGTGACTTAGGTGCCAGCATTAACTTGATGTCTTTGTCTATTTACAGGAAAATGCAGATTGGAGAAGCAATGCCCACCTCAGTTACTCTGCAGCTTGCTGACAGATCGCTCATATTTCCGAGAGTTGTAGTGGAAGATGTATTGGTTAAAGTTGACAAATTCATTTTCCCTGCAGATTTCATTATCCTTGACATGGAATAAGACAAAGATGTACTTATCATCCTCGGGAGACCATTCTTGGCTACAGGTCGAACTGTTATTGATGTATAAAAAGGAGAACTAACCATGAAAGTGTAGGACCAAGAAGTTACATTCAATATTTTCAAAGCCATGAAATTCCCGAGTGATGAAAATGAGGAGGAATTTTTCAGAATTGATGTTGTAGATAGTATCATCCATGATACTGATGCAATGCAACTTCCCACGGATAAACTTGAAGCTTGCATCACCAATATGACTGACAGTGAGCTAGATGATGAAATTCTAGAATGTATCAACTATCTTGACAGACCCTTTCGCTTTAAATCGACACCATAGGTTGAAAGTTTGGAACTACCAAAAAAGGAGCGAATCAAAACCTCGATTGAAGAACCACCACAGCTGGAACTAAAGCTACTTCCGAGCCATCTCAGGTATGCATTCTTAGGAAACTCTTCTGATTTACCGGTGATTATTTCTCTGCCGCTAACATTGGAGCATGAAGATAAGTTGCTGAGAGAGTTACGAGAACACAAGAAAGCCATTGGCTGGACTATAGCAGACATTCGAAGCATTAGTCCATCATTTTGCATGTATAAAATTATGATGAACGACGAGTACAAAGCCACATTGGAGCATCAACGGAGACTAAATCCAATCATGAAGGAGGTCATGAAGAAAGAAATTATCAAATGGTTGGATGCCGACATCATTTACCTCATCTTTGATAGCACGTGAGTGAGTCATATGCAATGTGTGCCAAAGAAATGAGGAATTATTGTAGTCACAAATGAAAAGAACGAGCTGATTCCAACAAGAACGGTGACTAGATGGAGAGTATGCATGGACTACAGGAAGCTGAACAAAGGAACAAGGAAAGATCATTTCCCGTTACCATTCATTGACCAGATGCTAGATAGATTGGCGGGACATCAATTCTATTAATTTCTGGACAAATACTCGGGGTACAATCAGATTGCCATCGCCCTATAAGATCAGGAGAAAACCACTTTTACATGCCCGAATGGTACTTTTTCTTTCCGCAGGATGCCATTTTGACTATGTAATGCTCCTACTACATTTCAACGTTGCATGGTGGCCATCTTCTCAAACATGCTGGAATAAAGTATGGAGGTTTTCATGGATGATTTTTCTGTGTTTGGAGATTTGTTCAACCACTGCTTACAAAATCTGGAACAAGTGTTACAAAGATGCGAAGATACCCACCTAGTACTCAACTGGGATAAATGCTACTTCATGGTACAGAAAGGCATTGTCCTGGGACATATGATCTTACAAAAGAGAATCGAAGTAGACAAAGCAAAGATCGGGATAGTTGAAAAACTACCTCCACCACCAATTGTCAAAGGGATTCTGAGTTTTCTTGGACATGCAGGCTTTTACAGGAGATTTATCAAAGATTTCTCCAAGATTGCTAAACCTCTATGCAATCTGCTGGAGAAAGATGTGCCTTTCAACTTCACCAAAGAATGTCACGATGCTTTTGAGATCCTGAAACAGAAACTTGTCTCTGCCCCCATCATAGTAGCATCAACTGTACTCTTCCATTTGAGGTGATGTGCGATGCTAGTGATTTTACTGTAGGTGCAGTTTTGGGACAACGTGAAGCAAAAATTTTCCATAACATTTTCTACTCCATCAAAACTTTGAATGAAGTTCAACTCAACTATACAACCACTGAAAAGAAGTTGCTCGCAGTTGTGTTTACTTGATAAATTATGCTCCTATCTGTTGGGTCCCAAAGTGGTGGTCTACACAGATCATTCAGCAATCAAATACCTGATCGCGAAGAAATATGCTAAACCTAGATATATCTGTTGGGTGCTTCTGCTGCAAGAATTTGACTTGGAGATCCGAGACAGGAAAAGGACAGAAAACCAAGTGGCATATCACTTATCGAGGCTCGAGAATGGAGAAACAGCTGGTAATGAACTAACAATCAAAAAAACTTTTCCAGATGAACAGTTGTTTGCCATGAAACAACAGGATGTCCCTTGATATGCCGACTATATAAACTACATAGTATCGGGAAAATGACCGTTGGATTGGACTCATGCAGCATTGTCATTCATCACCATACGGCGGACACTTCAGCGAAAATAAAACTGCAGCCAAAGTCTTACAATCAGCTTTGTTCTGGCCTACTCTATTTAAAGATGCTTACTTATTTTCTCTTCAATGTGACAGATGACAGAGAACGGGAAATATTTCAAGGAGAAATAAAGGACATCTGCAAAACATTTTGGAAGTGGAGATATTTGATGTATAGGGGATATATTTTATGGGACCCTTTTGTTTCATTATTCGGAAACATGTACATACTAGTTGCAGTAGACTACGTCTCCAAATGGGTTGAAGCAATAGCACTTCCATCAAATGATTCAAAAGTGGTGATAAAATTCCTTAAAAAGAATATTTTCACTCACTTCGGAACACCTCGGGCAATTATCAGTGATGGAGGACACATTTTTGCAACATATACTTCGATGCACTCTTATCCAAATACGGAGTCACTCATAAAGTTGCCACTGCCTACCATCCGCAGTCAAATGGACAGGTTGAAGTTTCAAACAGGGAGATCAAAAGAATCCTGGAGAGAACCGTTGGATCAACAAGGAATGACTGGTCTACAAAACTGGATGACGCATTATGGGCCTACCGGACAGCTTATAAAACACCCATTGGTATGTCCCCATATCGAATGGTGTTTGGGAAAGTGTGCCATCTACCAGTGGAGCTTGAACACAAAGCGTACTGGGCACTGAAGAAGTTAAATCTTGATCTACAAGCAGCAGAAGAGAAAATGCTCCACCAACTAAACGAATTAGAGGAATTTTTCCTACAAGCTTATGAGAATGCCAGACTGTACAAAGAAAAGATCAAGAAATGGCATGATAAAAAAATAGTACTCAGACAACTAGAACAAGGGCAACATGTGTTGTTATACAATTCACGGTTGAAACTTTTCCCTGGAAAGCTGAAATCAAGGTGGTCAGATCCATTTTTGATTACTCAGGTTTACCCTATGGAGTTATTGAGATATACAACCCCAAGTCCAACAACACATTCAAAGTTAACAGCCAGCGTGTCAAGCAATACTGGGGAGAATCATTAGAGCGACAAAAAGAAAGTGTCACACTTTCAGATCCAGCCTAACGTTCGGGCAGTCATGTCTAGCTAACGATGTTAGACTTAGCGCTAGCAGGGAGGCAACTCATGTACTTTTTGTATATATTTAGATTTGGTGTGTTTTTGTGTGTTTAATTTTGTAGGTAAAGTCATATTTCAGGATGGAAGAAGTTCTCGCAAATCTTCACAAGCAATTTCCTTCTCTTCCTCAAAACTCTCTGATGAAAGTCTACAAAGCTCGCTTAGAACGAATGAGACTTCTGATGATAAAAACTATTCATAATGACATTCGTTAGATTATTGAAGCAAATGTCCGATTGGCAAGTGAGTCTTCTGACTCTTTTATTTCATATCTACCTGGTTTAGGAAGGAGCACCTATGGTAAAAAGAGAAGAGCTAAAAGAATGAGTGTTTTCTATAAATGTGCACTCATGACATGTAACACTCGTTGTCTTACTTTAGGAATGATGTCTGATAACCATGAAGATAAAATTAAATTCATTAGGGATGACTTGAGTAAGGAGTCTTCGGATGACATATCATTGACTCTTGAGACGCATCCTAGTGGATATGTGTATCACACAATTCACATGTTACATGCACAGTTCCGAAAAGAAAATCAAAGAAAATCTTTGGATCAACAAGGAAAGACTGGTTTACAAAACTGGATGACGTATTATAGGCCTACCGGACAGCTTATAAAACACCCATTGGTATGTCCCCATATCGAATGGTGTTTGGGAAATTGTGTCATCTTCCAGTGGAGCTTGAACACAAAGCGTACTGGGCACTGAAGAAGTTAAATCTTGATCTACAAGCATCAGGAGAGAAAAGGCTCCACCAACTAAACGAATTAGAGGAATTTCACCTACAGGCTTATGAGAATGCCAGACTGTACAAAGAAAAGATCAAGAAATGGCATGATAAAAAAATAGTACTCAGACATTTGAACAAGGGCAACATGTGTTGTTATACAATTCAAGGTTGAAACTTTTCCCTGGAAAGCTGAAATCAAGGTGGTCAGATCTATTTTTGATTACTCAGGTTTACCCTACGGAGTTATTGAGATATACAACCCCAAGTCCAACAACACATTCAAAGTTAACAGCCAGCGTGTCAAGCAATACTGGGGAGAATCATTTGAGCGACAAAAAGAAAGTGTCACACTTTCAGATCCATCCTAACGTTCGGGCAGCCATGTCTAGCTAACGACGTTAAACTTAGCGCTAACAGGGAGGCAACTCATGCACTTTTGTATATATTTAGATTTGGTGTGTTTTTGTGTGTTTAATTTTGTAGGTAAAGTCATATTTTAGGATGGAATAAGTTCTCGCAAATCTTCACAAGCAATTTCCTTCTCTTCCTCAAAACTCTCTGATGAAAGTCTACAAAGCTCGCTTAGAACGAATGAGACTTCTGATGTTAAAAAGTATTCCTAATGACATTCATTGGATTATTGAAGCAAATGTCCGATTGGCAAGTGAGTCTTCTGAATCTTTTATTTCATATCTACCTGGTTTAGGAAGGAGCACCTATGGTAAAAAAAGAAGAGCTAAAAGAATGAGTGTTTTCTATAAATGTGCACGCATGACATGTAACACTCGTTGTCGTGCTTTAGGAATGGTGTCTAATAACTATGAAGATAAAATTAAATGCATTAGTGATGACTTGAGTAAGGAGTCTTCGGATGACATATCATTGACTCTTGAGACGCATCCCAGTGGATATGTGTATCACACAATTCACATGTTACATGCACAGTTCCGAAAAGAAAGACGAGAATCTGACTTTAAAAGACCATGTTTGCCAATTTATAAGAAAATTGGATGGGAAGCTTGTCCCTGACGAATAGACGTCATTCAAGCCGTTACTATATGTAAATATAATTATCTCTTTGCCTTTAACTAATAATTGTAATTTGTTTTGTTATTTTCTTTGATTTTCTCCGAAAAGATCCAGACTTTTTGACTTTCACGATTTATTTTACTGTTTAGCTAATAATTGTCATTTGGTAGGTACTAGTGCTATTATTACTCACCATTTTTCAGGTTCTATAAATTTAGCTCATCATTGCACTCTTGAAGACATCTAGAGTTAAAAAAAATTAAAAAAAAATGGAAGCAACCTTAAGAAGACGAGTTGTAAACATCTGTGTGTTTTTCGGTACTAGTGTTGGTTCTAAACCAGAATTCGTTGAGGCATCACATGTATTGGTTAAAGGTTTGTTGCATACGCTAAATGCAACCGTGATCCATAAGAAAGTGGCTTAGTTTAATTTTACTTTAAATATGTTTATTGCATTTTATTTTGTGTTTTGCTCGAGGACTATCAAAATGTTAGGTTTAGGGGTGTGATAAGCGGTAAATATATCAATATTTATCGTCCCTTTTACTTAATATTTTGTATAATTTCTTGAGTTTTGGTTATTTTGTAGATAAATAAAATAACAGGAATCTCTGGAATCAAATCAGGGCTTAAACGGTGAAAATCGGATGAAAATGGGCAAAATTAGAATTCTGTGTTGCCACGCGCAACACTTCTGCGTCGCGACCGCTAAAATATGTCGGCCATGTGTCAACATCACAACAATCTTGCTATCCTGTGCCGGACACATGTCATCATCCCATGCTGCCGACATTACACGTCATTGCTTATGTCCGCGTCGCGACGCGCACAACTTCACGTGTCGCGACTCCGAGCCAATAATTCTACCGACAGTCACGTGTCAAGATCCTGTTGAATCAACAGCGCGTCGCGACACGTAAATGTTTTGCGTCGCGACGCGCGGGGCAGAATTTTGCCTATAAATTGAAGCTGAAATTAGAAGGAAAATTCATACCTTCTTCTAGGGATTTCCTTAAGAATACTAAGAAGATTGTATCTTGTTTATTTATTTACAGCTTTCTGTATTTAATTTTTTATTTTAAGCAATAGTTCTTTTTTTATTTTACTTTTCAGTCTTTATTTTACTTTTCAGTATGATGAGGTAACTCTCATCTGTTGGGGTGAAATGTTAAACTTTTATTACTAATATTTAGATTAATCTCTCTTAATTATAATATATAAACTATTTTAAAACTTGACTTAATGGGATATTGCCTTTATGGTCGTTGGACTTAATTAAATTGATTTTAACCTGACTAAATTGGATACCGCCTTTATGGTCGGTTGGAATTAATCATAAATCTGACTTAATCAGGATACCGCCTATATGATCGGTTGGTAATGTCATGCAAAGTTTATATATTATAATAAGGGAGATATCTAAATTAGAAGTAATAAAAGTGGATCCTTTAACCCCCATAATTTTATTTATTGTTTACTTTATCTTTTTAATTTCCAGTTTTACATTATGTCATTTACTTTATTTATGTTTTTAATAGTCCTAGATATGTTTGGTAACTAAACCCTTTATCTGAGGTTGTGATAAATTCCAATATCACCGGTTTATAAGTTGTAATTTTAAGTCTTGGGTAATATAAAGGTTTATTTATTGAAGCCTTAAGCTTAATGCTTCTTGTTAACTAGCCATTAATAAGATTGATTTGGTAAACTTAAAATGAACTTGGAAAAGGGATTTTAGGTTTATCCTTAGACTCAATAGCTCACGATCTCACTTCGGGGCAAATGACTCTTAGGTAGATTTCCTTACAAGATAGGAATATACTTGTCGGACGGGGGTAGACATAATTGGAACTTAATCTTAATGAATTCAGGTAACTTGGTTGACATAAGAATATGATTAATTGAGTTATATTGGGTGTTTGCATCTGACCATCAGAAGAGGCTTTTGCATAAATTCGTGTTCCAGGCTAATAAACCAATATATTGCACAAACATGAGATAACCACTTCATCTTTAAAAGATATTGGAAGGATTCACAACCCTAGATAGTTTTATAATATTGAATTTTCCTTTGAGTTACATTCGCACTGTTTTATTTACTTGTTTTAGTTCAAAATCACAATCCAATCAACAAACCAATCTATTAGGTACTCGTAAATATTTAACTTCATAAATTGATAGTTTAGGTTTTAAGTCCTCGTGGGATCGATACATTTTACACTACTTGAGCGATACGTGCGCTTGCATTACGTGAGTGATTTCACCGATCAGTCGTGATGTATTCCAGTGTAATTTTGAGACAGAACATGATTTTTGTTGCGCGTCGAGACGTAGGTGAATGGTGTCGCGATGCCCAATCAAAATAGCCAGCGTCATGATGTTGGACCATGCGCATCGCGTTGCGGACCCGATTTCTGATATGTGAAGAACTCATATTTCTTAAAAGGAAAGCACAAAACAACTCCTATATAAGAATAAGTTCGTCCAAACCCTAACATATCATACTTTTGGAGACCGCAAGGCAGAGAACAATACTAGAACAATGTAAGAACTGAAGATTCACCTAGAACTGAAGATTGAAGAAGAACATCTCAATATGAGTTCTTTCTATCCTTCATTTATTTCAGTTATATTTATGAATTCTTGACTTGTAATAATTATTGGTTTGTGTTTATTGAACATCATTGTAGCTAAATCATTAATCTAGGGTTGTAATATATCACAAGCACAGTTATTTAATTTAAACTTGCATCTTCTTATTCTTTTGGATTTGTTATTGGATTATTTATTATTTTCTGTATTTAATGTGTTTTATTGTCTAGCCAACAATAGAATAGGTGTGGTAAACTCATAAGAACTTGGAAAATGGAATTTGGGTTTAGCCTTATTAATAATAGCACGTGATCATAGTTCTAAAAGAATAGATTTTCGTGCAGGATATGAATATATATGCAGGACATGCGTAGCCAATATTAGAACCTGTTATTAATGAGTTTGACTTAAATTAATTATCATTAACATATAGGTCATTAAATTCAGTTAAGCGTTTCTACCTGACCATCGAAAAAGGCTTGTAGATAATTTAGTGTTTTAGGTTAGTAATCCGTAACAATAACCATATTGAATGAAAAATACAATAATCCAATATTTGTGTGCTAAAGTGAAGTTACAACCATAAGTTCTTCTCTCATAAGGTTTTCCAAAGTAGCCCACTGTTTGTTTAATTAGATTTTCAATCAATTAGTT
Source organism: Zanthoxylum bungeanum (assembly GCA_019454045.1). NCBI lineage: Eukaryota > Viridiplantae > Streptophyta > Magnoliopsida > Sapindales > Rutaceae > Zanthoxylum > Zanthoxylum bungeanum. The sequence continues at coordinate 223,993 of SKCR01048386.1, read as the reverse complement.
TAATTAAACATTCATCATCAATTGTTTAATTTTAGTTAAATAGGTTTATTTTTATTATTAATAAGTTTAAAAATAAATTCTCGTGAGATTGATACTTTTTATACTACTTGAGCAATATGTGCGCTTACGTAACATGTGAAAATAGCGATCAAAGGCCACCATCTTTCTTGACTCCAGAGAAAGAAGAAGAAATTGCAAAAAATTTAACAAATAATATAAGAAGAAGTACGAGAAAAAAAAACCAGTGTAATTTCACACACAATGGTAGAAATCGTCTTCTCTACTCTGTATTTTGGCTGAAAATTTAAAATAAAAAATTAAAATTAATATGGGCTCCACTGAAAATTTAATATTAAATATTTTTATAACAGTAGCCATTGGATCTTTTATGTTAGATCCAAAATGGGAATAAAGTTGCGAATATATATATATAATATATATGGTGATTTCCTGACCCGAGAAAAGCCATAATAAGAAGAATGATATAGAAGAGATTTCCACTTCCTAAACAAAGGACCCAGGCCCAAGAGGCACATGCATCCAACCCAACAGGAAGGTTATAGTTAGTTTTGTACTTGATAACCGACCCGATGTGAAAGGATGTTCAAGAAAGATAAGGGGAGTGAATGTTTCAGCACCGACCCGAGGATGTGGGTCGATCATTTCACTTTGCAGTCGATCATCTCAACTTTACGACTCAAGGATGTAGGTCAGGGAATTGACAATGAGTTCAAGTCTAGATGACGTAAGACCTAAACAGACATTTGTGGGTTCCCCAAGTATTGATGAGAATAGAAGTAGGCCAACGACTGATGGGACAGAATATGGCTGGAAGTCTATTGACCGACACACGCTATCGTATGGGAGTGGTTAGAATATGAGTGTAACATCCCCAAATTCGGGAGATGTTACCGGCAGGGGATAGCCGTACTAACCCCATAAGCCTCTGACTTCTGACTATATACCATATTATTAAACTGTCTAAATGCAAAATCATGCTCAGGGACCATGGACCAACTCAACATCATAAAATACTTTTATTACATATAACTATGTACTCAAAATATACTTTTCTTTACAACTTTTTAATGGATATCTATGATGACTTATATAATACTAATGAATGCATACAACTTTACTTTGACTCTGACTCGACTATGAACTGGTGCACTCCAACCCAAGTGACTGCATCAGTATCCGTCCTCTCGAGCTTATCTTCAGAGAAAACCTGCAACCAAGAAAACTGGAGTGGGGGTTAGATCGCTATTCGATCTAAGTGAGTGTACATGAAACTGAAAATCTCAAATCAAATCATTAAATCTTTAAAACAAAGTTCTAAGAAAATCAATTCCTGTGAAACCTCTTTAATAAACCTGATTTTTTCTGAAAACTGCTTTTGAAACTTCTGGTTTACAAAAACTAAGTTCTAAAATCTTATTTCTGAAAACTATATGCTGAAGATCTGAAAACTGTGTACTAAAAATCTAAAAACTGAAAACTGCTCTACGTCCAGGACAACGACTCAACTGGACGTGTCCGAGAACAACTCAATCGGGTCTCTGAAACTAGTGATATCTCTACACCCATGACAACGACTCAACTGGGTGTGTGAAACTGGTGGTACTCTATGCCCAAGACCACGACTTAACTAGGCATCTCTGAAACTGGTGGTGCCCTACGTCCAGGACAACGACTCAACTGGAGGTAGAGCTCTACGCCCAGGACAACGATTCAACTGGGCGTAGCCACCATTAGAACTGGGGGTGTGGATCTATGCTACCACCCAAGCTCTGAACTAGAGTCCAGGTACATGATCTTAAGCCGCCATCCTGGCTCTACATGTGCACATGTCCTCTGTATCCATTAATTCCAATGTATCTCAAGTTACATATTGGGGTGAGTTTTTACCTCATGCCCCGAAAAACATAAAAATCATGCTGGAAATATCTCTTTTCTAAAACGTTTCTCAATTCATGCTAAACCATAAATGATATAAAATAAACTTGGCTAACGCCCTATTTGCAGAAAAAATAAGTCTGATATGAAATTGCAAAATGAAAAATGAAAAACAAGTAAAAGAGTAAGTGTCCACTCACGGATTTGAAGTATGGCTAAGTTTCCTCGACATTGTTGGGGGCAAACGCGGCTCCTATCGAGTATCTATAAGGTCACGGGGTTATGATTAGCAGTTATAAATTACGATTTATAATCACAAAAGTTCCTTAACCTAATTGGATTACCCCATATGAACATTTCTATTCCTAAATTAAAATGTTAAAACAGAAATCCAGACTTTCGGTTTCGCGTTGCATCTCTAAAAACAATTTTCTGATTTTTGGTTGTCTCGTCGCGACGCGCCGACGTCTTCCTGGGCAGTTTCTGCCCTGCCGAACCAGTCCTTAAAATCTAAATTCATACAATTCCCAAATAAAATACTACATCCACAATACACCCCAAGCTAATATAACCTTAAATCTACCATTTCATTCTATCTCTAACATCCAACATCATCAAATTCCATCATTCTTACATAATCAACAAACTTGAAAAACTAATCTAAAATTGCTCAAAATACCCATTTCTTCAACATAAATCATTCTAACATCATCATCATCAACCCAACAATATCATCCAAACTCACTCCATACCAAAGCTTCCATACAATAAACCAATACATAATCCAACAATTCTCATCAATTTCACACAATATAAATTACCATATTATCATCATTAACTACACCTTAAATCTCAAAATCCATAATTCTTAATTTAATTTTTAAACTTTTCCAAACCCAAACATTTAACTCCACAACCCTTTTCTATTTCTTCCATACCAAAACTAATATTCAATACCTCATCTTTTACTCATTTTAACATGCATCAAACCCCCCAAATTTAACAATCAATTCAACTTCCAATCTATATTTCATACTTTACTATATCATACCCAAACTTAACAAATTGGGGTTTATCACATTTCCATTGTTTCAAACAAAGAAATCACACAATCATCATCACATTCATGTTCACAACATAATACAAACATCAAATCATCAAATTCATCATTTAAATAAAATTTGGGTTTTGGGTTTCTTACCTCTTCCCCTTGATTTCTTCACTTCCTAAACTCCTCAAGGATTGCCAAGCTTCTTTTCTAAGTCTTTTCTTCATTTTCTTCTTCCTTTCTCTCTTTTCTTCTTCCTCTTCTTCTTCTTCTTCTTCTTCTTCCTTCTTCTCATTTCTTTCGGTTACTGCCTCCTCTTTCTCCTTCTCTTTTTCGTTTTTCCTCTTTCATTTCATTTTTTTCTTCATTTCTTTTTGAATTTAGTAAATTGTGATCCCTTTATATAGTGGGGTCAATAGATATTTTTCAAATTGAAGAGAAGTGTAGAAATTTATGGAATATTTGAGAATCTTCCATTTAGACCCGAAATCATTATTCATTCTGAATTTTGACTTACGTTTTTGACTAACTTCTGGTTTGTATTTGGGACAATATTCAACGTGGAAGTTGTAGGTCTCAGTCTCAGATTTCCGACGATATAAAATTCATAAAAATTGGATTTCATACAAAAATGTTGTGCCCAAAATATCATGGGCTGTCCAAAATGAATGTTGTACGATCTCGTCCCGGGACTTCGAGAAATTTACCGATTGTTCCTAAAGTCATATTATGCGTATTTTGAACCTCAACATAATTTATTCTATATGCTTCCGTCCTTTCGAAACTGTACAATTGTAAATAGTAGTAATAACTACCGGTCGTTATAAATTCTCCCCTCCTTAAATAAGATTCGTTCTCGAATCCTTTTTAAACTTGGGATCTTACCACAGACCTCTGGGTATATGGTCTCTCTAGATGATCACACTTGACTAGCTTTATACTTGAAAGTATCTTGATTCTCCTGCTAGAACTCTTACTTTTCTATAAACTAATTCACACTTGTTTCAGTCTTTTCCATGTCTTGGCTTATGTTCCTGTATGGTACCTCTAACTTTAGATCGAAAGGGAAATCATCGTCTTGTTTGCATAACTTCCTAATCAATACTTTACTCTATGGTCATGCTAAAATCCTTATGATGCACCAAGGAATCTAATTCCTATAACTTTTCTTATACTCTGCTTATGTGGCCCCATACATACATGTGTCTAAACCAGGCTGCCAATGGTCATTACTCAAATATACATACACATATAATACCTTAGGGATTCACTCCTTATGCTAGTTACAACTTTGTAGTATCTATTTTCCGCGATTCCCTACTATTCTACACATCTACTAAACCACCCATACATGTGGCTTAGGTCGTCCCAAACTCGTAGTGGTTTGGTCAACTAAGTCTGGCTGGAACTTAAGGTACTTTTCGTGAACTAACACGTAAGGGGTCTTTGGTTGCATTTCGATTCTACAAAACCTTGTGGTCACACACTTCATCTTTTCTTACTAAGTATTCTTCTACTACCGCTACCGCATCTTCACAGCTTTACTTCTAATCTTTTTCCTTTGCACTATTCTTGCCTTCTGCTTGTCTTATGCTATTCTAAGGACTCCCGTGGTTTATGTCTCTGGTTCCTTATCCGAAGATTATCTTTAAACTTTTCTTATTCCTTTATATCTTTTTACTTTTTTGTCTTTAGCTATTTTAAGCTTCTATGCATCTTTTTTTTCTTTCTCAACTCTTTTACTCAGGGTTATCCCTTACTTTGTTTCATTCTTAAATTGCATCTGAAAGTCCTACGCTTTTGATTTTCCCTTAGTATACTTTTACTTATTTTTGGAATATCTTGAAGTAACCTTGAAGATTTGTTTCTACGATTGTTATCTATCGAGGGTTGGGATGATGGGTGTTTATCCCGAGGTTTTCTAATTATAATGATCTAATTTTCACATACGACTTATTTATGAGTTTGGAACCTTCGTTTATACATATCTGATAACTTTTTCTCACACTAGGGTATGACTGCTAAAACTATCTGGTTGTCTCTTCTAATTTTACTTCTGATTACCTTTAACTATTGTGCTCACTGCCCCTTCTGCGAAGTCCTTCTAAGGTCGTGTTTTCTCATACTACCTCTATACCTTTTTCCTATCTTATCTTTGTTATTTAGCCTTCTAAAGTTGTTACTCCCTCTCTTTGGGTACCATTATACTCTCCTGCTATTCTTCATTAATAAGCTTACATGGCTGCGAAAATTTCTTTCTTATCTCAGTTCCATGAACTTCTTACATCTCTATTCTCCTGAAAATTCTCTTCTTAACCTCAAATATATAGAACATCTTTTACTAAATCTTCAGTTCAGGTATTACTTTTCTTCTAGTCTTTTCCTTATTATCTTAGTTCCTTAAATTCCTTATATCTTTATTTCCCTGGGAATTCCATTGTCTTTGATTGCTTAAAGCATCTCTTATTAGTTTTTGGGTTCAGATGCTATTTTTTTTTTATCTAATTTCTCCTTCTCATTACCATAGGTTACTTTATAAGTTACTCATTTATCTCTAAGAGTCGTTTTCCTTAATTTCTTTGTATTTCTAAGTCTTTATCTTTTTAAAGGCTCCTTAGCTCAACTTATTGTGATTTCAATCTATTTTAGCTCATGCAACTTATCCATTTAACTGTTTAATTATCTCGCACTTTACCTAACCTATCAATTGCTCTTCTTTACTATTCCACCTCTTTATTTGATTCTAAGTTGGGCATATCTCCTCCATAAGGATCTCCAGATTCACACTTCTGCTTACACTAGAGTCTGGTAACACTCTGGTTTGGTGTTTGCACGCTTTCTAAAATTGAGGCTTCTGGAAGGGAGGGTCGTCATTGGTTCCGCGAGGACCTGGTCAACTACTCCATATTTTCAGATTCACTACTCTTCATTGGTTTCTCTGAGATCTTCACTTATCTTAATATCTCCAAACTTCTTTTCTTATTTCACCAGACATACTGAATCTTCTTACCACTTCTGTTTCCTTCTTGCTATCTCTATATCTTATTCCTTGACTCCTCATCATACTATTGAGGCTATTGGTGGTTCGCTCTGCTAGCTATTTCCTAAATCTCTGTTTGTTGCTCTTGCAACCAATCACCACTATGGCACTTGTTCTATGGTCCGTACTAATATTTTCATCACCTCTAAATATCCCTAACCTCACGGGTATGATCTTTTTATACTTCCGAGGTTTTCTACTGGCTGGTGGGCCGATTCTTAGGTTCTTCTATGTTTGATTTATTTATGTGGTCTTCTATTATTATTGCAAACTTTATGCTTACTGGGTCATTTTTCTAATAACCTCGGAATTTTTCTTAATCTATTTTGAGTGATCAATCTTCTGAAATCCTACGTGAACTCTCGTCGGTTTTCTTATAACCATCTATGCCTATACTGGTAAAGACTAGGGTAAACATCTTATATCTCGATGAGCTTTGATATCCTTATTCTGATATTCATGTGTCATAGTATAATCTTTTTCTCATGTAAGGTAGGTATGAAGTAGGCTCTATCAGGGCAACTTCCTTATTTGGTGCCTCAGGGGGTTTCGAGGACTAGATAGTTTGAGGTCTTATCTCTATCGGATTGCTGGGAAATAAGATAACTAACCATTTCTATTTCTTACTCGGGGATCTGGGCGTCTGGAACTCTCTAAATCTTTTCTGACGTCTAGGTCCATTGGGGCTCTCAAGACTGATCTAGGTTTCTCATTCTATTATCTTTCTGGCTACTCTTCGTTACTTGGGGAACTCACTATCTATAAGAAGATTTCGAAAGCTATTGAATTTTTTTTGGAAGAACTTCTCGAAGAGGAAAGGAATCTTACTTCTACTGGGCAACTCTAATACTTACTGGGGCTTTCTCTATTCTCTTGGCTACTATAGGTCCTATACTTTCTTGCTGATTTAATCTTGTATCTCTATCTTTTCTTACTTCTGACTACTTAATCATCTTTACATTTCTCTAACATGTCTTCTAGCTTTCTCTTTTTCTTTTTACTTTCTTGGATAACTTTCTTTGGAACTTACTATCTAGATGACATACTCGAGGATCAGATACTGGATAGGTAGTGTCTCATATACGGGTATCCCGGACATACTGCATATACAAGACCTCAGCACTCTGCCCACTGCAGTCACTGACTCCCTAGACCATGCTCTGATGCCATCTTTATAACATCCCCAAATTCGGGAGATGTTACCAGCATGGGATAGCCGTATAAACCCCATAAGCCTCTGACTTTTGATTATATACCATATTATTAAACTGTCTAAATACAAAATCATGCTCAGGGGCCATGACCCAACTCAACATCATAAAATACTTTTATTACATATAACTATGTACTCAAAATATGCTTTTCTTTACAACTCTTTAATGGATACCTATGATGACTTATATAATACTAATGAATGCATACAACTTTACTTTGACTCTGTCTCGACTATAAATTGGTGGACTCCAAACCAAGTGACTGCATCAGTATCCGTCCTCCCGAGCTTGTCCTCAGAGAAAACCTGCAACCAAGAAAACTGGAGTGGGGGTTAGATCGCTATTCGATCTAAGTGAGTGGACATGAAATTGAAAATCTCAAATCAAATCATTAAATCTTTAAAACAAAGTTCTAAGAAAATCACTTCCTGTGAAATCTCTTTAATAAACCTGATTTTTCTTAAAACTGCTTTTGAAACTTCTGGTTTACAAAAACTAAGTTCTAAAATCTTATTTCTGAAAACTATGTGCTGAAGATCTGAAAAATGTGTACTGAAAATCTAAAAACTGAAAACTGCTCTACGTCCAGGACAACGACTCAACTGGACGTGTCCGGGAACAACTCAACCGGGTCTCTGAAACTAGTGATCTCTCTACCCCCAGGACAACGACTCAACTGGGTGTGTGAAACTGGTGGTACTCTATGCCCATGACCACGACTCAACTGGGCATCTCTGAAACTGGTGGTGCCCTACGTCCATGACAACGACTCAACTGGACGTAGAGCTCTACGCCCAGGAAAACGACTCAACTGGGCGTAGCAACCATTAGAATTGGGGGTGCAGATCTATGCTACCACCCAAGCTCTGAACTAGAGTCCAGGTACACGATCCTAAGCCGTCATCCTGGCTCTACATGTGCACATGTCCTCTGTATCCGTCAATTCTAACTGTATCTCAAGTTACATACTGGGGTGAGTTTTTACCTCATGCCCCGAAAAACATAAAAATCATGCTGGAAATATCTCTTTTCTAAAACGTTTCTCAAATCATGCTAAACCATAAATGATATAAAAACAAACTTGGCTAACGCCCTACTTGCAGAAAATGTAAGTCTGATATGAAATTGCAAAATGAAAAACAAGTAAAAGAGTAAGTGTCCACTCACGGATTTGAAGTCTAGCTAAGTTTCCTCCACATTGCTGGGGGAAAACGCGGCTCCTATCAAGTATCTATAAGGAATTCACGGGGTTAGGATTAGCAGTTATAAAATACGATTTATAATCACAAAAGTTCCTTAACCTAATTAGATTACCCCATAAGAACATTTATATTCCTCAATTAAAATGTTAAATTAGAAATCCAGACTTTCGGTTTCGCGTTGCATCTCTAAAAATAATTTTCCGATTTCTGGTTGTCACGTCCCGACGCGCCGACGTCTTCATGGGCATTTTCTGCCCTGCCAAACCAGTCCTTAAAATCTAAATTCATACAATTCCCAAACAAAATACTACATCCACAATACACCCCAAGCTAATATAACCTTAAATCTACCATTTCATTATATCTCTAACATCCAACATCATCAAATTCCATCATTCTTACATAATCAACAAACTTGAAAAACTAATCTAAAATTGCTCAAAATACCCATTTCTTCAACATAAATCATTCTAACATCATCCTCATCTACCCAACAATATCATCCAAACTCACTCCATACCAAAGCTTCCATACAATAAACCAATACATAATCCAAAAATTCTCATCAATTTCACACATTATAAATTACCATATTATCATCAATTAACTACACCTTAAATCTCAAAATCCATAATTCTTAATTTAACTTTTAAACTTTTCCAAACCCAAACATTTAACTCCATAACCCTTTTCTACTTCTTCCATACCAAAACTAATATTCAATACCTCATCTTTTACTCATTTTAACATGCATCAAACCTCCCAAATTTAACAATCAATTCAACTTCCAATCTATATTTCATACTTTACCATATCATACCAAAACTTAACAAATTGGGGTTTATCACATATCCATTGTTTCAAACAAAGAAATCACACAATCATCATCACATTCATGTTCACAACATAATACAAGTATCAAATCATCAAATTCATCATTTAAATAAAATTTGGGTTTTGGGTTTCTTACCTCTTCCCATTGATTTCTTCACTTCCTAAACTCCTCAAGGATTGCCAAACTTCTTTTCTAAGTCTTTTCTTCATTTTCTTCTTCCTTTCTCTCTTTTCTTCTTCTTCTTCTTCTCTTCTTCTTCTTCTTCTTCTTCTTCTTCTTCTTCTTCTTCTTCTTCTCCTTTCTTTCGATTATTGTCTCCTCTTTCTCATTCTCTTTTTCATTTTTCCTCTTTCATTTCATTTTTTTTCTTTATTTCTTTTTGAATTTAGTAAATATTGATCCCTTTATATAGTGGGGTCAATAGATATTTTGCAAATTAAAGAGAAGTGTAGAAATTTATGGAATATTTGAGAATCTTCTATTTAGACCCTAAATCACTATTCATTCTTAATTTTGACTTACAGTTTTGGCTAACTTATGCTCAGTATTTGGGAAAATATTCAACGCGTAAGTTGTAGGTCTCGGTCTCAGCTTTCCGACGATATAATATTCATAAAAATCGGAGTTCATACGAAAAAGTTGTGCCCAAAATATCATGGGATGTCCAAAGGGAACGTTGTACAGTCTCGTCCCGGGAATTCGAGAAATCTACCGATGGTTCCCAAAGTCATATTACGCATATGTTGAATCTCAACATAATTTATTCTATGTGATTCCGTCCTTTTCGAAGCTGTACAGTTGTAAATAGTAGAAATAACTACCGGTCGTTACAATAGGCTGGCGTTGTGGCGTAACTGATGGAGTTGGTGCTTGGAGTGTCAATCCGAATTGTACATTTTATTATTTATTAATAAAATAACTATATTTTTCAATTCATACCCTATTAATGGTATTGTCATTACGCGTATAAATTGATGTATCGTTATGCTAAAAATGACATCGACCTTAGAATAGTTTTGACACTAGGTGTAAACTATTCTTAAAGTAAATATTCCTAGTCGTTGGTTTTGGAATACGGTCGAATTCCTATAACCTAGAAGACTAGCACATGTCGTATATTGGAATTGGAGTTCCAATGGCTTAACGTGATGTACCATGAGTTTTGGAAACTCATATAGACATGTGGGTATTCGTTGAAGCGAATACTGAATGACTCATTGGTGATTCCTAATAGTTGGAAGTACACACCATCGTCAATAGGAATCTCCTCGAGTCGAGTAGCATATGTAATCCTTTGACTATAGGATAGTATTGATTTTGTGTGAGATCCTCCACACTTAGATGCCATGTATGTCAGAAACATTTCATGGTCTGATCTCTAGATGTTCGTTGGGTGTGGACCGATGCACACAGTAATCAAGTGCGAAGCAAGATAGGATCCGTCGGCCCGTATGTGTACCATAAGGGGTTTAGGTATCCATGTTAGTAAAGTCATGATTCTTAAATATTTTGCCAAAGTCGATCACCTAGGGTGGATCGCATCAGTTATGAAGAATCGTGGACATGTCGACATGAGATGTGCGTCTTGGAAACTTGACGGTATATTCTATGTTTCCTAAGCACAACTAAGATAGCCTACGACAGAGGGATTGTTAAACATATGCGATGACCTCGACTTGTATAGTTCAGAAAGGTCGTTCGTGTTCTTCACGAATTCGGAGGTGGCTGAATTGCGTACATATTAGCTAGGCTTATATGACGAACGTGTCTGAACTTAGAGAGTCCCAATATGAAGTGTACTCGTTGAGCACTTGGGTAGCCGATTATTTTTGACAAAATATAATATTCGATATTATAATTATCAACTAAGATAATCAAGTGTTATTGGATAACATTGATTATTTACTTTGACCTAATTGGATTAATTGGATTAATTCAATAATTACACAATGACTTAATTGTAAAATCATAATTATCTCTACCATTTGAGGATATTATGGTAATTGTAAGTATGTAATAATAAGTGGTTTTGGCTTGATTTAATTGGATTAAATCAAGGTGGCAAACATTTAACTAATCAATTTCCTAATCTTTGGCTTGATTTAATTGTATTAAATTAAAGTGGGAGACAATGGAGATTAGTCACACCTAATTATACATATTTGGACAAATTAGATTAAGCCCACTTAAAAGTTGATTACAACTTTTATTAATTAAAAATTGCCTAAGTTTTGCTATAAATAGCAAGCTTTAGGAAGATTTTAATTACAAGTTCAAATACAAGTATAAGCAAATTCTTGAGAGATTAGCCTAAGTTATAGAAGTGTTTAGAGAAGCTTGTGAGGTCTCTACAACATTTCATCTAGGAGAAATCAAGATTAGATCTTGAAGTGAAGCTTGGATGCATTGGAAACAAGATTGGATCTTGAAGTCAAGCTTGCACACCTTGGAGGTTCTCCAACAATTTCAACAAGGAGAAGTAGATTGGATCTTGCATCAAGCTTACTAGGTAATGTTTGATCTTCTCCAAAGCTATGTTTATTTGTGTATTAGATGCATGATCAAATAGCTTAATGTTGAATAAGGCTAATCAATTGTGTTAGGATACTTTAGAAGTATAAACACAACATGCTTGTAATTAGGTCAAAATGGTCATGTTGGACATGGAACAATTAATAAGAGTTTGGAACTATAAATTAAAGCTTAGAGCTATGGCTACCATTCTAGATTCACTTGACCACCTTTAGGTGAACTAGAATTGTTCACGAGATATTTCGTATTGGGATTCTAAAATGGTCTGTGTAATGGATTCAAAATTTACGCTAATGCGTATTTAGAATAAATTTATGTTTTTGGAAAAATATTTGATATTTTGAAAAACTAGATTTTTATTCTATAACATGTGTTTATGTTGGTTTTGAAATTAAAAATTAATTTTGGGTATTTTTGAAGTGTTTAGGGAAGACCGGAATAGATTAGGGTCAAAGACCCTAATCTATTCAGCTAACTGGAATGTGAGCTGAATGCAAAAGGAAATGAAAAAAAAAATAGCAGCACATGGGCGCTACAGTGCGCGTGCGCACTGTAGCGCGTGTGCTTCACGCACGCGGCGCCCTTCGCGCGCGCCGATTTTATTTTGCTTCGTTTGGGAGCTTCCAGACTCCGATTCAGTCCCGGTTTTTTCCTATACACTCATAATGGAATATAGTATTTCATCAAATAATTTAAAATTACATCCATACTTGATATCCATGGGTTAGACCCATTTCCGCTACCTGGGGCACCGATCCGACCCTAGGGGTTCCACAACTGCCCCAACAGAATGGTATCAGTAGCAAATGCTAACCACACAACACATATTTTGAATCTATGCCATAGAAATTTTAATTTAATTATGTATACGACATATTAGATATGTATTGCATGTTTTAAATTAAAACTTTGACCTAATTAAGTTAATGACTTGATTGTCATAAATCTCCCGTGATTATGTGATTACTTTTTAGTAATAGTATTAATAATGTTGGAGCATTATTGGATGGTCTGTCTTGTCAATACGGAGATGAATGAGTTCTTACTACTTATATCCAATATCGTCATTAGTGTGAGGGTATAAGTGCTCGGAACTTAGGTCGCTCCGGTAAAACATTAGATGTAGCGTGATGAGTTAACGTAGTCATCCAATATCGTCATTAGTGTGAGGGTGTACATACGAAGCTCATTAGTGCACATTGACAAGTATACACCTAGAACACGTCTTAATCCAATATCGTCATTAGTGTAAGGATAAGAAACGGTTCAGGACCAAACCAGGAGTCACATGAAGTGATTGACCTTGAAGGTCTACCTAATGAGTTTATAAAGGCCAATATCGTCATTAGTGTGAGGCTGGAGTAAATGTCATGGGATCCACTTCCCGCTATGAAATTTTGATAGTCAAATTTCTATTTTTCCGTTAAGGGAGATTACAGAATTACGTAAAGTAGTGGGAGGGCACTGATAGATTTAAAATTCCATATTCAATTAGTGTTATCACTTTTGAAATGAAAATTGTTCTGTTACTACTCAAAAATGTTGTCTTGTAGATGGCTGCCGCAAATCCATTGATGAAACTTTTGGATTCCAATAAGCTAAAAGGAGCCGAGAACTATTTCGAATGTGAAATGAACATACGCCTTGTCTTGGAGTATGAAAAGTTGACTTATGTCACTATCAATCCACTACCTATTGATATCGATCCTGACTCCACTCCAGAAGAGCGAGAAACTTTTGATAGATGGAATGATGATAACCTAAATGTGAGATCCTATATCTTAAGATCGATGGTTCTAGGTTTGCTGAGACAGTACATTGAAGTACCTGATGCTTGGAGCATCATGCGAACACTCAAGGATTTGTTCGACGTAAATCAAGAGATGGAACTTTATCGAAGGTCTAAGGAACTGTTCCGTGTTGAACTCAAGAATGGAGGAGCTATCAGCACTCATGTTTTGAACATGATTGACCAAATTCGATATCTTGAACGACATGGCATTGTGTTTGATGAAAGGCTAGGCCGTAATTTGATTTTGTCTTCTTTGTCTGGTTCTTATGCTGGTTTTGTATTGAATTTCCATATGCATTCGATGCAAGCCACATACGAAGAACTTCATAACATGCTACGCACGGCGGAGCAAGATTTGAAGAAAGGCAACCCTACATTGTATCTCCATGGTGGAGCTGGCTCTTCAAAGACTTCTGGGAAGTCAAAGAAAATTAAGATGTGGAAGAAGAAGATATCAAAGAAAAACTCCAAGAAGCGCAAAGGTGCAAAACTGAAAGTAGCTCGTGATCAATGTCTACAATGCAAGAAGTCTGGACACTGGAAGAAGGACTGTCCAGAGCTTAAAACAGGACCCTCAGGTACGCTTTGTATTTTTCCAATTATTGACATCTCATTAGCCTTAGATGCAAATAGTGGATGGGTGTTAGACACTGGCAGTCCCACTCATATTTGCAATTCCTTGCAGGAAATGAGGGTTAAACGAAGGCTGAATAAATGGGAGATCCAGCTTAGAGTTGGCAATGGCGAGACATTGGATGTCAAGGCCATAGGAACTGTTGTTTTAGATCTTCCAAATGGATGTAAATTAGATTTGCATGACTGTTATTATGTTCCCTCACTTATCAGACAAATAATATCACTGCTTATATTAGATAAAGATGGATATAAAATAAACATTAAGGATGAAACTTTATGTTTGTATGATAAAGAAAATTTATTAAAATGTGAATGTTCTTTATCAAATGGTCATTATGTTTTGGAAACATGTAGAGATGTCTTTAATATAGAGAAAAATACAAGTAGGAAGTCTGAACTAAATAATACTGAATTATGGTATATGAGATTGGGCCATATAGGTGTTAGACGTCTATCCAAATTGGTCAATGATGTTTTGATTGAAAATCTTACCTTAGATCCTTATCTGATTTGTGAGTCATGCATCCAGGAAAGATGACAAAGGCCCCATTTCAAGGTGTTGGACACCGTGCTGGAGATTTACTGGAGCTAATACACAGTGATGTGTGTGGTCCATTAAATCATGCCGCTCATGATGGTTCCACATACTTTGTGACTTTCACAGATGAAAAGTCTAGATATGGATATGTCTATCTGATGAAACATAAGTCGGAAACATTTGACAAGTTCAAAATATTATGAAACGAAGTAGAAAAACAAACTAGTAAATTTATCAAATGCCTTAGATCAGATCGAGGCGGTGAATACATGAGTGAAGAATTCAAAAATTATTTAAGGGAGAATCGAATTCTCGCCCAATATAGCCCACCAGGAACACCTCAACACAATGGAGTGTCTGAGCGTAGAAATCGTACTTTATTGGATATGGTGCGATCCATGATGAGCTATACAGATCTTCCTTATTATCTTTGGGGTTACGCTTTACAAACTGCTGCCTACATACTTAATAGGGTTCCAACGAAAGCTGTTTCTACGACCCCCTATCAGATATGGTTCGGTAGAAATCCAAGTCTTAAGCATTTAAAGATTTAGGGTTGTCCTGCATACGTTAGAATTACGCAGCGGGATAAACTAGCACCCATAGGGTATAAATGTAGGTTCGTTAGATATCCTGATAATTCAATGGGATATCAATTCTATGATTCCGAACAACGAAATGTATTTGTTGTTCGCTTTGCAACTTTTCTTGAAAAGAAATTTTTAAGAGAAAGTGGGAATTGTAGAGAGATTAAACTTGATGAGTTTGATCCCAACATTAAGGAACCTGAGATGGAATCAGAGATCCAACTAGGTGAATGATCTATGACCGGTGCTTACACACGCGTATAACGCAAGCGCACGTATCGTTCAAGTAGTATAAAAAGTATCGATCCCACGAGGACTTAATATATATTCTATTAATTTTATGAGGTCAAATGATTACTAGTATCTAACAGTTTGTTTGATTGATTTGAAAAGGTGACGATTCTAAATTTAAAAATAAGTAAATAAAGTTGTTCGAAAGTAGGTTTAAGAAAATTCATATTAAAAACTATTTAGGGTTGTGATTTCTTTGCAATATCATTTTAAAGATGAAGTGGTTATCTTATAGTTGGGTAAAATATTGATTTATTAACCTGGAACACTAAATTATGTAAAAGCCTCTTCCGATGGTCAACTACAAATATCCAGTATAACCCAATTGAACCATATGTCTATGTCAACCAAATTACCTGGATTCATTAAGATTAAGTTCCAATTATGGCTACCCCCGCCCGACAGGTATATTCCTATCCTGTAAGGAAATCTATTAAAGGGTTATATCCTCAAGGAAGATCGTGGGCTATTGAGTTAAGGTCTTAAACTTAAAATCTCTATGTCTAGTTCATTTTAAGTTTACCAGTTCAATTTTATTAATGGCCAGTTAATAAAAAGCATTAAAATTAAGACTCAATAAATAAACTTTTATATTACCCAAACTATAATTTAACCCCTTATAAACCGGTGATATTGGATTTCATCACAACCCCAGATAACTGGCTTAGTTACGACACATATTTACGGGTAGTAAAAATTTAAATAAAATAAAAGACATAAAGTAAATTCTGAAAATTAAATACTGAAAAGTAAATTGCTGAAAAGTAAAAAAAAAGTAAAAAGTAAAAAGTAAAAAGTACAAAGTAAAAAGTAAAAAAAATAAAAGTAAATTACTGAAATTAAATAAAGTAAAATTACAATAAAAGAAAATGTTGGGGTTAGAGGATCAACTTTTATTACTATTATTTTAGATATCTCCCTTATATAATATATTAACTTTGCGTGATAATTACCAACTAGCCATATAGGCGGTATCCTGATTAAGTCAAATTAATAATTAATTACCAACCGACCAACCAGGCGTTATCCATACTTAGTCAGGTTAAAACCAATTTATAATTAATTTCCAACCGGCCAATATAGCGGTATCCTCATTAAGTCAGGTTTTAAATCTCGTTTATATATTATAATTAAGGGAGATTAATCTCAATAGTAATAATAAAAGCTTTACCTTTCACCCCAGCAAGGGATAATTACCTCCTCATTGCTTGAAAAAATAAAAACTGCAAAAGTAAAGAAAGAAAATATTTGTGCGTAAAAGTAAATTGCGGAAAGTAAAAAATGAAAAGTAAAGAAAAGAAAGTGCGAAAGCGAAAATTAATTACTGAAAACTGAAAATAAACAAACTAGATAAAATCTTCTTATTTATTCTTAAGGAATTTCAAAGAAGAAATTATGAATTTTACAAATGAAATGGCTTGGTATTTATAGGCAAAATTTTGCCTATATCAAATCATCCATCAAATTCTCCACCAAATCCATTATTTTTTTTCTCCACTAATTACTCCACCAAATCCATAATTGCTCCACTAATTTCTTATCTTGTTTGGTGTTAATTTGATAATTTTATTAATTATTTATTATTTAATTTATATTTTTCTTTGAAAATGATTGATAATGACTTTAATAATTACACATCACACACTTCTGGATGGTTCATCAATTTCGGTCATGAAATATTCAGAATTCGAAAATATGTTCTCTTTCACAGTTGTGGATCTTTGAGTCTTCTTTAATTTGGAACTTGAATCAGCTCAATCCGATATCTGAGTAAAACGTTATGCCCAAAATACGACAGATGCGCAAAATTGGAATTCCCAAAACTGTACTTCGTCAAAACGCCCTTTCAAGTTTCCAATCTCCAAAATTAATATATCAAGTCCAATAATTGCCCTTATTTGACTCATATTTCATCCTAAATGATTTCATTGAGACTTGATATTATTTTATCTGCAAAATAAACTAAAACATATCAAAACATTCATCAAACCCGAGAAACTAAACAAAATATTAAGTTAAAGGGGCGGTAAATATTGATATATTTTCCTCTCATCACACCCACACCCCAACCTAACATTTTGCTAGTCCTCGAGCAAAACAATAAAATAAAAATAAAATTAAACTAAGCCACTTTCGTAGGGATCACGGTTGCATTTAGCATATGCAACAAGCCTTTAAACCCCTAGGTGTCCCTAGTGGACGAGTTATAGTCTCGTGAGGGCTTACAGCAACGATACCCACAAACGTTTTACAAAAGTAAAAAGATAATAAAACTAATGCACACAAAATCAAAAAGACAAGAGAAAAGAGAATAAAGAAGTTAGTGACTAATAATGTGAAACTTCTACTTCAAGTTATTAATTGTTTTCTTTCCTTCTAAATTACCGAATAAGTAACTTCTCCGATTATTTTTACCATTCTTCATATACATAGCCAACAAAATATTAAACAACTTATTTTTGCCCACAACAGTCATAAGTGCAGTTGATAAGAGAGTAATATTTTTGTCCTAAAGTTCTATCAGATTTCACACCTTTTTGTAGCAATGAAATAATTTTTCTCATTTTTCTGATTTTTTCTTTGATTTTTCTCTATTTTTTATTTATATACAATATCTTCCGTCTATGTAGCGAGTGTTGGGTCGGTGACTCCCAAACTAGTTGACTTTAGGGCACCAGGTGTTAAGACACCCCTACGGACTTAATCACTCAGACTTCAGATATATATATTTTTGCAGCATCTTCGGTCCATGTAACGAGCTTTGGGCCAGTGACTCCCAAACCAGTTGGCTTTAGGGCACTAGGTGTTAAAACACCCTTACAGACTTAATAACTCGGATCTCAGACGTTTTTTTTTTACTCCATTGCTTTTTGAGATGTTTCCTCCAATTAAACTAGAGCACTGAATATTACAAACTTTTCAATTTTAGCTCATGTCCGTATGTTACTATATATGTTGATAATATTTGTCAACTGAGCATATGAAGATCCATTTTAGTCTGTTTTAAGGAGAATTCACAAATTAAATAATTCAAAATGAAATAAACAAAAATTAACTTGTTTCGAAATAGGTTTGAGATACGTCTCAGGAGTGGAAACTCCTTACTCAACTATCTCTTATCAATTTCACCTTTTTAGTAAAAACACAAAAACGCAAAATATTTTTGTAATTTTTTTGAAAATTTTTCAATTTTTTTTTTTTGTATTTTTCGAAAAATTTTGGACTAAAAATAAAAACAACACACAAACTAAAAACAAGGTACTGATCAACTAAACTAAAAACAAGGTACTGATCAACTAATTCCCTCCCCCGAACCTAAATGAGACATTGTCCCCAATGTCTTAAAAAGTAGAAGAAGAGTTTAGAAAATAATATCTGGTTAGCTGAAATTCTACAGGAAATTAAAGGTTAAGATCCAGATTAATCCTACGTCTCTTACCACGATCGTCCTCAGACCAATTTATCTTTCAAAGAATAGGGTCAACTCGTGGTTCATAGGCTATGAGTTGGTCTTTTAGATCCGGAGCAGTTCTGGCAGTAAAGAGAAGTTCTTTCAAAGGTTTTGAAACGAACCCATTTCTCCGAGCATCATCAAGAAACACACAAAGAAAATCATAAAATCCATCAACGTTGAGCAATCCAATTGGTTTCTTGTGTATGTTCAGGTTCGCCCAAGATAGTACTATAAAAATTTCCTCCAATGTACCCAAGCCACCTGGCAAAGCAATAAAAGCATCAGCACAATTAATCATTTCTACCAGTCGTTCAGACATACCTGGCACGATCAGTTCCTCTCCGTTTGATGATCCAATAAGATTTGCCTCTGCCAAGGCTTTTGGGATGATTCCCAAAACATGACTGCCTCCTTCCTGTACAACCTTTGAAACGATCCCCATAAGTCCAAGATTTCCTCCGCCATATATTAAATGCATATTTCTTTCAGCTAAGACTCGACCCAATTCATGTGCTGCTTCTACGTATTGTGGTTTAGTACCAACACTACTACCGCAAAACACACATATGTTTTCAACTCGTCTTCTTGAAGTGGCTTCCATGTTTTACTCTGGATGCCTTCAAAAGTGCAATGAGGCTGAATTTATAGTACTGAAAAGGGTGAGTAAAATAGCACAAGTATCTTCAGAGGACGATTAGTAGCGAAATAATATCGTGATAGTCAAAAAGGTCTGGATCTTGTCGGAGAAAATAAAAGAAACACCAAACAAATTACAATTATAAGAAAAGACAAAGAGATATAATATTACAAGAAAAGTAACGGCTTGATTGACGTCTATGCGTCAGGGACAAGCTTCCCATCCAATTTTCTTATAAATTGGCAAACAGGGTCTTTTTGAGTCAGATTCCCGAGACTTAATAGTTGTCTTTCTTTTTGAAATTGTGTATAATAATTTGCAAAAGGCTATGTGAACATATCCACTGGGATGCGTCTCAGAGTCGAAGATATATCATCTAAAGACTCCTTACTCAAGCCATCCCTAATGAATTTAATTTGTCTTCGCGATTATCAGACACCATTCCTAAAGAACGACAACGAGTATTGCAATTCCAGGTGCACATATTTAACAAACACCCATTTGTTAGCTCTACGTTTTTTGCATAGGTATTTCTTCCAAAACCAGGCAGATGTGAAATAAAAAGAGTCAGAAGACTCACTTGCCAATCGGACCCGTGCTTCAATAATCCAACGAATGTCAGTAGGAATACCTTTGATCATCATAATCTCATCCGTTCCAAGCGAGCTTGTATACTTTCATCAGAGATTTTTGAGGGAGAGAAGGAAATTGATTGTGAAGATTTGCGAGAGCTTCTTCCATCTTGAAATGACTAATCTGAAAAAAAACTAAACACACAAAAATTAAAACACACCAGATCACAATATATACACAATTGCATGGGTTGCCTCCCCGCTAGCGCTAAGTTTAAAGTCGTCAGCCAGACTGACTTCTCGAACGTTAAGCTGGATCTGAAAGTGTAACACTTTCTTTTTGTCGCTCAAATGATTCTCCCCAGTAGTGCTTGACACACTTGTTTTTTAACCTTGAAAGTTTTGTTGGAGTCAGGATCATGTATCTCAACGGCTCTATCTGGTAAAACTTTGGTGATCACAAATGGACCTAACCATCGTGATTTTGGCTTCCATGGGAAGAATTTGACCCCTGATTTGTTTAACAGTACCTTCTACCCTGGTTCCAGTTGTATGCGCACTAACTTTCATCATGTCTTTTCTTGCCCTTTTCTTTGTACAATTTGGCATCCTCAAAAGGCTGATTGTGAAATTCCTCAATTCGTTGAGCTGGTGGAACTTTTCTCTTCTATTGCTTGTAGTGCAAGAATGGCTCTTTCAGTGCAAAGACATTTTTATCTTTAGGCTCCACAGGCAATTGACATGTTTTAAGTTTGTCAGTAGAACTTTGCATTGCATTGGAGTTCTGAATGGTACTGTGTATCACATCAAGTCTGAAACATTCCTCCTTCTTTTCATCATCTGGGAAATTCATGGCCTTTGAAAACATTGAATGTTACTTCTTGGTCTGTACCCTCATGGTTAATTCTTTTTTTTGTACATCAATAATGGTTCGACCTGTAGCCAAGAATGGTCTCCGAGGATGATTGGCACGTCTGCGTCTTCCTCCATATCAAGGACAATAAAATCTGCTGGGAAAATGAATTTGTCAACCTTGACCAGCACATCCTCAACTACACCTCTGGAAATACGAGCGTTCTATCAGCAAGTTGTAGTGAGACTGAAGTGGCATTGTTTCTCCAATCTGTAATTTCCTGAAAATAGAAAAAGGCATCAAGTTAACACTAGCACCTAAATCACACAGAGCCTTACCGAAGTCATGTTCTCCTATGGTGCAAGGAACAGTGAAACTGCCAGGATCTTTCAACTTTGGGGGAAGTTTCCTCTGAATGATAGCGCTGCATTCTTCTGATAATGCTACTGTCTCGTAATCTCCCAATCTTCGCTTTCGTGAAAGAATGTCTTTCATGAATTTGGCATAGCGGGCATTTGTTCCAACGCTTCTGCAAATGGAATGTTGATATGCAGCTTTTTAAAGATCTCCATGAAACGAGAAAACTGCTTGTCCAATTGTTCTTCTGAAGACGTGAGGAAAAGGTGGAGGTGGAATGATTTGTTTTTTTCCTTTGCTTCTTTTTCCTCCATCTGTTGCTTTGTTTCTTTTGGAACTTCCTCAGCAGCTGTTTTGGCTCCAACATCTTTGTTGATTTCAGTACCACTTTTTAACATGATGGCATGACATTGCTCCTTCCCCATGTTTCTGGATTTGGCTCTGTGTTGCTAGGAAGGGTACCTGGCGGTCTGTAACTCTGAGCATTTGCCAGTTGTCCAATTTGATTTCTCCAGTGCTTAATAGAAGCAGATTGACCTTGAATTAATGCTGCTTGGGATTGAAAACATAGCATCATATCTTGTTGCTTGAGAGTCGTGTTTTGCTTCTATCTTTTCAAGTGGGTCAACACTTCTGTTATTCCTGGTTCATTTGCCTGCTCAAGATTTTGTTATGTTGCTGGAATTCAGGTGGTGGATAGTTCTGCTGTTGGCCTGAATTATTGCTCCATGAAAAATTGGGATGATTCCTCCACCATGGGTTGTAAGTGTTGGAATAAGGATTGTTCCCCTGTCTGTTGAAATGTTGACAAAATTCACCGTTTCTTCAAGTTGGTTTGACTCTGGTGCTCCTCCATATGGTGAACTTGTGGATCCAGTGGTAAGAGTCTCCATGAATTTGCATATCTGATCACAGCTTGGCGTGACTGCTGTATTGGCTCCACTTTCATAAATTCCTGCAATTCTTTGGATCATGCTCCTTTCTGTTGGCCACAAGGAATTGTTGTTGGCCATTTCTTCGATTAGTTCCCAGGCTTGATCTTCCCTTTTGCCATTAAAGCTCCTCTCGCAGCAGCATCGATTGTGGTTCTCATTATTCCAGAAAGTCCATTATAGAAATGTTTGGACTTGAAGCCATTTTGGAATCTCATGGTGAGGACATTTCCGGAGCAAATCTTTGTACCTTTCCCAAGCTTCGCAGAGGGATTCTGAATCTTGTTGTACAAAGGATGTGATGTCATTCCTCAATTTTCCGGTTCTGGCTGGTGGAAAGTACTTTGCAAGAAATTTGGTGGCTAAAGTGTTCCAAGTTGTGATAGAACCTGCTGGTAGTGAATGTAGCCAAGCTTTAGCTCTGTCCTTTAAGGAGTATGGAAAAACTTGCAGTCTCATTGCTTCTTCAGCTTCTCTGTTGTAGTTGAAAGTGCCACAAACTTCAGGAAGTTACTGATGTGGGCATTAGGATCTTCAGTTGCGTTCCCCCCGAACTGAACTGAGTGCTGAATCATCTGAATGCATGTTTTGATGTCACACGCATTTGCTGGTAAGGGAGGAAGTACAATACAGGAAATGAGTCTGTCAACCACCGGAATGGTTCTGTCTCGAATGGGAATTGGTGGTGCAACCTCAAAGGTTCAAGTTCCATGTTGACTAAAGCTTCTTGGCTTTCGCCTTCCCTTCTCAATGTCTGATGGTTCTTTCAATTTCTGGGTCAAGCGGTCGTAGTTCAAAACTTCTGGTTCGTCTCATGAAGTTTCTGAAAACCTGAAACATAAGAAAAACAAAAAACAATATGTAAAAAGAAATTAGATACAAGTAAGGTATCTAACCCCTAAACTAATAGTAAAAGATAAATAAGTCCCGGCAACGGCGCCAAAAACTTGACCGGTGCTTACACACACGTAAAACGCAAGGGCACGTATCGTTCAGTAGTATATAAAAAGTATCGATCCCACGAGGACTTAATATCTATCTATTAATTTTATGAGGTCAAATGATTACTAGTATCTAACAGGTTGTTTGATTGATTTGAAAAGGTACGATTCTAAATTTAAAAATAAGTAAGTAAAGTTGTTCGAAAGTAGGTTAAGAAATTCAATATTAAAAACTATCTAGGGTTGTGATTTCTTTGCAATATCATTTTAAAGATGAAGTGGTTATCTTATAGTTGGGTAAAATATTGATTTATTAACCTGAAACACTAAATTATGTAAAAGCCTCTTCGATGGTCAACTACAAATATCCAGTATAACCCAATTGAACCATATGTCTATGTCAACCAAATTACCTGGATTCATTAAGATTAAGTTCCAATTATGGCTACCCCCGCCCGACAGGTATATTCCTATCCTGTAAGGAAATCTATTAAAGGGTTATCTATCTCAAGGAAGATCGTGAGCTATTGAGTCTAAGGTCTTAAACTTAAAATCTCTATGTCTAGTTCATTTTAAGTTTACCAGTTCAATTTTATTAATGGCCAGTTAATAAAAAGCATTAAGATTAAGACTCAATAAATAAAACCTTTATATTACCCCAACTATAATTTAACCCCTTATAAACCGGTGATATTGGATTTCATCACAACCCCAGATAACTGGCTTAGTTACGACACATATTTACGGGTAGTAAAAATTTAAATAAAATAAAAGACATAAAGTAAATTCTGAAATTAAATACTGAAAAGTAAATTGCTGAATGAAAAGTAAAAAAAATAGTAAAAAGTAAAAAGTAAAAAGTAAAAAGTAAAAAAAAATAAAAGTAAATTACTGAAAGTAAATTGCTGAAAAGTAAATTACTGAAATTAAATAAAGTAAAAGTACAAAAAAGAAAATGCTGGGGTTCGAGGATCAACTTTTACTTACTATTTTAGATATCTCCCTTAATATAATATATTAACTTTGCGTGATAATTACCAACTAGCCATATAGGTGGTATCCTGATTAAGTCCAATTAATAATTAATTATCAACCGACCACCCAGGCGTATTCCATACTTAGTCAGGTTAAAACCCATTTATAATTAATTTCCAACCGGCCAATATAGCGGTATCCTCATTAAGTCAGGTTTTAAATCGTTATATATTATAATTAAGGGAGATTAATCTAAATAGCAATAATAAAAGTTTACCTTTCACCCCAGCAAGGGAATTCTACCTCCTCATTGCTTGAAAAATAAAAACTGCAAAGTAAAGAAAGAAAATATTGTGCGTAAAAGTAAATTGCGGAAAGTAAAAAATGAAAAGTAAAGAAAAGAAAGTGCGAAAGCGAAAATTAATTACTGAAAACTGAAAATAAACAAACTAGATAAAATCTCTTATTTATTCTTAAGGAATTTCAAAGAAGAAATTATGAATTTTACAAATGAAATGACTTGGTATTTATAGGCAAAATTTTGCCTATATCAAATCATCCATCAAATTCTCCACCAAATCCATTATTTTTTTTCTCCACTAATTACTCCACCAAATCCATAATTGCTCCACTAATTGCTTATCTTGTTTGGTGTTGATTTGATAATTTTTATTAATTATTTATTAATTTATATTTTTCTTTGAAAATGATTGATAATGACTTTAATAATTACACATCACACACTTCTGGATGGTTTATCAATTTCGGTCATGAAATATTCAGAATTCGAAAATATGCTCTCTTTCACAGTTGTGGATCTTTGAGGCTTCTTTAATTTGGCACTTGAATCAGCTCAATCCGATATCTGAGTAAAAAGTTATGCCCAAAATATCACAGATGCGCAAAACTGGAATTCCCAAAACTGCACTTCGTCAAAACGCCCTTTCAAGTTTCCAATCTCCAAAATTAATATATCAAGTCCAATAATTGCCATTATTTGACCCATATTTCATCCTAAATGATTTCATTGAGACCCGATATTATTTTATCTACAAAATAAACTAAAACATATCAAAACGTTCATCAAACCCGAGAAACTAAACAAAATATTAAGTTAAAGGGGCGGTAAATATTGATATATTTTCCGCTCATTAATCTACAACACAGGTTCTACGTAAGTCGAATAGGATATCAAGGCCTCCTGAGAGACTATTTTTAACATCTGATGTGAGCCTTGATGTTCTCCTCTTGGAGGAAACAGATCTGACTACGTATAAGGAAGCGATATTGGAGATCGATTCGGGAAAATGGCAAGAAGCCATGAAATCCTAAATGGATTCAATGCATGCCAATCAAGTCTGGGACTTAGTTGAACTTCCTGAAGGAGTTAAACTTATTGGTTGTAAATGGGTTTACAAAAGGAAGCGAGGGCTCGATGGAAAGGTGGAAACCTTTAAGGCCCGACTGGTAGTGAAAGGTTACACTCAACGTCCTGGGATTGACTACGAGGAAACTTTTTCACCAGTAGCCATGCTAAAATCCATTAGGATTCTTTTAGCCATTGCTGCATATCACGACTATGAGATATGACATATGGATGTGAAAACCGCTTTCCTAAATGGATCCTGAAGAAGATATCTATATGGAAAAAAAAACAGAGGGTTTCATATCCAGCGAGACTTCAAACTTGGTTTGTAAGCTCCAAAAGTCTATTTATGGACTTAAACATGCATCCCGAAGCTGGAATCGTCGTTTTGATGAGATAATTAGATTATTTGGATTCATCAAAAATGAGGAAGAACCATGTGTTTATAAGAAAGTTAGTGGGAGCATGATAGTTTTCCTAGTCTTGTATGTAGATGACATCCTTATCATAGGAAATGATATATGGATGATGCAAAGTGTGAAAGCCTACCTTTGCAAGAACTTCTCCATGAAAGATATGGGTGAAGCTTCCTATATACTAGGTATAAGACTCTACCGAGATAAAGTCAGGAAGCTTATAGGGTTGTCACAATCGACGTATATAGACAAAATGTTAGAAAGGTACAGTTTTACCAACTGCAATGCAGCAAATGTACCTTTCCGATACGGCATACATCTTTCGAAGAAAATGGCACCTCAAACTGAGGAAGAGAGAGTTAGGATTTCTAACTTGCCATATGCTTCTTGTATTGGAAGTATAATGTATGTTATATTATGTACTAGACCTGACATCAGTTTCGGCGTCAGTGTGACCAGCCGATATCAATCTGATCCAGGTAATGATCATTGGACAGCCGTGAAACATATCATAAAATATCTTAAAGGCACCAAGGATAAGTTTCTGATATATGGAGAAGATGAGCTACAAGTTAAGGGTTATATAGACTTCAACTTACAGGGAGATCCAGATGATAGAAAATCTACATCAAGATACATATTTACCCTTAACGGTGGTGCAATTAGTTGGCGTTGTTCAAAGCAAGGCTCAACAGCTAATTCCACCACTGAGGCGGAATTTATAGCGGCTTCAGAAGCTGCTAAAGAAGCTGTTTGGATTAGAAATTTTATCACAGAACTTGGCGTTGTACGTAGTATTGTGGATTCGATCCCATTATACTGCGATAATAACGGAGCCATCGTGCAGGCTAAGGAGCCGAGGGCTCATTCCAAGTCTAAACACGTGGAAAGGAAAAATCGCGTAATCAGAGAGATAATTGAATGAAAAGACATAGTGGTTTTAAAGGTTCAAGGACAAGACAACATAGCAGACCCGATTACAAAGGCCTTACGTCCTAAGTTATTCGATAAACATGTGGAGGAGATGAGACTACGGTACCATCCAGATTGGCACTAAACAAGTAGGAGTTTGGTGGAGTTGGTGCTTGGAGTGCCAATCCGAATTGTACATTTTATTATTTATTAATAAAATAACTATATTTTTCATTTCATACCCTATTAATGGTATTGCCATTACGCGTATTAAATTGATGTATTGTTATGCTAAGAATGACATCGACCTTAGAATAGTTTTGACACTAGGTGTAAACTATTCTTAAAGTAAATATTCCTAGTCGTTGGTTTTGGAATACGGTCGAATTCCTATAACCTATAAGACTAGCACATGTCGTATATTGGAATTGGAGTTCCAATGGCTTAACGCGATGTATCATGAGTTTTGGAAACTCGTATAGACATGTGGGTATTCATTGAAGCGAATACTGAATGACTCATTGGTGATTCCTAATAGTTGGAAGTACACACCATCGTCAATAGGAATCTCCTCGAGTCGAGTAGCATATGTAATCATTTGACTATAGGATATCATTGATTTTGTGTGAGATCCTACACACTTAGATGCCATGTATGTCAGAAACCTTTCATGGTCTGACCTCTAGATGTTCTTTGGGTGTGGACCGATGCACACAGTAATCAAGTGCGAAGCAAGATAGGATCCGTCGTCCCGTATGTGTACCATAAGGGGTTTAGGTATCCATGTTAGTAAAGTCATGATTCTTAAATATTTGGCCAAAGTCGATCACCTAGGGTGGATCGCATCAGTTATGATGAATCGTGGACATGTCGACATGAGATGTGCATCTTGGAAACTTGACGGTATATTCTATGTTTCCTAAGCACAACTCAGATAGCCTACGACGGAAGGATTGTTAAACATATGTGATGACCTCGACTTGTATAGTTCAGAAAGGTCGTTTGTGTTCTTCGCGAATTCGGAGGTGGCCGAATTGCGTACACATTAGCTAGGCTTATATGACGAACGTGTCTGAACTTAGAGAGTCCGAATATGAAGTGTACTCGTTGATCACTTGGGTAGCCGATTATTTTTAATAAAATATAATATTCGATATTATAATTATCAACTAAGATAATCAAGTGTTATTGGATAACATTGATTATTTACTTTGACCTAATTGGATTAATTGAATTAATTCAATAATTACACAAGGGCTTAATTGTAAAATCATAATTATCTCTACCATTTGAGGATATTATGGTAATTGTAAGTATGTAATAATATGTGGTTTTGGATTGATTTAATTGGATTAAATCAAGGTGGCAAACATTTAACTAATCAATTTCCTAATCTTTGGCTTGATTTAATTGTATTAAATTAAAGTGGGAGACAATGGAGATTAGTCACACCTAATTATACATATTTGGACAAATTAGATTAAACCCACTTAAAAGTTGATTACAACTTTTATTAATTAAAAATTGCCTAAGTTTTGCTGTAAATAGCAAGCTTTAGGAAGGTTTTAATTACAAGTTCAAATACAAGTATAAGCAAATTCTTGAGAGATTAGCCTAAGTTATAGAAGTGTTTAGAGAAGCTTGTGAGGTCTCTACAACATTTCATCTAGGAGAAATCAAGATTAGATCTTGAAGTGAAGCTTGGATGCATTGGAAATAAGATTGGATCTTGAAGTCAAGCTTGCACACCTTGGAGGTTCTCCAACAATTTCAACAAGGAGAAGTAGATTGGATCTTGCATCAAGCTTACTAGGTAATGTTTGATATTCTCCAAAGCTATGTTTATTTGTGTATTAGATGCATGATCACATAGTTTAATGTTGAATAAGGCTAATCAATTGTGTTATGATACTTTAGAAGTATAAACACAACATGCTTGTAATTAGGTCAAAATGTTCATGTTGGACATGGAACAATTAATAAGAGTTTGGAACTCTAAATTAAAGCTTAGAGCTATGACTACCATTCTAGATTCACTTGACCACCTTTAGGTGGACTAGAATTGTTCACGGGACATTTCGTATTGGGATTCTAAAATGGTTTGTGTAATGGATTCAAAATTTACGCTAATGCGTATTTAGAATAAATTGTTGGAGGTTCTCCAACAATTTCAACAAGGAGAAGTAGATTGGATCTTGCATCAAGCTTACTAGGTAATGTTTGATATTCTCCAAAGCTATGTTTATTTGTGTATTAGATGCATGATCACATAGTTTAATGTTGAATAAGGCTAATCAATTGTGTTATGATACTTTAGAAGTATAAACACAACATGCTTGTAATTAGGTCAAAATGTTCATGTTGGACATGGAACAATTAATAAGAGTTGGAACTCTAAATTAAAGCTTAGAGCTATGACTACCATTCTAGATTCACTTGACCACCTTTAGGTGGACTAGAATTGTTCACGGGACATTTCGTATTGGGATTCTAAAATGGTTTGTGTAATGGATTCAAAATTTACGCTAATGCGTATTTAGAATAAATTTATATTTTTGGAAAAATATTTGATATTTTGAAAAACTAGATTTTTATTCTATAACATGTGTTTATGTTGGTTTTGAAATTAAAAATTAATTTTGGGTATTTTTGAAGTGTTTAGGGAAGACCAGAATAGATTAGGGTCAAAGACCCTAATCCATTCAGCTAACTGGAATGTGAGCTGAATGCAAAAGAAAATGCAAAAAAAAAAAAAAAATAGCAGCACCTGGGCGCTACAGTGGGCGCGCGCACTGTAGCGCGTGTGCTTCACGCACGCGGCGCCCTTCGCGCGCGCCGATTTTGTTTTGCTTCGTTTGGGAGCTTCCGGACTCCGATTCAGTCCCGGTTTTTTCCTATACACTCATAATGAAATATAGTATTTCATCAAATAATTTAAAATTAGATCCATACTTTATATCCATGGGTTAGACCCATTTCTTCAGCCCGGGGCACCGATCCGACCCTAGGGGTTCTACAACTGCCCCAACAGTAACATGCAACCGTTACAAAAAATGACATGGTTTAAAGAGATTTGAATGACTTAGAGTAGATTTGTCAGGTGGCAGGTCGTAGCTGTGTCAGACGTCTGGGCTATAATCCTTAGGGTAATTGGGGAAGAGAGCCTAAAATAGTAATGGCTTAGCAACGTGGCTGACGTCACGGAGATAGCGTAACGGTGTAATTAGACATAATATATAAATGGGTTGAGAGTTTATTGTAAGGGTTGAGCAATTTTATTCACAAGCACTTGTAACTTGTAATAGAGAGAAAAAAATCCCGAGCTAGAGAGACAAAAGAGGTCGGTCAAACCCGAGCCAGTAATAAAAACTTTCTTTTTCCTTGTGCCCGTGGACGTAGGTTGGATCCATTCTGCCGAACCACGTTAAATCATTTGTTTATCTGTGTGTATTCTATTTTTTGCCAAGTGTGCATTTGGTCTCCAACAAACCAAACAAATTCACATTTCTTGGATTATCCCTATATATATATATATATATATATATATATATATATAGATATATATATATATATATTACATGCAAAATTTATAAGAAAATTTCATATATATATATATATATATATATATATACACTAGTTTTTGCCAGTGCCTACGGCACGATGTTACAGTATTTGGCCCGTGCCTACGGCACGACGTTACAGTATTTGCTCGTGCCTACGACACGATGTTACAGAATTAAATAATTTTATTTTTAATTAAATGATGCCCGTGCCTACGGCACGGTGTTACAGAATTAAATAATTTTATTTTTTTAATTAAATGATTTTTTTTAATTTTCTATTTTTTAATTTGAAATTTTTGATCATTTCCATCAATCAATTCACTCTCTTTTCTCAAATTACCAATGAAATGATCTGAGTCGTTAATTAAGCCACATAAAGAGAGCCGTTGGATACACTCTATTTCCTCCAACACCATTCTCTTTATTATATGGATGTATAGTATTTATCAAATTATAAGAAGATATGATACGAGGGTGTGTATATCTTCTACTAATAATTGTGCTGTTTTCTTTACCTAATTCCTAAAATAGAATTTATTTATTTATTTATTATTTTTTTTACTAAAAAATTCGGCCCCTTTACCCCAGTATTCATGTTCTATTGGTGTAAAGAGTTTTTTCGTAAAAAAATGTGTTTAACACGTAGGTTTAATTAGATACATTTTCTTATTAAATATATTTTTAATAAATATTAAAAGTGTACATATTTAAATAAAGTTTTAATTAAGAGTGAATAAAAAATTAACCGATCCAAGATGGCTTTTGGCTTTTGAATTCGTTTGGATCAATTTTATTATATAAATAAAGGCTCAATTTAAACAGACGTATTTAAATTGGTTTGAATTTTAAACTCAAATCAATTTAAATCATTTTTTTCCATCCCTAATTTTAATTCAAGATAATCCGGATATGAAAAAAATAATTAGATTCAGATTGAGTATACCCAAACCGGATTCCGAGTTAAAATTTTTAATATTTTTTGCATGTATATTTAATTTATTTATTTTTAAATCCGTTATTTTGTATTTAAATCTAAATAAATAAAAATCCAGATCTAAATTCTCCAAATCAGGGAATTTTAATTACAAACCCTGATATTTCGGAACAGGTCTGCTGATCAATGGCGGATCCCGCCAATTTGATGAGGCTGAAATGGAAATGATTGTGATATGGATGGGTGGTTTGTCCAAGTGGGCCATAGATAGATAATAGGAATAACACGGAAACTACAGCAAAATAAATGATGAGTTGGAACAATTTTTCAGATGAAGGAAGGGTGGGGGCCATTTAGCACCACTATTTTATAAAAATATATCAAAAGGAATATATTTCTTGTTCGGACAAGCCATCTACTTCTCCAAAATTGCAACTCACCACCAAACAACCAACCAATCTCTCTCTCTCTCTCCCCCTCTTTTGAAACTTTAATGTAAAACCAAAAACCACACAGCCTTTACTCATAGGGTTTAAACGGCACCGTTTATCGCTCCTCATTTCTTCTTCGATCATGGCCTTTCAAGGGAAGAAACTCATCAACGATCCCAATGGTTCGCATTATTCTCCCCCCTAATTTCCTTTTTTATTTTATTAATCAATTTTTTCCCTCTACTTTGTTTAGGCGCTTTTATCTCTATTTTGTCGCCTAGAAAATAGAATGAGAAAATTTGAGTGTGATGTTTTCTTTTGTGTTGATGTATAAATTAGTTCTAATTTAAGACTATTTCTGCCAGCGTTTTGCATGTAATCATAACCTAGTTTTTTCTAACATTTTCTTGGCGATGGAATCTGAATTCAAAAATTCACAAATTATTGTCTTGGTTTGGTGGTGTGAAAATGAAAACTCTAATTATATGAAACGATGAACCTGATTATTTTTTTTCTTCACATTTTGGTCAACACTGCTGTTTTGCTTCTTTGATAAACAAAAAGAAAAGTCTGTGGTATGTGCAATATTGTGAAACTACTATTAGGCTGTTGAAGTAATAACATAATGCAAAAATGGTGATATTATCTAATAGAAAGAAGAGGAAATAGCTAATTTAATGATGGATGCAGATGTGGTGACTGAGTTCATTGAGGGTCTTGTGGAAACTTATCCTGGTCTGCAGTACTTGGACGGTTTTCCTGAGGTGAATAAGTTGTGTACTACGTTCTATTTGTGTGCAAATCAAACATTGCTGTTAGGCTACTAATTAGTTTGTCATTCGCCTTTTTTGTGGTAATAATACAGGTGAAGGTTGTATTACGTGCTGATGTTTCAAGTTCAACGTATAACAAGGTTGCAGTTATATCAGGTTGATATCCTGAGGCTGCAGTACTTGATATCTTCTCTTTCCGTTCTTAAGGCTAATGCATGAAACAATTGTTTGCATATTTGTGTTGTAGTTCAATTTTATAGTAGCAAAGGCAATATCTTCTCATTCTCTTATAGTTTTAAATTTAACCATGAATGACGAAATGTAATGATTTTTACAATTTTATTGATGATAGACAACTAGTAGCCCACTGTTATCATTGCTATTTTTCTATGTATTTTTTTCTTAATAATTGCATAGGGATTCTTAATCTATTTACTGTCGCTATAGCATGACTATTAGAACCCGATCTCTTATATTTCTCACATCTATGCTGGTATGTTTCCCTTTAATCTTGATCCATACAACTGAAGAACATTTACATTGATAAATTTGATAGAACAGAAACAACAATATGTCAGATTGTTTCCATCGGGTTTGAGGTTTGACCTGTGAGTGAAAGTAATGTAAGATTATGTAAAATGCAAAATATACTGCATTTCCCTTTAGGTTTCTCAAAAACATAAGAAAATCTGGAAAAAAATGTTTTTCTGATTGACAGTTTTACATTTAAATGTCTCTTCTATACCTAGTCATGTGCATCAAATTTTTTTTCATGATGTCCAATTCAAAACTTCTGTTATAGGTGAAGACTCAACCCCAACATATATTTCCTAGGTAATCTGTGACTTTTAATACTAAGCATGTGTCTTACGTGGAGACCATGGAAATGGGTCAGGGGACAAACAGATCATGCCCTGTAACATGTTATACATATACAATCCAAAAGTTTAGCTAGTACATCGAGACCTAACACAATACTATATCTGGACATGTCGATTTCATTTTGGAGCAACATGAGACTCACAGATCATGCCCTGTAACATGTTATACATATACAATCCAAAAGTTCAGCTAGTACATCGAGACCTAACACAATACTATATCTAGACATGTTGATTCATTTTGGAGCCACATGAGACTCTTACTAATGGAAAGAAAAAATTCTAGAGAATTAATCCAGTATTAGAGAGTTGAATTATGGTTTTCCTTTGTAAATGAATGGCATGACATTCTCAGGCCATTAAGTTTTTCCATTATCCAATTTAGTTTCTCAACATCTGAATTTTTGCATCTTCTCTAAACTCTTGTCGACTCGGTAGAAATGATGCCAACAAGTTTTGATACCAAAAATGTAGGAAACAAAAATGCATCTGTTATTTTGGTATCTTTTTAATTATTATTTTAAGGATTTTAGGTTAATGATAGGAAGTATCTATTAAGAAAAGGTAAGCATCCCTTTGCATCACACAAGTAAATAGATCCTGGAATCACACCTAGGAACCTATGGAATCACTTCAAAGCAAATTCAAATCCCAGAAGCTAAGAGATAAGCTATTTTAACTGATTCATTCATGCCAAGAGCCATTTATGCCCAACATATAGACAGTGTAAGACTCAGGGCTATAGTAATGCAGACTCCTGAGTAGAAGCGTTGTATAAACCAAGGAAATATCATAGATGGTGATTTTTAAACTAAGAACATTGAAGATCTTTTGACAAGACTTTCCATACAATACTGTTAAAAAATTAAAGACAGCATTGGATTATTATCTTTTTTTTTTCCTTCTTACATAAGACTTTAGGATTCGATTGATGTGGACTTTTGGACCTTTCATTTGTAAGAACAATCTTAGTTTGATGGGCTAAATTCTGGTCCATATCTGAACCAAGTTGGCCATTTAGGTTTTTGACTTTCTATATGCCTTTGATGTTGCAGCCAATAGCCTCTATCAAATACTGGATTCGTCCTATGATTGGTACGTTTATTCTATTGATATTGTTTGTGTTACAGGAGGTGGAAGCGGTCATGAGCCTGCACATGCTGGATTTGTGGGAGAAGGGATGCTGACAGCTGCAATCTGTGGAGATGTTTTTGCATCTCCCCCAGTTGACTCAATTTTAGCTGTATGTTTTATTGCTCTTTATTATGTTTCTGTATCTAGCTAGTAATTCTGTGAATTATGATATTCTTTTGTTGGTTTACTAAACTTGTGCAATTTAACTTTAGGGCATTCGTGCTGTAACTGGTCCTATGGGATGTCTTCTTATTGTCAAGGTACTGTTATATCAGTAGCACTAAGGCGGCAATTTAACAATTAATCTCTTGTTGCATTCTACAAGTTTCCTCTTGGGAGTTTTATGATTGTATTATGGAGAGAATTGCTGTAGGTTGAGAAATTATGATAAAAATGAATAATTATTTGGATGATATTTCTTGGTTTTTTTAAATCTATTTTTTGTAACCTTGATGTGAACAGAATTATACTGGTGATCGTTTAAATTTTGGTTTGGCTGCTGAGCAAGCAAAATCTGAAGGTTATAAAGTAGAGGTATGTTCTTAAAATCTATATTTACGCATAATAAGATATTAAAGTAGTGATGCTATTCTTTGCATCTGCAGATCGTTATTGTTGGAGATGATTGTGCATTGCCTCCACCTCGTGGCATAGCTGGAAGAAGAGGCTTGGCAGGGACTATTCTTGTTCACAAGGTTCTCTCTCTCCCCCGCCTACCCATCACCCCCTTCCTCACCATATGCACAATGGGTTTGTTTGCATGTTCATTCACTTTCACACTGTAGGCTTTTTCTTATTTGAGTCTTCTTTTTCTTAGTTTTTTCCTCCCCTTTATTTTCTTGCAACAATTACTTAATGAATTTCTTTGCGTTCACCTTGGACCAAATTTATGTTTATGTTAGGTTGTTTTTTATCTTTTTTTTTTTTCCCTAAATCACCTCCTTTATGTTTTTTTTGATTTTGTTTACCGACCTCTCCTAGTTGGAAAAGGTTTTTTTTGGTTTGGTTAGATTGTTTTTAGTTTCCATTTGCTATTCCCATTGCATGTATGTGTAGAGCTATGCTGCTAAAGGCACCACTTAAGCGGTGCTTGGGCGGGTTTTTCAAACAACTGCCTCCTGCACTTGGGTGACACCTTAGGCATTGTAAGTTATGATTCCTTATATATTAGTAATTAGATAAAACTCTGCCCGTTTGACTAGTCAACCCACCCTTTGACTGGTGAAAGGCGGCCCTTGGGTGGGTTGAACTACCAAAATGCCTTGCCCCGCCTACTGCCTTTTGAACCGCACTGTCAATTTTTAGTTGAAAATAATAATTAGTAGTATCAAGCAGAAAAAAAGACAAATAGACTAATTATGGTATTCTGGCATGGTTTTAGACTAAATTTTATCCTGACTTATTTCCTTCAATGTGTAATTATTATTGTTTTGTTGTTGATTTGACTGGGTTGCCTATCACGATTTGATGGCTTGTTTGAAAGGCTAAACTGCGTTATTTTTTGTGACTTGTTTGAAAAGCTAAACTGCCTTATCTTTGTTTCATATTTATTTTTACTATATCTGGTATTTTTTAATATTAATTCTTTGCGAAAGAAAGGTTGCCGGAGCTGCTGCTGCTGCTGGCCTTTCTCTTTCTAATGTTGTTGCAGAAGCGAAACGTGCATCTGAAATGGTAGGAACGATGGGTGTTGCTTTATCTGTTTGTACGCTGCCTGGGCGGGTTACGTCAGATCGACTGGGACCAGGGAAGATGGAACTTGGTCTTGGAATTGTGAGTTATTTTTAAAAATAACTTGTGTAGCATTAATACACACACACACACACACACAGTTTTGCTCAGGTGAGGTTCATGTGGATTTATTTTCGTCCGGATGCACGCAAAATACTAATACTTTGTCGTGTAAGCATATTTTAAAAAAAATTTACACGACAAAGTACCTAGTACTTTGTGTGCATCCGGACGATAAAAAGTCCACATGAACCGGACCTGAGAATGATTTTATACATACATGTATGTGTGTGTGTGTATAAATTTTGGTATTTTAATTTGTATGGGATTATTTGGAGTTAAATCTATATGTCCAGATTTTTTGAGTTATAATTTTAGTTGATTGTTTATGATGGGATGCGTTTTAATTATTAGCTAGCTATTGTGGGGGAAGT
This sequence comes from Zanthoxylum bungeanum, assembly GCA_019454045.1. Lineage (NCBI taxonomy): Eukaryota > Viridiplantae > Streptophyta > Magnoliopsida > Sapindales > Rutaceae > Zanthoxylum > Zanthoxylum bungeanum. The sequence continues at coordinate 187,086 of SKCR01048386.1, read as the reverse complement.
CTTTATCAAGGCTGCAGCTTCTATTTAGCCATGAGACAAAAATTTCGCTTCCAGATTTACAGATTGAATTAAAATAAAATAAATTTCTTTTCAGCATGGTGAACCTGGTGCTGCTGTGGTTGATCTTCAGCCAGTAGATGTGGTTGTTTCTCATGTTCTTAAGCAGATATTATCAACGGTATGCTGCAATATCCAAGGAGATTTATTCTTTTTGCATGCTGAGTTTATTTGCTTCTTTCTTTATAAAAAAGGGAAACAAACACACACGCGCGTGTATGGAGGGCTTTAGAAAATTTAATGTCTACACTCTTATTGCTTTTACTTTTGTTATTGCATGTACATTTTACTCCATGCATACGATGAAACATCCTACAAGTTACAACAGAGCATGCTAAATTTGATGTTCTATTATTCTTGTCAGTCAATGTATGAAAAATTCGATATTTTATTTCAATGTACTTAATTTGATATTTATTATTCTTGCTGTTCGATATTTGCAGGAAACTAATTATGTTCCCATAACCCGAGGTAATAGAGTGGTGCTCTTGATCAATGGGTAGGTCTTTGAGTCTCTTCTATGTTTTGGACCATAAATGTATATGTTTTTGGTAGAATGAACATCCTTATATCACATTTTGGATAGGAAAAAAAAGCTAATGCTATTGTAGTGGCGGATGTACTAAAAAGAGTCTAGAAACTGTCAATAAAAATATGGAACAAATCTGTTTTTGTACATAGTACATACCAACTGGAAACCTGAGATATATGAAACACGAAAAGCTGATAAAAGCAGTTCTCCGCAAATTTTCTAATATGCCTTTATATTTCTCTTGCCAAAATCGCCAGAAAAGCGCTTATTTATGTTAATAGAGCATATGCTTACTCGGTTGTGCAGTTTAACTTTTTGTTTAATCGAAAATTTTAAGATAGTAAGGCAACTTGAAGTTAAATACAAGTCAATATGTTTCTGATTTTTATTTTGATTATTTATTTCAAAAAATTTGTTTTACCTTGTGCTTGTTAACATTTGTTGGATTTTATACAAATAACATAATATGACAAATGCTTGCGACTTGTGATGCTTTAGTCCTGAGAGTCGACAAGTCTTTTACTATACATTTTTGCTAATATGTTCTTTAGGTCGTTAGGAGGTGTAACCTTTACCAGATTTTTATTACTATCTTCATTGCAATATTCAGAGTATCTCCCTAGTTGAACATTATTTCTATGTTTCTATTGTAGTTGATTAGTTTTTAGATAAACATACTCTTAAAAGGTACTAATAGTCCTGGAAGTCGATTTAATCAACTTAAAGCAAGATAATGGATCTACTTTTGTTCAACCCTTAATGCTAGCTTTCAAGGAACCCATGCCTTAAATTACTAATTATATATTTGCAGTGGTTAGTCTAGAAATAAGTGCCTTCTAATTGTCTAAATGACTTCCTTCTACCATAAAATAGGGATATAGGAACAAATCGTTTGTTTCTATATAAATATTCATGCTTTCATGCCATTTAACGGTGCTGTTTATGCTTTAGAGGATGATTTTAAACATAAGAAATTGTTCACTGCATCGTCAAAATTATTTTTATAATGATCAAGATTTTGACTGCATTACAAACTCATGAAGGTAGCACTCTTGGTCATGAGGAAAGGTTTCACAATTTTTACTCTGTTTCCTGCAGCTTAGGTGCCACTCCTGCGATGGAACTGATGATTGCTGCAGGAAAAGCAGTCCCGAAATTGCAACTGGAACATGGACTGGCTGTTGATAGAGTGTACACAGGATCTTTTATGACTTCTCTTGACATGGCAGGTTTGTTTTTGGTGCTAACAACTTTATTTTTAAGTGTTAAATAAGGAATCTCAGAGCTGGTTTCTTTCAGGATTTTCAATTTCCATCATGAAGGCAGATGCAGCAATTTTGCATCATCTTGACGCTACAACTAAGGCTCCTCATTGGCCAGTTGGTGTTGACGGTCAGTCAAATCTGACAATAGTTCATTCTTTATGTTCTTGAATTCATTTCTGTGAATAAGATTTCACATATGAAACTTCCCCAATTCTAAACTGATCATCTTTATATCTGGTATAAACATTGAATTTCACCTTTCAACAATAGTTCATGATCATGTAATGCCAGATAAAAAGTCAAAAGTAACTTCTTATAGTGATTTTATTTTCATTGAGCTCAAGAATTCTTTACTTGTAGGTAATCGTCCACCGGCCAAGATTCCTGTTCAGATGCCACCTGCTCGTTCGACAAAGAGTGAGGAGGTTAGTTTTCTAGAGACTGTTTGCTATTATCAAATGATTTATCTTGTGAATAGATAATGGCACCTATTACCTCACTAATGTTTGCTGAGAGAGGTTTCCTTCTCACTGGCTATTGTGGCGTCTGTTGATACTTTAATCACATTATATAGCAGTGTAATCAGTTGGCATAAGAAGACGAAGTTGATTAGGAACTGTATAGGTAGATTATCTCTTGCAATTGAGCTTCATTTTCACCATAGATACCTCTTGTCCAAAAAGCACTGATGTAGATTTGTCAGATATGAGATTGGATCCCATTTTAAGAGTTTATAGGCCTATACTCATAAATATACATTTGGGTTACAGGAATTATTTATGAATGCAACTTGAAATAAAAACATTGAGCTCTGTGATTCAATGTTACAAATAGTTAGACATTATGTGTCTAACGTACTTGTTGGAGTATTTTATGACATTAGAAATTCCTAGTAACAATTTTGGTCGACTCCATCTTCTAATGTTTTTCAAACTTGGATTATCCTCTAATCCTAAATTCTTAAGGAGTTAAACCTATTGCCTTTCGGAAAGAAAAATAGTTTTTGTACCCCGAATGTTTATATGATTCAATTGCCATCAGACAATACAAACAAATGTTTGATAATGATGGACACCACTTTGTTTAATGTTCCTCTTTTGCCTGTGGATCAGATTCTGTATATAGAGAGACAAGTAACAGGTTACTAAAGGACTTGTTTAGAATGTCAATGCATAGTGTTAATTGAATAATGAATGGATGAACTTTCAAGAATAAAGGGCATTGGAAACATTTTTTTAAAGAAAGAATAATACACGGTGGTTAAAATGGAGCACAGAATGCTGTTTCTCACTGTCTCAGATCTGTTTTTGATCCAGAAATTTCAATAAGAAATGGGTAATGACCTTGTATTTAGTTGTAATATAGAGACTTGTGCTTATAGTTATATCCTTAGTAAAATAGGGTAATGCCTATTAAAATTAAGATGTTTCAATTTAACTCTTATTTGTTTCTCTCTCTTGTATCTGTGTATTCAGTTTCACTCCAACAATTGTGTCATTTGTGTTTGTATTATGTAATATGTAGTTTCGCTCAATTTACATTTTAAATGTCAAATTTGAGCAGAATGGCTTTATGATGAGATGAATACATAATGACGTTAAGATATTTACTATTTGCACATTGTCTCAAATCAGAGCTAACTGCCCATGTTTGCTTTTGATTAGTCATTAAGTCGGCCACAACAGTTAAGCCAACAAGGCCGTATATTTGAGGTGGCTATTGAAGCTGCAGCAAAAGAAGTTATTAATCTCAGGGACAGATTAAATGAATGGGATAGCAAAGTTGGTGATGGCGACTGTGGGTCAACAGTGAGTCCAGTTCCTAACTCCATTTGCATCTTTGATTTATTGATTGGTGCATAATTTTCTCCATCCTATGTCAATTTTTATTTACTTTCGCAGATGTTTAGAGGTGCAACAGCAATTCTAGAGGACATGAAAAAGTAGTAAGTTTCCTATTCCAGCTATTTTGGGATCTCTTAGTTGCTTCATTGAGACCAGCCCTGGTGCAGATCTGTGGCAAATTGACCAATTCCATTGTCATCTTTTCCCTCAAATTTTCTTCCCAGGTTCTTGCATATTATTTATGCACATGTTATATATGAGAAACTGTGTCCACCATGGCTCTGTAGTCTTCAAAAGAGATACATCTTTAGTCTTGCGGAATATAATCTCTCAGTTTGTCATCGATCCTTTTCTAGTAAAGAATTGCAACAGAATTGGAGTTCCCAAATTTTTACTTAAAATTTGCTTTTATATGGCTTGCTATTTATAATCATTTGTTTTAATGATTGCCTTACTCTACTAAGTTACAAAAAATTTGTTTAACTGACTACTTTATTTCAAGACTTCTTTTCGTTGTTGATCCTGAATGGTTGATATCGGTTTTAATTGCTCTGTTGAATTATGTACATGGACAAACACGACAGATTATTTTGATACCATTTTTGTTTTCTAGTGGTGTATCTTAGTTTTCTCTTTTCATTTTCTATTTGTTTGGATGATATGCACGCAATTCAGAAGTTCATATGTTTATTTTTGAATTTATAATACTCGGATTGAAAATTATACCAACTGTCTTGCACGATTGTGTTTGAGTTCTCGAGTTTTAGGAATTGAGAAGATTTCACAGAGAATGGGTACTCATGATAATTGAGGAGATAATGATGGTAATCAGGGAGTATTTTTGTTTCAATGGAAGTTGGTGTTGTATGTTCTGCTAATGATGTGTTATAGAAGATTTTCTTCAGAATGAGTGTTAAGAAGATTTAGGATATAACTAATAAAATATAATATATAGCCTGTCTACAAGATTGTAGAACTAGAGATGTAAGTTGGACTCCCTGTCATCTTTCCTTGTATATCTATTAGGAGGCATGATTAGCCATTAATTTGAAACTTAAAGGAGATGAGATGAATTGGCTCAGAAATTATCCAATGAGGACTACCTAGTTTAGAAATTCTTTGGAACAAATGTATGGAACCACAAGGTCTGAAACGCAATGATGAATACTAGGAGAACATTGATGGAGATGGTTGGAAACCGCATTGTTGCTTTAACTTTTCAAGGATGTTATCGTAGATAGACATTGTAATTAAGAAAGTTGTGTAGCCAAAATCAAGTAGTTTTTTGAGATTTTATTAAGATGTTTTATATTGTATTTTATCTATACATTGGCTGTTTTGCCTTTGGTGTTATAGGTGTTCTATGTTGTGGTTTAGAATTTCAGGGACGATACAATATTTGTTTATGACACTTGAATTTTCAGTCTATAATTCTGGCTTGCAAAAGGTGGTTCTTAGTTCACAATGTTGTCGGCGAATTAATGTTTTCATCTTATTCCCTTTAGTAGGCTTATTTCATGAATCATCCTTTCCTATTTTCAGTTATCCTTTGAACGATGCTGCAGAAACAGTGAATGAAATTGGAGCTTCTATTAGGAAATATATGGGTGGAACAAGTGGAATCTTGTAATTTTCTTTCCTTTCTCTACCATTTGTGCCTTGAGATGCATGTTTTTTTATATTTACTTTTTCTGTATACCAGAGCCATAGATCATTTTGTTTTTACTTTTGAAACAGATACAATATATTCTGCAAGGCAGCATATGCGAAACTGAAAGCAAATTCAGAGCCAGTCGTAACTTCCAAACAATGTGAGATGATTTTCCTTATCAAGTAAGTTTCAGGCTAGTCTAGCATGACTAATGGCTCTATTGATTCAGGGGCGGAAGCACTTGAATCTTCCATTGCTGCAGTCAGTAAATATGGTGGAGCCACTGCTGGTCACCGCACAATGTTAGATGCCCTGATTCCAGCAGCTGCAGTTCTTGTGGAGGTCTGTAGCTATAATACTATTATGACTATCCTATGCTGTATCTTATTTATATGCTATCATTTTTTGTTCTGATATTGTATATCGCAACCAGAGGTTAAGTGCTGGGGTTGATGCTTCCACTGCCTTTCTTCTATCATCAGAAGCAGCAGTGGCCGGAGCTGAATCTACGAAACATATGCAGGCGCAGGTAAGTTTATTGTTGATTTCTCTGGCAATGTTTGACAAATCTCGATGCCAATTTTAAATTTGAAATGCTGTTGGTTAAAAATGCTGATGACAGAACATCATTTCAAAGAGCTTTGACAAGAATTCTATGAAAGATGAAAACAGGAACTTTGACAAGTAATAAAATAAATAAAAAAAAAAAAAAAAAAAAAAGGTCAGTTGAGGTAGCCAACTAAAGACTAGTCTTACCACGGCTGTTTACTGGAAAATGGTAACAAAAAACTTTTACTTGGCCAGACAACTATCAACTTTCCTAGACAACTAAAGCTTCCATTCCACTGAAACTCAAGTAAAAATGCCGAAGGCTTTATTGTTATAGTGGTATTCAATTCTCTTTTAAATAAGTCGGAGTTGGACATCGATATAATCACTGAGCTAATGATTAATTTATGATTGACGATGAATGGATGAGAAAATCATTTTCATATTTTTTATGCGGTCTTTCTAGTGTTTTGAAATCTGAAAAATAGCTGACACAGGCTGGCCGTTCCACCTATATCTCACCGGAGATCCTTGTATCAGTTCCTGACCCAGGGGCCATGGCTGCAGCTGCGTGGTACAGAGCAGCTGCCTTGGCTGTTAAAGATAAGTACCAAGCTTCATGACCTGACGCATTGGCCGTCTAACAGCAATTTATGCTGATTTGGGCTACAGATTTAACCCAGGTAATTTTTGGTCATGGGTTTTATGCTATTACCTAACTGATATGGCTATCCGCTTATGCATTTTTGGTGCATAAAGCTGAGAGAGCGAGTTTTCTCCATGTATTACTCTTTGAGTTTCTTACAGAATTGTAACGTTGAAAGTCTGATGAACTTTATTGAGTATTATTATATACAATCAAAAGCTTATCGTTGGACCTTATATATTCCAAATATAGCATATCTTTAATACAGTAGAAATACGTATCCATGATAATATACATATGGCCTATTGAGTTTGGAGTTTGAACTCTGCTCATATGGGCAGGCAGGCATGATTTTGTATATCCCATGTGTAATCTTTTTTCGGCACAATGATACAAGGACGTCACTAGTCTTTTACTTGAATTAGGATTTTTTTTCCTCTTTTTGTTTTATTAGTACTATCAATGACACGTTTCTATGTCGGATGCCATTAGATGATAGCAATAGAAAAATAAGGAAAGAAAAAAAATAAATAAATTGAGGAACCTTGTCCCTTCTTTAACCAAATCACACACACATATATAAAAGTAATAGTTTAGAGACAGTGTAGGGTCCCTTGAATTTCCAAAAAAGACATCCTACATGTCTTTTAAATTTTATAAATTATTAAAAATACATATATATATATATATATTCTTAAACTTTTATATTTTCTTTTGTATTTTTTTTTTGTTTAATAATTTTTTCATTAAATTAGAATAAAGATTTTAACATATATATATATATATATATTTGCAGTATTAAGCTACTTTTTTATTCGAAAATTTAGTTATAATATAATAATCTCTAAAAGTTTTAATTATTTTCTCTAAATTCATGTTACGGTGGGTAGGGGTGGACAAGCAAGTAAGAAAAACCGAATCGAATTGGAAAAAATCGAATTGAAGTGATAATTTTTTTTTTATTTCAAAAATAATTGTTTGATCTTTTAATTAAAAAACCAAATCAAGTTGAGTTATAATAGTTTTTTAAACTAAAAAACCGTATCGAATCGAATTAATTGAATAATTTAATTTTTTAAAGTTTACTCATTTTATGTTGTTATTTTATTATTATATTTGTTATATTATTTAATTTATTTGGTGTTTAGTGATGGTTAACTTCATGAAATATTTATAATTTTTTACTTTGATTATTATTATTTTTATTTTCCTACCTTTTATATAATTTAAATGATGATTATATTTTATGAAAAACTGTTATTGGTGTAGTTGTGATGATTAAAAGAGTTACCGTGTAAAAAAATTAAGTCCATGTTAGATTCAATGAATGTTATTAATTTTTTAATTTAATTATTATTATTATTAAAAAATTAAAAAACTAAATTGTACTGAACTGAACCAATAATTAAAAATAATTACAATTTTAATAAAAAAATATCGAACGGTTATTTTTTTTTAAAAAATCAACCGAATAATTATAATTATAATTTTTTTAGTGCCCACCCTTAAAATAGTTAAATTTAAAAATTAAAATATTATAAAGATTCCATTATCGTAATATGTTAAAATAATAATAATAATAATAAATGATTTTGGTACTAAGTGTTTTTAAAATTATTAAATTAACATATTGCCATTATTTTAATTAGACCTTAGATATTAATTTATGTCCGCCAATGTCGTAACTATTAATATAACTTTGTCATAAACTTTAGTAAAAATGAAATATCTGTCCCTTGTAAAATTTTGTTTGCCAATTTAGTCTATTAAAAATAGGAAAATATACTCTTGATGGAGAATCATTTATATTATTAGTGAATGCTAATTAGGATATTATGAAAATGATGATAATGAGTTTATATTCTTGTATTTGATTGTAACGAAAAAAAAATTGGTTTCAATGTAAAGTCATTCTAAATCTCTGATCATTATTTAATCAATTTCTACATTATAATTGCACCCTATTTTTTCCTCATAACTGGTCGGATCTGAATTCAAATTCATACCTAAATCAACTCTGAATGTCTCACTTCTTCTCTTGTTAGTAAAAATTAAAATTTTTATATCTACCTATATGCAATCTAATACAAATAAAATTAATATGAAAATATGAAAATAGTCCCTAATCGATCCTCTACAATCCCAAATTTTTCACCAAAAAATCAGAACTAAACAACCCAAAATTTTCCGGACAGCTTCTGCAACACCGAAACAATATGAAAATAGTCATGAACTGATGTTGTCTTGCGCAAACAGCAGTGCAGTTTTTGTCACTGCAAATGCGCAACATGTCTGGGAATTTTAGGACTGATTTAATACAAACAAATCAACCCTAAAATAGTCCCTAATCGATCCTCTATAATCCCGAATTTTTTAGCAAAAAATAAGAAGTTTAACAATCCGAATTTTGCGCGTTGTCACTATAGTTATGCAACCTGTATGGAATTTTAGGATTGATTTAATACAACCAAATCAATCCCAAAATAGTCCCTAACTGAGCCTCTAAAACCTCAAAATTTTTAGCTAAAAATCAGAATTCCAACAACCCAAATTTTGCACGATATGCGCGAAAGCAGTATGTTGAAAATTCTACCCACTGCCGTGAGTTACGATAAGAAGATGATGAGATTTTCACTTCATCTTCTGCATTATTTCTCGTCATCAAGAAGACAGAGTGTAGGCACTTAAATCTCACAATTATTTTCTCTAAACGTTTTAGAGAAAAATTAACGCACTGTATTCTTATCCTTTTTCTCTGTAGAGAATAAGAAACTAGCATGGCTAGGGTTTTTATTCTTTTCTTATGTTTATAAAAGAGAACTAGCTTCCCTTTTATACTTACAGTTGAAGTTATTTAATTATAATCAAATTATAAAAAATAACTCCTAACCCTAAGGCATGTAGGCGTGAACACGACTTTTTTTTTTTGCATTTAATTAATTAAATACATAATATCTAATATTAGATATTTATTTTGAAATCAAATTCCAATATTATTTAACCAAAGATTATATAAATTAATTAAGATAATTTATACTCTTTAAATTTTATATTTGATTATCTCATAATAATATGCATTGAAAATTTTATATTTAACTATTTAATATATAATATTCAAGTGTGATTTGAATTAATTATTAATCACATTAATATTTTTTCATAACATATAGTTATACATGTGAGATTATAATTGACTTTCCAATTATTTTATGTCTTCCTATAGTGTATCGAGATAGAAAGGGGACCAAATGGACCCGCAACTCCGATCTTCAATAATATCGAGATATTGATTAAAACTTTTTAATCAAATATCTTGAATTTATTAACTTTAGGTTATTCCACTAAAAACCTGAAGCAGAACTCTCTCGTCACTGTAGATATATTTTATATCGAGTCACTTCTACGTCCACCGATATAATCACTACATATAGATTGATCCTCCATGAGTATCTTATAGTTAGAGACATGTCATATATCCGTTATACCCTTCTAATTATTTATTATGTCTTAAATACATTTGATTCTCTAATGAATAATTGTATTTATAACTATTATGAATGTTATCTTTTTATTCGTAATAGAATGATTCAAGTGCTCTAATAGTTCAAGTACTGAACCAACCCTTAAGGAAGATCTCATCTATTTCTCGCAATAATGAGTAAATCTCATATCTATGTAAAACTTACACAACTACATACCAAACTATGCCCCAAAAGTACGAAGTTATTGATCAGGATTGTTGCACCGATCTCACTCTTATAAATCAAAGGACATAGCCCGTCATTTAAGAGTTCGTAGTATACTCATGATTCAGATTAATCGACATTTGATCATCTATTAGGCTAATATAAATTTCTTTATTTAATGAATATTAAAATAAATTCATTTTTTTCTTAGTCCAGTCCTAAATGATCGCATCATATAAGGTGCCTATATTCCCATGTCACCATGTGAACGATCCCAGATCAAAGTCGTCATGCAATCATGGAATAAACCACAGTTGTAGATAAACCACAAATAAAGTACCCGTCATTGTTTGCTCTATACAGACTATTTTAGATTACTAATTCTAGACTTAAATTCTCTAGTGTATGATACTCATACACTAAGTCTGAAAGTATATGAGTAATCACAGGTATGCATGATAATTTACCATATTAGATTTAATAAATGAAAATGCATCATTTATTTATTATAATATCTCCGTTTACATATTATATGATACTCCAAGGCATACATCCCAATAATTTCCCACTTGCACTAGAGCAAATGAGACATGTCACGTAATTCTAGACCTTCTAAGAGACCTTCAAAAACTTTAGCCATCAAGGTATTTGTAAACAGATCAACAAGTTCTCCTCAGATGCTATCTTCTCGACGATTACGTCTCCCCACTACACCATATCTCTAATGAGAAGATATTTCTTTTCTATATGCTTCCATCTCTTGTGGCTTCATGGTTTTTTGGAGTTCGCCACTGCACCACTACTATCACAATAAAGTGTAAGTGATTTATCCATGTCTGGAACTACTTCCAGATCTCCTAAAACTTTATGGAGCCAAACTGCTTCCTTAGCTGCTTCGTAAACTACTACATACTCAACTTGTATGGTGGAGTCAACAACGTAAGATTTCTTTATTCTCCTTCATACAATAGCTCAAATACTTAGGATGAATATTGATCTAGATTTTGATTTCCTAAAATCACATATGACTGAAAATCAGAGTCAATATACCCTCTGAGGAACATATCCTCTCCAGAATATACAAGCATATAGTTTCTCGTTCTTTTGAGATACTTGAGAATGCTTCACAGCCATACAATGATCTAATCCCGGGTTAGACTGAAATCTACCGACCACTTTACTGCATAGTAGATGTCTGGTCTCGTACATAACATAACATATATGAGATTACCAACTACAAAGTCATATGTGATATATACATCTCCTCAACTGCTTGAGGTGTTTTCAGAGATTGTTCTTTCGACAAATGGATTCTATGTTGAAAAGGCAAATTGCATTTCTTAGAATTTTGTATCCCGAATCACACAAGAATCTTGTTGATATACGATACTTGAGATATAACTAACAGTCCTCTCTTACGATCCTAAAAAATTTGAATCTCAAGTACATAACTCATCTCTCTCAAATCTTTCATTTGGAATGGTTAGTTAACCAGCATTTTATGTCTGATAATACTTTTACATCATTCCCAATGAGTAAAATATCATCGATGTATAAAACGAGAAAAACCACATTATTGTCAATGGCGTGCTTGTATACACAATACTCATTGACATTATACTCAAATGTTGGGTTCCTAGAACATGCAAAGGATCTTCTAAGTCATGATTTCATGTGAATACTCAAAGAAGTTGCGAAAAAACTTACATTGATCGGTTTCGTTGGATGTTGAAAGTTTAAAACTTTTGATGAAGAAGATGTTAGGGATATGCCCTATACCCAACTTGTGGATGGGCTATATGTACATGTATTTTTAATATTTTCATTAATTAATAAAATGACAATCTTTATTATACGTGTCTTACATAACTTATATGAATCATCAACACTGTAATAAAGCCCTTGGAGTAATAAGACGATGGCTTCCACGCCTTATGAGAATCATTACTCTTAAAGTTCATAGTCATAGTTTTGTGAATAATCTGGGCGTTCACAAAGCGGAGAGACTAGCATGATGGTATGATCCGCCCTTAAGTGGGGTAGCTGATCTCATAGGCTACTAGCGGAGATCCGTCCGCTTGGTGTATCACATGGATGCATGAATTGCTCGTGTCCATCGAACTGACCGCTGAAAGTTTTCATATGGAGTGTTTATCCCATGTGTCTGTGAGAACTTTCATGTATCGATTATATGACTAGTCCTTAGACTTGAGGTCTTTACAATCGTATGTGTGGATCAAATAACTTTGATATTCTCCTTCCCCGGTTCAAAAGATCCGGTCATAAGGGTATGATTGGGTCATTTGTTGAAACACATGAAGTTTGTAAAGATACAACAGAGAATCGCCACTCTCTCGGATAATATTTTCTTATAAGAGTAGTATTCCAGTTCGCGGGTTGATATGTGTGATCAGTACTTGAGACTGTGGCCACAACGGAAGAATCATGTGAGATTCTTGGGTTAGCACGATTCATGACACTATCAACATCATACCTTTGACCATATGAGTAGACACTTTTCGTACCTTAGGTCAATAGGTGGGGATACAATGAGGCGAGGGACCGTATCATATGTAAATCACATACATAATCGGTATATATATCTTTCCTCCTCATTTGGGGGCCTTGGCATGTTGCTAGATGTCAACCTTGGTCATTGAAATCGAACGACCATCTGATCGGAGGATAATTTACGTTTGATTAAATTATCACGATTCATTTCATGTCCAACTTGAGGGGAACCCAAAAGGTCACACACAACAAAGTCGAAATCAATGGTTAACAATGCACAGTACAAATATAACAACATATATGATTGCTGTAGGAATTGTTCATAAATGGTTCAATGTGTTTAATTATTGAACATATCATTTATGAGGTTCCATAGTGGTTTAGGGATTGGTAAATGACGATGGGGGCACTTTGGGAATTAGAGTAAAAAAAAATTACTATTCATGTGAATAGTAAAAAAAACCAAACTCTTATTAGGGTTTTATAATCTCATTAAACCACTAAATTAAGATCCAATGGCTGAGATTAAATTAGCTTTTATCCCACATCAGATTCTTAATTAATTTTGTTGTCTTTGGAGCACTATATAAACCCAAAGAATTCTTCACAAATTTTTACACCAAACCTTTCATATCTGGGGTTTATATAAGTGAGAAACTCTAAAGTGTAAGAGTAAGCCCCTGATTTTGAGGATCCTTAAGTCTAATTGACTAGAGGAACCTCGAGTTAAAAATTTTGAGGTATTTTCCTAGGCTAGCACCAAGGGCGAAATACCCGTGCACTCAAGGCGTAGTCTTGCCGTTGAGTTTTGGCTTTGGTGTGTGCATCTTTGGAGGCCACACACTTGGGTGGCTCTTTGGAACGTGGAAGAGCTTGCTGAGTTCGAGAAAATCTTGTAGATTGGAGGGAGGACTGGAGGAGTCTACGGTTCAAGTAAGTCTTTTTCTTTATTTATTTTATTTAGAGTTCCTACGATAGTTAGCATGTTTAGGTTTATGTTCTTTGCATGTTTTATGAGTTTTATGCTTAGAATATATAGTAACATGCCTAGGCTTGTAGAATAATCAAAACAAATGGGTCTTAGGCAAATAGAAAGCGGCATAATAATTTTAATTTTCCGTTGCGCACTCGCGGCCGCTTCTCAACAGTGGTATCAGCGAGCTGTTTTTGTTTTGATTAGTTCTCTCTCATTTGAACTCGAAATTGGGTGTTTAAAAGCTCTTTGGAAAGCTAACACCCTGAACTTAATTTTAGGCACAAGTTTTTGCATGATTTGGTTAAGATTTGAATTGTGAAATTGCATTTAAAGTTCACGCGTCTGCAGAAAAACATGAATAGTAAATTTATTTGAATAAAATAAAATGCAATATCATAATTAAATATTAATCAAAGTTATTTAATGCCTAAAATAATTCCAACATATTAAAACTCATATGCTTGATGATTCTATGTATGATTATAATTGGCATGATTATTTTAGGGTGCAAGCATCTAGAGACTTTCTAAGAAATAGAGAGTGTATTGCTTATCTCTTAGCTAAGTAATTATTCCGTGATGAACTTAAAGATTTATTACCTTTAAGGCTAATAAATATAAATCACTTGTTTATAATAAAACACATTATAAAAGATACAAGTGGGTTGGGACCAAGGGTGTTGGACAATTATGACCCATATCGTCACTATTTGTACAGATCATGGTGTTGTTGTACAAATTAACTATGTGACAAAGGAGATTGCACTCTTATCATTTGTGATTAGATCACCTAGATATATAAATGATAAGAGGTCCCTATGATTTGTTCCTTGACGGAGAATGATATGAGACAGTATCAGTCCACGAAGGATAAATCATTAAATATCCCTAGTCAGAGTATTATCGAGATTGGACATCGATAAATACGTAAAAGACTAGTATTACACTTGTGCGCGTTGTGAGGGCACAACGACATAGTTCTCATATATTTGGGTATAGGATACTCATGCAAGTGTAATAGGAGGTTGTGTTTTACCGATGGTACGGGAAACAGCTTCGCTCTGGATAGACCCCCTCAGAATTCCATTGGTAGTATGACTATGTGTCTATGGAAGTCCGAAATCAGGGTAGGTGTATTTGGTCTTAACCTGAGACTTGCACCGATAATACATACGACAATCAATATACTTTGGTTGAGGTCGTCCAGGCCTTTAACCGGTTTCTGTGTACGCCGATTCTGGGTATATCGAGAATCGTAGTGTATTGGGTGTGATGTCAAGACGGAAGTGTCACTCCAGTCATTTGGAGATGATGGTCACGTAGGATACGGGACTGGTTCTCTTAAATGCTGCGCAACTATCGGGATATTATGACTAGGTCATGTATATCCGATTATAGAGACTAGTCGCCGACATCCGACATGTGCTTCGTACGGGGCAGACACAATTACAGCCCCAGGCCTAGCACGTGATCATCCGATACTAGACAGAAATACGCAATACTACGGTATACTACGCTTGATACAGATTATTTATTCCTGTAAGGATGTTTCCGGATAATTGGGGAGGCATGGCGCTTTGCTAGAGGCCAACATTGTCTTGTAATTCGGTATAAACGTAGTACGAGGTACTTACGTGTTCGGATAGTCCGTCGACCGAATTTACTGTAAACATATCCGGGGATCTCATGGGTCACTTCCCAAAGATTCACCGATGACGTATAACTCGCACTCTAAATTAATCTGGGATTAATTAGAAGAGAGAGAAAAATTAATCTGGGATTAATTACGGAGATATTTTATCTGGGATAAAATATCCTTTAAAGAGAGATAATGGTTAATTTGGAATTAATCGAGAAATTAATATATTTGATATATTAAACGAAATTAGATTTCGACGCGGAATTGAAATTAGATTTTAATTCGGGCGAACGAATTAATTTAGAATTAATTCGTTAGCGATGTGAATAGTGACTTTGCTAGGCGTAATCATTTAATTACGACGCAACAGAAAATTCGTTAATTTAGAATTAGCGAACCCGAGCCCGAGATGATTTGCGAGCACATTCGCATTTCGAATTCGAGTGCGGCACGTCAAATCAAGCGTCAAATCACTAGTCACATCAAGCGTCAAATCACTTGTCACTTTGAGTGATGTGACTTGACAAGTTGATGGATTGAAGTGATGTGAGTGGTTGGGCTTTAATTGTTTGACTTTTGAAAGCCAAATGCACATGAAATGAAATGTAAATTCAAATATGTGTATAAGATACACAAATTTGGAATACATTTCACATTTCACATCTCTCTCTCTCCTTCTCTTTTTCTCTCTACTTCACACGCCCATGGAGGCCAAAAACTGCTCACTGGTTCTTCAAAATGCCGAGCAGTAGGGAAGCCAAGAGTGATATTCAAGTTCTCATTCAAAATGTACGAGACATGCGAAGGTGATAGGGAAGTCCACCCATGAGCCGGAAACCATTCGACGAAGCTTGGAGCTTGACGAATGACCAAAAACGAAGCCAATCCAGTGAGGTTGCACAGCTTACTGCCGAATGGAACAGAAGGCAGAATCTCAATTTTTGTTGCCTCCGCGTCGTTCAACCGATCGATGTGAGTATTCCGC
Source organism: Zanthoxylum bungeanum (assembly GCA_019454045.1). Taxonomy (NCBI): domain Eukaryota; kingdom Viridiplantae; phylum Streptophyta; class Magnoliopsida; order Sapindales; family Rutaceae; genus Zanthoxylum; species Zanthoxylum bungeanum. The sequence continues at coordinate 170,746 of SKCR01048386.1, read as the reverse complement.
GACTTCGTCGATGTAGTCGCACTTCATTTTCATGCTTGTCTATGATCTTGGGACCTTAGAATTTGCCAACAAATGGGTTAATAAAACTTTCCAAACTAAAGTTAATTTAACGAAAGGTATTACTAGAGTTAGATAATGATTTGGTGTCTTCCTTCACTCACTACCTTTTTATAGCCAAAAGGAAAAGCTGTGAAGACATCTAGATAACCATTTACTCAAAGCTTACCTTAAAGCATATTTAAAGTGTTGGACTAATTTGGAGGATCTATTGTTTATTCTTGTCACCAATGCAATAAGAGCCTAAGAGGTAAGGGTATTTAAGAGAGTTCGCTCCACCCTCCCTCTGGGGAATTTTCAATGGAGGAATTCATTTGACAGTTATTCACTTAAACTTGCTAAAATCTTCAATAATAATTTAAGTCTAAAATTTACCTCCCATTGTAAAGTATAGACCCAAAGGGCTTAAACCGTATTGGCAGGACTAGGCTTTACCAGACTGACCAATACCAATTTGTCCCCAAATCATACTATTGACAATGATTTGACTTTTCTGAGTCATAAGACGCAGCGACCCTTAGGCGTGGTCTTATAACTTAGTGGCAAAAATTGGGTGTCCACAAGGACTAGCATAAGCTATGTCATGTTTGATTGCCCAACCCAATGATCAAGGAATTGTGATTTATATCATAAATTGATTGGGAACTTACCTAATTATCGTATTTTATAATGACCGGCCCTAGTCGGAGTTATGAAATGATGATAATGGGATCCTTGCCCACAAGAAATCCATCATATTGGGGTTGATGCGATTTGCTTAAAATTTTAAAACAATTGAGTGGGAGCAACTTCATAATATTAAAAGCCCATGTTATTATGAAACATTAATGAAAACATATTCATAATTTTAACATTTTCTCTTAACAGGTGGGTTAAAATATTTCACAAACATTCAAATGGCAAACAGAGTATCACTTTGTTCCATCATTGATGAGCATAAGCTCAAAGGGGACACCTACAATGACTGGTTTAGAAACCTTAAAATTGTCTTACGATGAGAAAAGATTTTCTATGTTCTTGAAAGACCATTTCCCCCCGAACCCGCAGAAGATGCTGACCAAGATACATTTGATGCTTGGAAGAAACACGTTGATAATGATGAGCAAGCAGTTTGCATAATGCTTGGCTCTATGTCGGGCGAACTTCAGAAGCTCACGAATATATGGATGCTCAAACCATCATCTTTCACTTGAAGGAGTTATATGCAACTTCCGTTCATACCGTGAGATTCCAAGTGTCATGTGCCTTATTCCAAACAATGTATGAGAAAGGATCTGTTAGTGGACATGTGCTTAAGATGATTGACCACATTGAAAAATTGGCCAACCTCGGATTCATCATGGATCATGAGATAGGTCACGATCTAATTCTTCAGTCCTTACCAAAAGAATTCTCTAACTTTATTATGCAGTTTCATCTGTCTGATAAAAAAGCTACTTTAGCAGAATTACACAATTTGATAAAGCAAGTAGAGAAGGACTTGAAACCGGAGCTTAAACCTCTGTCATGCTTACGAGTACGGACCTGAAGCCACGAGGCCCAAAGAAAAATAAGGAAAGGCCAAGGCTCCAGATCACCTAAAGCCCCATGGTAAGGTGAGAAAAAAGGGAAATGGGAAATGTTTCTTTTGTGGAAAGAAGGGTCTTTGGAAGAAAGACTGCAGATCCTTGAAAGCCAAGGAAGCTAGGGAAGCCCAAGAGGCAAAAAGCCCAATGCTTCAGGTATGTTGTTATGTGATTGAACTATATTCTCAAAAATCTGAACCTTCTACTTGGTGCTTGACACCAGTTGTGGAACTCACTTGTGTAACAATGTGCAGGCCTGAGAAACAGTAGGAGACTCCGTCATGGGAGGTTTGACTTCACATGTGTAATGGAGCAAAAACTGTTTGCATTGTGCGTGGAGACTTATGTAGGGGTTTTAGGGGGAATATCCGGTAACGCAGCGGAAGCGGTGGAAGATCGTATTTTTCCGATTTCAAAATTTTTCTCGGATTAATTAAATAAACATATTTATTTAATTATCCAATAATCAAATTATGAAATAAAATTCAAATAAATCATATTTAAGTGAATTTACCAAATTACCCTTATATTGGTATTTTGTCCATTTTAGTCCGAAATTGATCTAATCAATTTTGAATGATTCTAAATCATTTCTAAGATGAACTTAGCATGTTCAAAACATCAAAACACCAAAAGCACCCAAATCCCAAATTTCTAATCCTTGGCCGAATGCACCTCAAGGTGCCATTTTGTGCACTTTGTCATTTCATGCATCAAAACACATCAAGATGTAATCCAATGAACATGAAACTTTATATGCATCATATACACATCCAAATACACAACATATATGAAAACCCCCAAATTTGGAATTGGTCATGAACCCTAATTTTTCAATTTCTTCAAATTGGACAAATTAGACCAAATTGGTTAAATCAATTACTTCAATCATGTTTCTTCCATCCAATCAAAGTCTCAACACAATGAAACAACTCAAGATCAAATCTAGGTCATCTAAGAGTGGGTCAACAACTCTAGATTAGCAACTTGGTTTCCAAAACCTTAAAAGAAGGCTTATAACTACAATAGTCACAACCTTCCTTCATCATACATGCTCAACACTTCCACCAAAACTTCCAACAACAAAAACACAAGGAATAAAGAAAGAAATAACCTAAGAACATCATATATTAAAGCCTAGATCCTAAGGAACATTTTCCTTTCTAATAGCAAGTTGAAAAAACTTACTAAAATCCAAGCTTTCTTTGATTTCTTCTTTCTTTCTCACAAGCTTCCTTTGCTTCCATTAATGGAGTTTTTTCTTTAAAGTGTATTAGGTTAAGAATAATGAAATGAAAAAACAATATATACTTGTATCAAAATGGCCTTGGCCGAAATTCACTAAAGGAAATACAAGTTTTTTGTAATTTCAATTTCATTTCACTTTACATTTAATCAACTTGCATAAATATCTTAATAACACTTTATTAGATATTTAATTAAGTCAACAAATGCAACTAAGAATAATATAACTCTTATATTTTAAGTGTATGGCCGAAATTATGAAGAAATAAAGGAAAAAGATATTTTTATTTTTCAAACAATTTTGAACAAATATCTTAAGAAGTCAAAATCAATTTGACAACCTTTTCCTTTAATGTAAAGTCAAACATTTACATTTATAATCATTTCCTAACTTTATCATTTGGTGATATATTTATATTTTAATTATATTAATCATTTAACAATTAAATAATTAAATACAAATATATCAAATATATGTATTATATTTACTTTAAATATCTCAAATACATATATTGATGATATATGTCAAATACCTTTATTTGACTATTTATTAATGTGTATTTAATAATATCATATATTAAATACAAATACACATTAATTAGGAAATGACGGTTCGGCCCGTTCGCATGTATTTTTCGTTTAACGATTAAACGATTTATAAATAATCATCATTATTCATAAATGTTGCTCTAGTGCTCTACGAGTATGTTTCATTATTGAGACTCTCTAGATTCAGGTATATCCGTCACGAAATCCAATTTCATGTCAATAATCTATCCACCCGTAGATTATGACGATCACGGATAAACTAGCTGAATCATACAGGTCGAGGTCATTGCATACGTATAATCCCTCCGTCACAGGTATCCAGATAATCCCAGAGATATAGATGTAAACGTCAAATCTCTATAGGTATTATCTCGTCGACGTATCTTTAGCAATCTCTAAATAACACTCGGAACTTACTTCCGAAGTATACTGTGGCCACAGATTTAACAGACTGCTAATTATATATGGACTACCTATGCTCTGTACACAGAACTGACGGATCCTATCTTGACACACACAGGATATCCTGAGGATCGATCCACACCCAACGAACAGGCGGAGGTCTGATCTAAATAGATCGGTGACGTGACTGCCATCTAAGTGTGGAGGATGTCTCATACATCCACAGTGGTGTCTCAAGTCGAAGGACCACTATGCTACTCAACCCGAGAAGATTCTTATTGACGTTGGTGTACCATCCATTAAGAATCTTCGGTGAGCCGTTCAGTGTTTATCCACTATAAACACCTACACGTCTATACGAGTCTCCATAGACTCATGGTTCATTGGGATAAACCATCGGACCAAGTCTCGATATACGACATGTACTGGTCTCAACGGATTTGACTAACCGACCCGTGTTAGCAAATCTTGACCAGGAACTATGTTTGATAATATTCATATAGCAGTGACACTTCCCAATGTCAATTACAAACTAACTTTGTAACTGTGTACTGCATTATATATTATCGGGCCTTTGTCTAATATATACATATCACTAAACCACATTTAGTTTCAATCTAATCGTAATCAGATCGAATACGTATATAAGAACAAGAGGTGCAACCATAAATAAGTAATATTATGGAATAAGGGGATGTTCGTATTCATGAATCAGACATAAATACGGTCCGGATTGGCGCTCTGAGCACCAACCCCAACAATTTCTCCCACTTGCTCTAGTGCCAATCCACGGTATCATATACTCATCTCAATGTGCATCGTATGCACATGGCCCTCAAAAGCTCACCCAGTACTTAAGAGGTAGGCAACAAAAACAAGTCCGCTATGACATATTGAGTTTGTCAAACAAACTCCATCGTTTCCCATAGTCAGCACATCATTCATATTTTGTAGAATCTAGATTATACATTAATATGACTCTGATGCTACATCAGTATTGTGCTACAGCTACTGAGTTGTCCAAGTATTAAGGATCAAATCCAAAATACTATGAAGACAACCGCAAGCACAATAACAATTCAAAAACTTCTAATTTAAAAGGTCACTATGCAACTTCATAAGTCAATACTTCAAAAGTTGCATTTGATTCCACTAAATAGTATAATCCTTCGTGACACTCCCACTGCATCTTTTATGACTCTTTATGACGTAGACTGTCTAACGTCATAATTAGTCTCAAAACTAATATGACCCTAATGGTTGCAGACTATATTCTCCATGAATTAGAAACTCGTTCTTAATATCTCAAAGATCACAAAGAACGTGTTTCAAGATCCATATATGGTCTATAGGATGTCAAAATAACTCGTAACAATTACGATTAAATCGACATCGATAATCGCATATAATAAAGTATTTATTATGTCATCATCAAATGATACATAAGATTGATTAGACATTCTAATCAATATCTCTTTCGAAAAAGGAATCATCCTTTACGAAAGATGAATACTTTATATAAGACACACAATAACTGTCGAACAGTTATACTAACTGTCATACAGATAGCCTTGTTATGTCCTTCATTAGATCATATCTAATGTACGACTAATAGGAGTATCTCACAAGTCTCTTGGTTTTATATCTTATATAAAACTTTATATCGTATATAACAGAGACTACTCCCACTGTTTTCACGGAGTAAAGAAGACTTAGGTAAATCTTTTACCTCACAAACATCTCATTATTACTATAATAATGATAATGTCGTTAGGATATATAACACTAGAAAGTAATTTGTACGCTCCCACTAACCCTTTTATCACATATGTATTCTATATACTTTGACAAGATCAGACAATCTGACGATATCAAAAATAGAAACACATATTTCTGGAAGACTTATCCGAGTCTACAATAGGCTCTATAAGCTAGCACAAAACTGCGATCTCAGCAGAACACAAACTCTAGGGCCATTCCAGAATGAACTCTTCAAATAAGGAAATCACAACTGATCTCTTATCTGAATAAGTCATCCAAAAAATGCCACTTTGCATTCTTTAGCTAAAATATACAGTTTATATCAACATTAACCAATATATCTTTAATTGTTCATTTAGTGTGACTAGAGATAAGTTTTCTCAGAATCTACAATAGATTGCTGAGTATAACTTTTCTCACTGTCATACTGTAAAGGTCAAACCTTTAATAAGCTCACATTGCTTTCGCTGCGCAAACAATTAGCACATATCATGAACTAATTCATAATGAAAGCGTAATCAAGTTCAAAACTTGATCGTAGTAAGCTATGAACAATCTTAGATCTATGGTTCAATGGTGAACTTCCAGAATCGATATCAAATATCGCTTCCATTATAAGTTATAGGATAATTTTTCTTCAGTAAGAAAACAACGGAACCATTAAGTATCAAATACTCGTGAATGATTCTGTTATCCTATTGGACTTGTACGGAAGATGTATAAGGGTTGTTTCATCTTATTAATTACGTAGTTCCATTTATAATTTATCATTCTCACATTTGACTTCAATAAGTCAAGTCTTTTCTACAATAGTTAACATCTGATGTTACACACCAAGTAATAAAACGATTTTATTACTTAGAATCGTAGGAAAGATATTCTATTAAATAGAATACAATATTCTATTAAACAGAATAAACGATAAACTTTTACTTATACCTCCGAGGTGTAAGTAATTTCCATTATATAACTATTATATAAAAGAAAGATTGAAATCTCAAACTTTTCAAGATTCAAATTTTCTACCTATACATATCATATATGCAACTGTAGAAATAATGGAACATTAATTAAAGAGATGAATTAGTGTTACTGGAGTATAACCCCAAGAGTATTGAAACTAATTCGGTAACATTCAATATCAAACGAATCAAATCATATAAGATTCGATTGCTCCCACTACTCAATTCCATCAAGATGGAATCGTGGAAGAACAATATTGAATATGAATCATATTCACTAAATAACCTTAGAACTAATTGCTTTAAATTCATATGTTTGATCGTATCAAAGATCTTTGAACAGTTCAAAGACATGTTAATGAATTTTAAGGATAAGTTTTCAAAACTTTAGATTGAATATATTTGAACAAGTCAAAAATGTTCAATCTACGTTTCATCAGAACAGATTGAAAGTTCTTGATACTTTCAAGACTTTCAATATGTGTTCCTTCAGAAACACGTAACTAAGTTATGACAATTCATCAACTAAGTTACGAAATAAAGAAAACTACCTTAAGCAATTATTATTTATTAAACTACATACATCCAATGTATCAGTTAAATAAATTTGGTGGTCCAATGACAATCATTGGTTAAACGAGATCTTAATCACTTTCCTGAATACAATATTCATTAAATGGATAAGGATGTGTGGTGTGATCTAGTATCAAACCATCCTTTACCATACGGAATAAGCATCCAATGCTTAAGTGATTAAATTCATAAAGCACCGTTCTAAATTATTTACTTTACCGAATAATTTTTCTTAATGTTTATCTCTACGTCAATGACACTACTAGTTATTATAAAATATGTAACAATTGTTTATAAAGAACAAGTGACTATCCAATAGTCGCAAGTTCCGATATCAAATATCAAAACAATCGTTAACCAATATTTCAAATAACTAGACGGGAGATCTGGTATCCAATACCTATAGTTGTAGTATTGTGAAAATCGATATTTTCTATACACAAATATACGCATCTCCTTTCTTTAGCTTTACTATTTGCATTCAACTATTCACAACAATTGTAAATAACTGATTAGCAAATTGTGTCAGACACATTACCTCTAAAGGTAATTAAAGCTTAGAAACGTCATTACTAGATAAACAAATACCTAATAGGGCTTTCTAAATGCCAGTCAAGAATCTCGAGACATGAACTAATTCAAGTCAATTCTTACTGCATAAGAAACTATTGTCTCTAAAGTATTATATCCTAAAGGGATATCTATCTAGATTATCTATCATGACTTAGAAACTAAGTCATTAACCATCTTTATTTTTGAAGAAAATCGGAACAACAGTTCCCGATGGTTTAGACTAATCTAATAATATCCTAGTCTAGTAGTATCTAGAACCTATTCTAGAATAACTGCAACCAAGAGTCTAGTCAGATAACATATCAAAATATGTGTGCAGTAAATAAAAGTTTAATTCTATCTACTATAGAATAAGGAAACAAACAAGCGGCAATTTCCATAATAACATACACTGCCTAAGTTATGGAATATTTTAAACTTAGCAGTGCCTCCCACTATTTTTACGTAATGCCGTAATCCCCAACGGAAAGACGAGAATTCAATAATTAAATCGAATTCCATAATGGGAAGAGGACCCCATGAATATATTTCGACTCACAGCAGAGGCACGGTCTCGCCTACGTATATTCACAGGTAGACAACTAATTGTCAATCACTCACTAGTGACTCCGAGGTTCCGGTCCTGGCCGTTTCTCGTTGTCGCTGCGAAGGCAGGCCCACAAGGAGACGTACCAAGGTTAAACTTGTCAATGATAAACTCAAGTTACTTGCGTAACCCTGACAGCTAGGGCACGTTCAGGATTCCGCTTTCGCTTGAATTTATCTAGTATCTAATATACATTCGGCATAAATAAATTTCTATCAGCTACATCCTCACAGCAGAGGCACGGTCTCGGATGTAGTCAACGAAAAGATATTTATAAACCGTATTGACAAGACGGACCAAAAACAAGTATTCCAAATACTAGTTACTTTAAAACCTTATTAAGCGGGGATATTCCATTAAGTGTCATACACCCTAAATCTAATCAAATTAGATTATAACATGCATGTATAAAGTCAAGAAAACATGATTAAACATTGAATAAAACAAGCTAATCATTTATGGAGGCCTAGAATCAGACTCGCTCTGATACCATTTTGTAGGGGTTTTAGGGGGAAATCCGGTAACGCAGCGGAAGCGGTGGAAGATCGTATTTTTCCGATTTCAAAACTTTTTCTCGGATTAATTAAAAAAACATATTTATTTAATTATCCAATAATCAAATTATGAAATAAAATTCAAATAAATCATATTTAAGTGAATTTACCAATTACCCTTATATTGGTATTTTGTCCATTTTAGTCCGAAATTGATCTAATCAATTTTGAATGATTCTAAATCATTTCTAAGATGAACTTAGCATGTTCAAAACATCAAAACACAAAAGCACCAAAAATCCCAAATTTCTAATCCTTGGCCGAATGCACCTCCAAGGTGCCATTTTGTGCACTTTGTCATTTCATGCATCAAAACACATCAAGATGTAATCCAATGAACATGAAACTTTATATGCATCATATACACATCCAAATACACAACATATATGAAAATCCCCAAATTTGGAATTGGTCATGAACCCTAATTTTTCAATTTCTTCAAATTGGACAAATTAGACCAAATTGGTTAAATCAATTACTTCAATCATGTTTCTTCCATCCAATCAAAGTCTCAACACAATGAAACAACTCAAGATCAAATCTAGGTCATCTAAGAGTGGGTCAACAACTCTAGATTAGCAACATGGTTTCCAAAACCTTAAAAAAAGCTTATAACTACAATAGTCACAACCTTCCTTCATCATACATGCTCAACACTTCCATCAAAACTTCCATCAACAAAAACACAAGAATAAAGAAAGAAATAACCTAAGAACATCATATGTTAAAGCCTAGATCCTAAGGAACATTTTCCTTTCTAATAGCAAGTTGAAAAACTTACTAAAATCCAAGCTTTCTTTGATTTCTTCTTTCTTTCTCACAAGCTTCCTTTGCTTCCATTAATGGAGTTTTTTCTTTAAAGTGTATTAGGTTAGAAATGAAATGAAAAAACAATATATACTTGTATCAAAATGGCCTTGGCCGAAATTCACTAAAGGAAATACAAGTTTTTTGTAATTTCAATTTCATTTCACTTTACATTTAATCAACTTGCATAAATATCTTAATAACACTTTATAGATATTTAATTAAGTCAACAAATGCAACTAAGAATATATAACTCTTATATTTTAAGTGTGGCCGAATTATGAAGAAATAAAGGAAAAAGATATTTTTATTTTTCAAACAATTTTGAACAAATATCTTAAGAAGTCAAAATCAATTTGACAACCTTTTCCTTTAATGTAAAGTCAAACATTTACATTTATAATCATTTCCTAACTTTATCATTTGGTGATATATTTATATTTTAATTATATTAATCATTTAACAATTAAATAATTAAATACAAATATATCAAATATATGTATTATATTTACTTTAATATCTCAAAAATATACATATTGATGATATATGTCAAATACCTTTATTTGACTATTTATTAATGTGTATTTAATAATCATATATTAAATACAAATACACATTAATTAGGAAATGACGGTTCGGCCCGTTCGCATGTATTTTTCGTTTAACGATTAAACGATTTATAAATAATCATCATTATTCATAAATGTTGCTCTAGTGCTCTACGAGTATGTTTCATTATTGATACTCTCTAGATTCAGGTATATCCGTCACGAAATCCAATTTCATGTCAATAATCTATCCACCCGTAGATTATGACGATCACGGATAAACTAGCTGAATCATACAGGTCGAGGTCATTGCATACGTATAATCCCTCCGTCACAGGTATCCAGATAATCCCAGAGATATAGATGTAAACGTCAAATCTCTATAGGTATTATCTCGTCGACGTATCTATTAGCAATCTCTAAATAACACTCGGAACTTACTTCCGAAGTATACTGTGGCCACAGATTTAACAGACTGCTAATTATATATGGACTACCTATGCTCTGTACACAGAACTGACGGATCCTATCTTGACACACACAGGATATCCTGAGGATCGATCCACACCCAACGAACAGGCGGAGGTCTGATCTAAATAGATCGGTGACGTGACTGCCATCTAAGTGTGGAGGATGTCTCATACATCCACAGTGGTGTCTCAAGTCGAAGGACCACTATGCTACTCAACCCGAGAAGATTCTTATTGACGTTGGTGTACCATCCATTAAGAATCTTCGGTGAGCCGTTCAGTGTTTATCCACTATAAACACCTACACGTCTATACGAGTCTCCATAGACTCATGGTTCATTGGGATAAACCATCGGACCAAGTCTCGATATACGACATGTACTGGTCTCAACGGATTTGACTAACCGACCCGTGTTAGCAAATCTTGACCAGGAACTATGTTTGATAATATTCATATAGCAGTGACACTTCCCAATGTCAATTACAAACTAACTTTGTAACTGTGTACTGCATTATATATTATCGGGCCTTTGTCTAATATATACATATCACTAAACCACATTTAGTTTCAATCTAATCGTAATCAGATCGAATACGTATATAAGAACAAGAGGTGCAACCATAAATAAGTAATATTATGGAATAATGGGATGTTCGTATTCATGAATCAGACATAAATACGGTCCGGATTGGCGCTCTGAGCACCAACCCCAACACTTATTCATTAGTTTGCCGATGGTTTAGTTTTAGCTTATAAGATGTGTTTATGTACCTTCTTTAGTAAAGAACACAATCATTGCAATTTCTTCTTTATGTATAAAGGCTTTTCATTCCTAATAAAGTTGTAAAGATTGTTCTATTTATTATTTTCAATAAATAAAATATGGATATGGTATTTTGAATAATGGTATCTATGTCTTACAAACTAACAAAGAATGTTCAACCTCTAATATATACAAAACAACAAAACAGACAAAAACTACACACTAAAAAAAATCAGCTTAACTCGAATAATCTCAATGAACCACTTCTATGGCACGTCCGCTTATGTCTTATCAATGAAACAAATTAAACTAAGCTAAATAGGATGGGTATTGTTCAATTCCAAAACCCTTTAAATAAACCTTATGGAACTTGTGAGTCTTGTTTACTTGGTAAAATGACCAATTACCTTTCAAAGGTAAATGACAGCGTGCAAACAGAGACATTAGAACTCATACACTCTGATGTATACGGACCAATGTCAGTCACCGCTAGAGGTGGATTCTCATACTTCATTACCTTTATCGATGATCATTCACGATATGGGTATGTGTACGTTATGCGGTACAAATCTGAAGCCTTTGAGAAATTCAAAGTCTTCAAGACTGAAGTAGAAAACCAGCTTAATAAAAGTATTAAGTCACTAAGGTCTAACCGAGGTGGTGAATACTTAAGTAACGAATTTCAAGATTACTTGAGAGAAAATGGCATTGTTTCCTAGTGGACTCCTCCGGGAACTCCACAGCAAAATAGGGTCTCCGAAAGGAGAAATCAGGCATTATTAGATATGGTCCGATCAATGATGCCAGACACGGATCTACCTCTTTCATTTTGGGGTCTTGCTTTAGAAACTGCAACACCACTACTAAACCAAGTTCATTCCAAGACTGTTAGTCAAACACCATATGAGTTATGGTCTGGGAAACGTCCTAGTCTTAGTTATCTAAGAATTTGGGGATGTGACGCATATGTCAAGCTTATACAAACTAACAAATTGGATGATATGACAGTTAAATGTAAGTTTGTAAGATATGTCTTGAACTCAAGAGCATACGTGTTCTACGTCCCAAATGAACAAAGAACATTTGTCTCACGAAATGCTAAATTTCTAGAGAATGAATTCCTTCTCAAGAAATATAGTGGGAGTAGACTTGACCTCTATGAGGTACGAAAAGAACAAACTAACATAGAACCCCAGGCCCCTCAAAAGGGCAGCGACGGAACTACCACATGGTTATGAACTCAGATGGTCTGGTAGGGAAAGACATGAGCCTGAAAGATATGGTTTCCATATTGATGAGGAACATGATCAGGTCATTGATAATGATGATCCCACCAGTTATGACGAAGCAATGCGTTCAGTCAAGTGGCTTGAGGCCATGAAATCCGAAATAGACTCTATGTATCAGAATCAAGTCTGTGACTTGGTAGATGCACCTGAAGGAATAAAACCCATAGGCTGCAAGTGGATTTACAAGCGTAAAACTGATGCAGAAGGCAACATCCAAACCTATAAGGCTAGGTTGGTGGCGAAAGGCTATAGACAAATCCAAAGAATTGACTATGACGAAACCTTCTCACCTGTTGCAATGATAAAATCCATTCGAATTTTACTGGCACTAACTGCACACTTTGACTATGAGATTTGACAAATGGATGTTAAAACAGCTTTCCTTAATGGGGACCTCGTAGAGGAAGTCTATATGACACAACCTGAGGGGTTTGCATCTAAGGATGATCATAATAAAGTATGCAAGCTTAAATGATCCATTTATGGACTCAAGCAAGCCTCCAGAAGTTGGAATATACGATTTGATGAGACAATCAAAGAATTTGACTTCATCAAAAATGTAGACGAGCCTTGTGTTTACAGGAAAAGTAGTGGGAGTGCTGTTGTATTTCTTATATTATATGTCGATGACATATTAATCATCGGGAATGATATTCCCATGATGCAAGCCACCAAGCAATGGTTATCTCAGAATTTATCCATGAAAGATTTGGGAGAAGCAGCCTACATCCTCGGCATTAAGATCTACCGTAATAGATCTAAGAGGTTGTTAGGACTTTCTCAATCTACGTACATAGATAAAGTTTTGAAAAGGTTCAAAATGGAAGATTCCAAAAGAGGTAATTTACCTACTTGTCATGGAATCAAATTATCTAAGGAGCAATGTCCACATACTTCTTCAGATAGAGAGCGTATGAGTATGATCCCTTATGCTCCCTTATGCTTCAGCAATAGGATCGATCATGTACGCCATGCTATGTACAAGACCTTATGTCTCTTATGCTCTTAACATAACGAGTAGGTATCAGGCAAATCCTGGTGAGCAACACTGGGCAGCTGTCAAAACAATCCTCAAGTATCTGAGAAGAACTAAGGATGTGTTTTTGACATACGGAGATTGTTCTGAGATGAAAGTCATTGGTTACTGTGATGCGAGCTTTCAGACCGATAGGGATGACGGCAGATCGCAAACAGGATATCTGTTTACTTTAAATAACGGTGCTGTAAGTTGGAAAAGCTTAAAACAGTCAACTACAGCGGACTCCACCACTGAAGCCGAGTATATTGCAGCATCTGAGGCAGCTAAAGAAGCAGTCTGGATAAAGAAGTTCATCAGCTTCCCACGATAAAGAATGGCGTCACGATGTACTGTGACAACACGTGCGCCATTGCTCAATCAAATGAACCAAGGTCCCACCAGAAATCCAAGCATGTACTCAGGCGATTTCATCTCATCAGGGAGATGTTGAGAGAAAAGAAGTTATTATATAGAAAATACCCACAAAAGATAATCTTGCAGATTCTCTGACTAAAGGGTTGACTCAACAAAAGCATGATAGGCACACCCGAGAGTATGGTGTCCAGATTAATACTAGTTGGCTATCGTGCAAGTGGGAGATTGTTAGGGATATGCCCTATACCCAACTTGTGGATGGGCTATATGTACATGTATTTGTAATATTTTCATTAATTAATAAAATGACAATCTTTATTATACGTGTCTTACATAACTTATATGAATCATCAACACTGTAATAAAGCCCTTGGAGTAATAAGACGATGGCTTCCACGCCTTATGAGAATCATTACTCTTAAATGTTCATAGTCATAGTTTTGTGAATAATCTGGGCGTTCACAAAACGGAGAGACTAGCATGATGGTATGATCCGCCCTTAAGTGGGGTAACCGATTTCATAGGCTACTAGCGGAGATCTGTCCGCTTGGTGTATCACATGGATGCATGAGTTGCTCGTGTCCATCGAACTGACCGCCGGAAGTTTTCATATGAAGTGTTTATCCCATGTGTTTGTGAGAACTTTCATGTATCGATTATATGACTAGTCCTTAGACTTGAGGTCTTTACAATCGTATGTGTGGATCAAATAACTTTGACATTCTCCTTCCCCAGTTCAAAAGATCCGGTCATAAGGGTATGATTGGGTCCTCTGTTGAAACATATTAAGTTTGTAAAGATACAACAGAGAACTGCCACTCTCTCGGATAATATTTTCTTATAAGAGTAGTATTCCAGTTCGCGGGTTGATATGTGTGATCAGTGCTTGAGACTATAGCCACAGCGGAAGAATCATGTGAGATTCTTAGGTTAGCACGATTCATGACACTATCAACATCATACCTTTGACCATATGGATAGACACTTTCCGTACCCTAGGTCAATAGGTGGGGATACAGAGAGGCGAGAGACCGTATCATATGTAAATCACATAAAGAATGGGTATATATATCTTTCCTTCTCATTTGGGGGCCTTGGCATGTTGCTAGATGTCAACCTTGGTCATTGAAATCGAACGACCATCTGATCAGAGGATAATTTATGTTCGATTAAATTATCATGATTCATTTCATGTCCAACTTGAGGGGAACCCAAAAGGTCACACACAATAAAGTCGAAATCAATGGTTAACAGTGCACAGTACAAATATAACAGCATATATGATGGCTGTATGAATTGTTCATAAATGGTTCAATGTGTTTAATTATTGAACAGATCATTTATGAGGTTCCATAGTGGCTTAGGGATTGGTAAATGACGATGGGGGCACTTTGGGAATTGGAATAAAAAAATTTACTATTCATATGAATAGTAAATTTTTTTTTTTGTTATTTGTTTTGAATTCCAATTCGGCCCAAACTCTTATTAGGGTTTTATAATCTCATTAAACCACTAAATTAAAATCCAATGGCTAAGATTAAATTAGCTTTTATCCCACATCAGATTCTTAATTAATTTTGTTGTCTTTGGAGCACTATATAAACCCAAAGAATTCTTCACAAATTTTTACACCAAACCTTATATATCTGGGGTTTATATAAGTGAGCAACTCTAAAGTTTAAGAGTAAGCCACTGATTTTGAGGATCCTTAAGTCTAATTGACTAGAAAAACCTCGAGTTAAAAGTTTTGAGGTATTTGCCTAGGCTAGCACCAAGGGCAAAATACCCGTGCACTCAAGGCGTAGTCTTGCCGTTGAGTTTTGGCTTTGGTGTGTGCATCTTTGGAGGCCACACACTTGGGTGGCTCTTTGGAACGTGGAAGAGCTTGCTGAGTTCGAGAAAAGCTTGTAGATTGTTCTTTGCATGTTTTATGAGTTTTATGCTTAGAATATATGTAACATGCCTATGCTTGTAGAATAATAAAAACAAATGGGTATTGGGCAAAGGGGAAGCGGCATAATAATTTTAATTTTCCGCTGCGCACTCGCGGTTGCTTCCCAACAGAAGAATAGCTCCAAGCCTTTTCTTTGTGTTCCAAACTCAAGGATTGGTTTCCCTAACACCTTGAATGACTCATTGAATGTGCTAGCAAGAAGAAATTTTGAAGCAAAATTTCTAAGCATGAGGGAGAGGTTCACGACAATTTGGTATGTGAGAGGGAGAAAGTTGATTTTTTTTTTGTGTAATTGATTTCCAAAATTCAATTACCATTTACCAAAAATCAAGTTGGTAAAATGTCATTCCAAAAATGACAAAGAGTGTTGGACTTTGGTTGAGTGAAAAACAAGCAAGCTTAGATTTACACTTAACCTTTAACCACTTCCATCACTAGTCAAATTAGTGATGTAAGTCAAGTGGGTCCCACTACTTGTAAATTCGAATTTAACTCGAACAATCCAACACGCGACTTCGCTCGGGCTCGGGTTCGTTTAATTCCGAATTAACGAATTTACCGTTGCGACATAATTAAATATAATTTAATTAAATAATTATGCCTAGCAAAATTATTATTAAAGTCGCTTACGAATTAATTCTAAATTAATTCGTTTGCCCGAATTAAAATCCAATTTTAATTCTGCTTTGAAATCTAATTTCAATTAATACAGCGATTATATTATTTAATCGATTAATTCCAAATTAATCGTTCTCTCTCTTCTAATCGAATTTTATCTCAGATAAATTCTTGCAGTAATTAATCCCAGATTAATTTGTTTTCCCTCTTAATTAATTGTAGACACTACATTTTTGCATAAAGCCCAAGGATGAGCCTCATATGGAGGCACTACCCGATAAGTTACGGAAGTCGCGGGAAACGGACGTCGGAAGGGAAAATTTTAAAAATAAATACATCTACAAATTTAATTCGTTTGTTTGGCCTCGGGTTCACCCGATTAATCTCTATTTTAAAATATTAAGCCTCGACCCAAAACCCCCGCACCCATCCAAAGCCCACTTGGCCCAAGCCCAATCCAAATAATTAAAACATATGTCACAAATTAAAGTTAAATCCAACTAAATTAAATTAAATCCAATTAAATCAAAACAAATCTCATTCCTAATTTAAATAAATCACCCCCCAAATTAAAGAAATTCCCCAACCAAAAATACAAATATCATTTCCTTTAATAATTAAATTAGATATCCCCCATTATTGCATGATCCTTGTTTCTTTCTCATGAGAGGGAAACCCTAGCCCACTCTTATAAAACATGACATAATCCAAACCTTTTTCCCTAGACCATTCACGGCACAACCTAAAACACAACAAACTAAAACCCTATTCTCTCTCTTCTCTCTTCACGCCCAGCTCATATTCACGGCATTTCACCAAAGCAAAAGATAAAAAATCCTAATCGGCCTTTACACACGCCTTTCATCTCTCTCTAACCTAAGACAAATAGACACAACCTTTATCTCCTTCACACCGACGTTAGTAAACCAAACGAAACCCTAACTCATCTTACGGCCAAACACCTCTCATACACTTTCAACAATCAACACAACTCCACCCAAGATTCGGCAGCAACAAACAAAGATAAACCCCTCTCCATGCATGCCCTTGATCTTCCTCAAACAGCCTTTAACGTGAAGACATACAGCCCATGCAATAAACCACAAATTGCCATCACACCCTCCCACCGACTCACAAGCAAACAAGCACCGACTCACACAGCCAACCGACCAAAAGAAACCCTTGATGCAACAAAGTAGCCTCACACGCCACTCACCAACCCCTCACATTCAGCAACCCTCACACCACTCCTACAAAAACTAAACACACATCCCCATTCTTCACTTTAAGCTGCCACACTCTTCTCGGCCAACTCACAGGCCATACCCTACAAATAAACACAGACCCTTACCGAGAAACAACCCCTTTACCAAGCCAACAAACACCCCCTGCAGTCCCCAAAATTATCCTGAAAATCACCCCTTAAATCGAGACAAAAACAGTGAAGAGACACACTCTAAAATAGCCAAAACAGTGAACCAAAACCGTTCCCAAACAGCAGCAAAAGCAACCCAAAATAGTGAGCAAAACGGTAGAAAATAGCGGAAACGGCGGTCCAAAACAGCGGCAAACCAGAAAAATAAAGGAGCATTAACCCTTCCGGCGACGTCCCAACGCACTCCCGAGAAGCGACTTAAAAGGTAAGACCTGAGGGCCCCCTTTGTTATATTTTATTTTGTTATCCGGGACATGGCATGCTTGGTTGGACGTGGAATACGTCCAACCGGGCATGCGAAGTCCTACATTAAAAAATGGACAAACTATTGGTCACATTGCTTTACTATTCCGTATTTATTTTCAGTCATTTATTTTCCTTTAATATTATGCACTTAGCTTACTATTTATCGTTTCTGTTATTTATTGTTATTTCATCGCATGCATTATCATATTCCATGCATATATTGAGTTGGTGATTGTGTGCTATCTCTTGCGGTATATCAGATGGAAACCCAGACGTAAATTCCGTAGCCGAATCCGAATGGACGGTTGTGCGGTCTGTACTTGGGATACAACTCCACGTACTGCTTGAGTGACTTTCAACCACGTGTTACATTTTGGTATTTAATTTTGTTCCGCTATTTATTTTCGATGTGTTGTTTCTTTAGTCATGCATTGGTAATTTAATGCGCATGGGCTAACTAGGATGGATTAAAGGTCCTCTATCCGAGGGAAATACCTGAAGGCTACCTTTACCACAATGTTTTACCGCGCTGGACGAAGTACACTCGATTGAACGTGAAATATGTTCAATCGGGCATACGAGGTCCTACATCATGTATTTGTTTATCCACGCATGTGTTTGTGTCATTTCAGATGCCATTTTGGTAATCTCATTCAAACCCATTCCCAAACGCTACACGAACGTATACATTCTGTCTCATTTCCATTCGAACGCGTTTCAGAACGCTACTCGAACACGCATGCATTTTATTGTATCATGCATCAGGTTTTATCCCGTTTGAACGCGTTTCCAAACGCTATACGAACGTGGAAATTCTGTTTATCGTTCGAACGCATTATCAAACGCTATACGAACCCAGACATTATGTTTATCGTTCGAATGTGTTATCAAACGCTACTCGAACGCGTGCATTCTGTTTACCGTTCTAACGCGTTTACGAACGCTACATGAACACGCATACACTGGACAAATTCCTTCATCATGGTTTATGCATGTTTGTCTCCTTAGTCATTCCCTTCCCCATCATATGCGTAGTTAGCTCTCTTTAATATTTATGCTTTTACCGTTATTGTTTATTTATCTTTCCACATTCATTTATTTAATATGTTCATGAAATTGTGTGTTTACCGTTATGTTGATTTACTTTTATGCATACAAACTTAGATATAGGTTGTATGCAAACTTAGACATGGGTTATTCTTGCGTATTTTCGGTTATATTATCGCATAAATCTGTTCATTACAAGTGACATAAGTAAAGGACCATTCCGAACCCAATGGTTTGAGGTCTTCCCTTGCGAGGGGTGAGTGCGGCCTTAAATCATTTACCAGTTCACACTGGGTGGCGACTCCATTTTATTTCTCCGATTTAGTTCCCCGCGGGCTACTCCGTACTCCCGATAGGGCCGCGAGCCTGGTACTGCGTCGCCGATTTCTGTGTTCTACAGTCTGGCCACTCCACTGGAGATAGAGAATCGGCCCCGAAATAATATCTTGTAATGTTTGTGATCTGTGATTTAGTTAACCGTGTCTACCGTGGGTTGAAAGAGTTTTAATTAAAGGCATTATTAAAGCTTGGTAATGGTTTGGTGTCTTTCTTCATTCACTACCTTTCTATAGCTGAAGGGAAAAGCTGTGAAGGTACATAGATAATCATTTACCCGAAGCTTACCTTGATGGACTAATTTGGAGGACCTATTGTCTATTCCTGTCACCAAGGCGATAAGAGCCTAAGAGGCTTGGGTATTTAAGAGAGTCCGCTCCACCCTCCCTCTGGGGAATCTTCAATAAGAAATCCATTTGACAGTCAGTCATGTATCATCACTTGTTGGCACGTACCTTAGCGTATAAAAAAGGTGCGCTCGCTTGGTCGCTCGAACCCTTGAGTGGGGAGACCTAGTTGTGGGCAATCCTTCGCCAGCGAGAGCCTTTGTCTACACCCCCATAAACTCGCATGTGAACTATAGTCGTATGACCTATAGAAGCCACCATTTTTGCTTGTGTTTGGGAACATCATCATTTGGATTCAGTTGGACTTCTTGTCATGAGATTTGAACTTGTTGGGCCATTTAAACTGGGACGAGTTTGTGTCTTATGAAAATTGGGCCAAAAGCTTCTAAAATACCGATGGGCCACTTTGTGTTTGGGCCTCATATCATTTGAAGTTGTTTAGCCACGCTGTTGCAAAAGTGTAAACCTGTTGGGCCCTTTTTTTCAACTGGGATAAGTTTACACCACGCAATAATATGATTGATGCTTTGAAATGATAATGGGCCAACTTGTATGAAAACCTTGATGGGCTTAGAAAGTCCAAACACGATCCAAATATGCTAGAAGCATGAGTTCGATATCCGCACTGGCTTTCATCCAGAAAGGGTACGCCTTGTTACGACATATTTGTATATTTTGGACGCTCCAAGTCCATCCCCATGAACATGGTTGCCGAAATCCCAATTCGTCGTTTCTAGACAATGACACAATTCCCATAATAGGCTTAGTCCATGTTGTAAATGGGTGGTCTTTGTCTTTTACCGATGGAAAGGGACTGAGGTAGCCAAGGTTCACCCCTGTAGCGTACGAGAGACGATTTTGTGTACCCCACATTAGTGCACAGAATAAGCCATACCTAGGACATAAATGGACTTACCACGAGTGTGGGAGGAATAAGGTCGGAAGTATATATTCTGTTTGATTACCTCACGCGTTTTATATATCCCATGCATCGCCCGCATACACGTACCATGCTAACTCATAGTTTCGACAACCATCATAGATATCCGTTGGGTTAGAAAAGAAGGAAGACTTGTCAAAAATAGTTAGAAAACATGAGCGAGTCAGATAATGACTTTTCCCGCCTGGATCAGTTAGAGACCAAAGTAACCAAAATTACCGACCAACTACAAGTTTTGACTAACGCTGTGGCCAGTTTGACCGTCCCATATAGCCAATAATAAGAGGTTCTGCAACCAGAATAGAAAGATCATTGGGGGACCTTCACGGACCAAGCCCACTCCCTCTGAGGTCGCTGTTGGACAGTTATGACCCATAGCATCACTATTTGTACATATCATGGTGTTGTTATACAAATTAACTATGTGACAAAGGAAATTGCCTTTTTATCATTTGTAATTAGATTACCAAGATGTATAAATGATAGAAGGTCCATATGATTAGTTCCGGATTAAGATGATATGAGACAGTATCAATCCACGAAGGTTTAATCATTAAATATCCCTAGTCAGAGTATTATCGAGATTTGACATCGATAATGCGTAAAAGACTAGTATTACACTTGTGCGCGTTGTGGGAGCATAACAAGATAGTTCTCATATATTTGGGTATAGGATACTCATGCAAGTGTAATAGGAGGTTGTGTTTACCGATGGTACGGAAACAGCTTCGCTCTGGATAGACCCCTCGGAATTCCATTGGTAGTATGACTATGTGTCTATGGAAGTCCGAATCAGGGTATGTGTATTTGGTCTTAACCTAAGACTTGCACCGCTAATACTTGCGACAATCAATATACTTTGGTTTTGGTCGTCCAGGGCTTTAACAGGTTCTGTGTACGCCTCTTCTGGGTATATTGAGAATCGTAGTGTATTGGGTGTGATGTCGAGACAGAAGTATCACTCCAGTCATAGTGGAGACGATGATCACATAGGATATGAAACTGGTGCTCTTAAGTACTGCAGTCATCGAGATAATATGACTAGGTCATGATTATCCGATTATAGAGACTAGTTACGAGAGATCCGATATGTGCTTCGTACGGGGCAGACACAATTCCAGCCCCAGGCCTTGCACGTGACATCTGATGCTGGATCGAAATACGCAATACTACGTATACTACGCCTGATATAGATTACATATTCCAGTAAGAATATTTCTGGAGAATTGGGTAGGCACGATGCTTTGCTAGAAGCCAACCATGTCTTGTAAATCGGTTTAAACGTAGTACTAGGTACGTACGTGTTCGGATCGTCCGACGACCGAATTTACTGCCAACATATCCGGGGATCTCATGGGTCGCTTCCCGAAGATTCACCGATGATGTATGACTCGCACTTTATTAATATGGGATTAATTATAGGAGAGAAAATTAATCTGGGATTAATTACGGAATATTTTATCTGGGATAAAATATTATTTAAGAGAGAGAATGGTTAATTTGGAATTAATCGATAAAATAATATATTCGATATATTATACAAAATTGGATTTCGACGCGGAATTAAAATTAGATTTTAATTCGGGCGAACGAGTTAATTTAGAATTAATTCGTTAGCGACGTGAATAGTAATTTCGCTAGGCAAAATTATTTAATTGAATTTGATTTAATTACGTCGCAACGGAAAATTCGTTAATTTGGAATTAGCGAACCCGAGCCCGGGAGTGTTTGCGGGCCCACTCGTATTTCGAATCAAGTGGGGCCCACAAGTCACATCAAATGTCACATCAACTATTCAACTTGGTTACTTTAAAGTGATAGAAGTTGGTGGTTGCCTTTTATGCACTCTTTGTCATTCTTGGAATGATTAATACCAACTTTTGATTTTTGGTATATGCATAATTGATTTTAGAAATCAATTACAACACACTTGACTTTTCTCTCTCACTCTCCTCTCTTCTCCCTCTCACGCCCAAGGGGCAATTCTTCCTCTTCTTTTTCTGCCAAAAGCCGAGAGGTTGGAGAAGTAATAAGGGAATTTTGTGGCAAAATTCCAAGGTGCTAGCACACATTAGGAGTCATCCGAAGGTGATAGGGAAACCCACCCCGTGGGCATGGAATGCACACCAAGCTGGAGCTTGAAGGATCGAAAATGGAGCACAAAAATTGGTGATTGCCGTGAGCTTCTTGGAGTCAAAGCTTGAAGATTTTTGTTGTTCCTCGCATCGCAAAAGCCGATCAATGTAAGTATGATTCCGCCGTACTTCTTGATGTATTCACACATGATTTTCATTGCTTGATTTGATCCTTGGGACCTAATAGAAACCCAACAGTCACCCCTATCAGAAGCATGCGATTCTCCAATTTTGGTAGACCTTTGTCAGAGGTGTTTGAAGAGCTGAAAAGGCAAGGACTCCTAAATCCATTAGAACCTAAACCACTTCCAAACCCTGTGCCCCGCTACCTTGACCTAAACCTATATTGTTACCTCAACCAGCAAAAAGGCCATGAAACTGACAAATGCACCCGCCTTAGGCATGAAATCCAAGACCTCATTGATGCCCATAAAATACCCGACCCGGAGAAAAAACAACCCAACAAACACATGAACCCTCCACTTACCCACATGATCAACTCCGACCTACCCGACAGCCTTGTCCTCCAAACTCAAAACCACCAAACTTCCCGCATCGGGATATGGGGCAACAATAGTAAAGATGAGATAGAGCATAAGAGGGATTTCTGGGAAATCTTCTCGAACAGTGACAAAGAGGAGGTTGCAAAAGGGGGAAGCCAATGGGAAAAATAACTACTGCAGTTGGAGAATCTGATGTTTGACGAAAGCAAGAAGACGGAAGAAGGCGAGGCTGCAAAATTCAGAGATGCTTACTTTCCTGATCTGATTCAGTTTTAGTCTTGCATTTATTAATAATAAATACATTGATTTTGCCTACTTGTTTGAGTATTTTCCTCAATAGTTAAGGATGGGTCCGATGATGAAATTGTTTGCCCTAGGTTGGAACCTTAGAAACGATGAGTGCGAGGTGTACCCTCATCCGATATTTTGAGTAGTTGATCTTAGCTAGACTCGCGAGCACTTGATTATAGGATCTTAGCAGTGAAAGCCTGAGTAGTCGACAAGGTGACTAGTTGAAGAGATTGCGGATCGATGAATGACCGTTCGCTTAGATATCCATCATGACTTACTTGTGTTACGATATGTGGTATGGTTGGAAACCAAAGAAAAGTCTCTCAAGAAGAAAATATAAACCACCTATAACCGATAAGCGTGAAGCTACCCATGGGCGAGTATTAGGACCACCATGAGGAGAAATGCTACCTTAAAGGGTAGGTGTACTGTAAAAAAAAAGGAATACGAAAAAAGAGACGAAAGAAAAGAAAAAGAAAAAGAAAATCATATCACATTGAGTACAGAGAAGTAATTACAGAGCATGATCAAGACATCTAGGTTGGTTTGACCCATTGATCCCCATTCTTTAAAACAAAATCATCGAGTTGGCTTACCTAAGGATCAAGCTGTAAAAATAACCTTTGCACACACACACTTTGAGTCTAGTTTAGATCATTTATTCAAACGGTCGGATTTGAGTTGCCTCGAGTACTTTGAAGGCTCTCTGGTTTCGAAACTGGGCATCCTTTGAGGGTAATAATATGAACAACTATTGGGACTATCTCGTAAAAGAGAGTAATATGATATGACAGTACGGGACACCGCATCAAATGATCTACTTTGGCTGAGTGCAAGCGACGAAGAACAAAAAAAGCGAAGCCTAGACTGGGGGCGACTAGTGTACCACCCCGCAAATAAGGGATATAATAGGAACTTGAGCCATGAAGACAAAAGAGAACTGAGCAATCACCAGAAAAGAACCGGCCGAAGGAAATTATAAGCTAAACCAGGGGGCAATCAAAGACTTTCGTAGGCAAGGGGCACCAAAGACCACAAAGAAGGCCTAACCCATCAGAATAGGAAATACATCCATGCATATATACATACACATCACATACACGTATTTTTTTTTATTTTGTTCGCATGTTTCGAAGAAAAAAAAGGAAAAAAGCTGCAAAGACGAGCAACAAGTAACGGTTCGGAAATGTACCATCATATCAACAAGTAACGGTTCAAAAATGAACCATCTCTCATCAGTAACGGTTCAAAAATGAGCCACCTCTCATCAGTAACGGTTCAAAAATGAGCAATCTCTCATCAATAACGATTCAAAAATGAGCCACCTCTCATTAGTAACGGTTCAAAAATGGGCCATCTCTCATCAAGTAAAGGTTGAAAAATGAGCCATTTCTCATCAAGTAACGGTTCAAAAATGAGCCACCTCTCATCAGTAACGGTTCAAAAATGGACCACCATCTCAACAAGTAACGGTTCAAAAATGAACCATCTATCATCAGTAACGGTTCAAAAATGAGCCACCTCTCATCAGTAACGGTTCAAAAATGAGCCATCTCTCATCAGTAACGGTTCAAAAATGAGCCACCTCTCATCGTAACGGTTCAAAAATGAGCCATCTCTCATCAAGTAACGGTTCAAAAATGAGCCATTTCTCATCAAGTAACGGTTAAAAAATGAGCCACCTCTCATCAGTAACGGTTCAAAAATGAGCCACCTTTCATCAGTAACGGTTCAAAAATGAGCCACCTTTCATCAGTAACGGTTCAAAAATGAGCCACCTCTCATCAGTAACGGTTCAAAAATGAGCCACCTCTCATCAGTAACGGTTCAAAAATGAGCCATCTCTCATTAGTAACGGTTCAAAAATGAGCCACCTCTCATCAGTAACAGTTCAAAAATGAGCCATCTCTCATCAAGTAACGGTTCAAAAATGAGCCATCTCTCAAGTAACGGTTCGGGAATGAACCACCTCAACTCAGTAACGGTTCGGGAATGAATCATCTTTCATCATGTAACGGTTCGGGAATGAACCAGGGGTCAAGCACCTCACCACCACATCAACTCAGTTCGAAGTATCGCACAAAGCAGCAGGTAAATACGACAGCCGACAAACCAGGTAAGTAAAAATACATGCATAACTTTGATAGGATTGTCACTGTCACACACTGCACAAGTCTCATCAAAGTGGGGGCGACTATAGACACTGCATTTTTTCATAAAGCCCAAGGATGAACCTCATATGGAGGCACTACTCGATAATTTGTGGAAGTCGCGGGAAACGGACGTCGGAAGGGAACAATTTAAAAATAAATACATCAACAAATTTAATTCGTTTGTTTGGCCTCGGGTTCACCCGATTAATCTCTGTTTTAAAATATTAAGCCTCTGTCCAAAACCCCCGCACCCATCCAAAGCCCACTTGGCCCAAGCCCAATCCAAATAATTAAAACACATTTCACAAATTAAAGTTAATTCCAATTAAATCAAAACAAATCTCATTACTAATTTAAATAAATCACCTCCCAAATTAAAGAAATTCTTCCACCAAAAATACAAATATAATTTCCTTTAATAATTAAATTAGATATCCCTCATTATTGCATGATCCTTGTTTCTTCTCATGGGAGGGAAACCCTAGCCCACTCTTATAAAACATGACATAATCCAAACCCTTTTCCCTAGACCATTCACGGCACAACCTAAAACACAACAAACTAAAACCCTATTCTCTCTCTTCTCTCTTCACGCCCAGCTCATATTCACAGCATTTCACCAAAGCAAAAGATAAAAAACCCTAATCGGCCTCTACACACGCCTTTCATCTCTCTCTAACCAAAGAAAAATAGACACAACCTTCATCTCTTTCACACCGACTGATCAAACCAAACGGAACCCTAACTCATCTCACGGCCAAAAACCTCTCATACACCTTCAACAATCAACACAACTCCACCCAAGATTCGGCAGCAACAAGCAAAGATAAACCCATCTCCACGCATGCCATTGATCTTCCTCAAACAGCCTTTAACGTGAAGACACATAGCCCATGCAATAAACCACGAATTGCCATCACACCCCACACTGACTCACAAGCAAACAAGCACCGACTCACACAGCCAACCGACCAAAAGAAACCCTTGATGCAACAAAGTAGCCTCACACGCCACTCACCAACCTCTCACATTCAGGAACCCTCACACCACTCCTACAAAAACTAAACACACATCCACATTCTTCACGTTAAGCTGCCACACTCTTCTCGGCCAACTCATAGGCCACGCCTAACAAATAAACACACAGACCCTTACCGAGAAACAGCCCCTTTACCGAGCCAATAAACAGCCCCCTGCAGTCCCCAAATTATCCTGAAAATCACCCTTTCAATCGAGACAAAACTAGTGAAGAGACACACTCCAAAATAGCCAAAACATGAACCAAAACCGTTCCCAAACAGCGCAAAAGCAACCCAAAACAGTGAGCAAAACGGTAGAAAATAGTGAAGAAAATAGCGGAAACGGCGGTCCAAAAACAGCGGCAAACCCGAAAAATAAAGGAGCATTAACCCTTCCGGCGACGTCCCCAACGCACTCCCGAGAAGCGACTTAAAAGGTAAGACCTGAGGGCCCCCTTTGTTATATTTTATTTGTTATCCCGGACATGGCTGCTTGGTTGGACGTGGAATGTCCAACCGGGCATGCGAAGTCCTACAATTAAGAAATGGACAAACTATTGGTCACATTGCTTTACTATTCCGTATTTTTTTCAGTCATTTATTTTCCTTTAATATTCTGCACTTAGCTTACTATTTATCATTCTGTTATTTATTGTTATTTCATTCATCGCATGATTATCATATTCCATGCATATATTGAGTTGGTGATTGTGTGCTATCTCTTTTGCGGTATATCGGATGGAAACCAGACGTAAATTTCGTAGCCGAATCCGAATAGACGGTAGTGCAGTCTGTACTTGGGATACAACTCCACGTATGGCTTGAGAGACTTTCAAACACGTGTTACATTTTGGTATTTAATTTTGTTCCGCTGTTTATTTTCGATGTGTTGTTTCTTTAGTCATGCATTGGTAATTTAATACGCATGGGCTAACTAGGGTGGATTAAAGGTCCTCTATCCGAGGGAAATGCCTGAAGGCTACCTTTACCTCAATGTTTTACCGCGTTGGATGAAGTACACTCGATGGAACGTGAAATATGTTCAATCGGGCACACGAGGTCCTACATCATGTATTTGTTTATCCACGCATGTGTTTGTGTCATTTCAAATGCCATTTTGGTAATCTCGTTCGAACGCGTTCCCGAACGCTACACGAACGTATGCATTCTGTCTCTTTTTCTTTCGAACGCGTTTCAGAACGCTACTCGAACGCGCATGCATTTTATTGTATCATGCATCAGGTCTTATCCCGTTCGAACGCAGTTCCGAACGCTATACGAACGCGGACTTCTGTTTATTGTTCGAACGCGTTATCAAACGCTATACGAACATAAACATTCTATTGATCGTTCGAACGTGTTATCAAACGCTACTCGAACGCGTTCATTCTGTTTACCGTTCTAACGCGTTTACGAACGCTACACGAACGCGCATACACTGGACATATTCCTTCATCATGTTTTATGCATGTTTGTCTCCTTAGTCATTCCCTTCCCCATCATATGCTTAGTTAGCTCTCTTTAATATTTATGCTTTTTACCGTTATTGTTTATTTATCTTTCCGCATTCATTTATTTACTATGTTCATGAAATTGTGTGCTTACCGTTATGTCAATTTACTTTTATGCATGCAAACTTAGATATAGGTTGTATGCAAACTTAGACATAGGTTATTCTTGCGTTTGTATGTTGCGTAGACTCGGTTATATTATCGCATAAATCCGTTCATTACAAGTGACATAAGTAAGGGACCATTCCGAACCCAACGGTTTGAGGTCTTCCCTTGCGAGGGGTGAGTACGGCCTTAAATCATTTTCCAGTTCACACTGGGTGGTGAATCCATTTTATTTCTCTGGTTTAGTCCCCCGCGGGCTACTCTATACTCCCGACTGGGCCGCGAGCCCGGGACAACGTCGCCGATTTCCGTGTTCTACATTAATCCCAGATTAATTCTGTTCAAGTCAAACGTCATCGGTGAATCTTTGGGAAATGACCCATGAGATCCCTGGATATGTTGGCAGTAAATCGGTCGTCGGACTATCCGAACACGTGCGTACCCGGTACCACGTTCTTATCAATTTACAAGACATGGTTGGCTTCTAGCAAAGCACCGTGCCTATCAAATTCTCTAGAAATATTCTTTTAAGGAATACCTAATCTATTCCAGGCGTAGTATACTAAGTATTGCGTACTGCGATCCAGCATCAGATGTCACATGCTAGGCCTCGGGCTGGAATTGTGTCTGCCCCGTACGAAGCATATATCGGATCACTAGTGTAGGCACTGTATTTTTGCATATAAGTCCCTATGATGAGTCTCATTTGGAGACACTACCTTTTAAGTCGAGGAAGTCGCGGGAAACGGACGTCGGAAGGAAATCGGTATTTTTGTTAGATTTTATTCGCTTGTTTAGCTTCAAGCTCACTTGTTGGACTTCTGTTTTAAAACACCTTCAGCCCAAAAACCCCGCAAAACCACTTAACCTTGGCCCAAAACCCCCGTAAGCCACACACCTAGCCCACACACACCAAACCCACCACCAAAAGCCAACCACACGCTAAGCTAAGCCCACACACGCCCAAGCCCAATTAAATCTCATCCAAAATAATAAAACACATATTTAACACATGGTGAAATTAAAACAAATCTAAAAAATCACATACCAAATTAAATAAATCAAATAAATATAAAATTATCCCTACCTAAATAAAACAAATCAAAATATGATATTCCAAATCTAAACAAATCTTGTCCCCAATTTAATATATTACCCACCAAAAATATAAATATCATTCCCTTAAATAAATATATCCCACCCAAATTACATGATTTTATCCCCTTAATAAATTGATGCATCCATATTTAATTGATTTCTTCCCTTTTGAAAATCCATGCAAACCCTAATGCCTTCACACCTCTACCCTAAAAAAAACACACATGAAACCCTAAAAAAACCGACCATTCCCTCCTCTCTCTCTCGGCAGTGACAAAGAAATAAAGCAAATAAAACCCTAATCAACAGAAAACTGCCTTGCCTCACTAACGCACAAAGCAACGAAGAACTCCACTCACTGCCCCTCATCTTTCACGCCTAGCCGCATACCCCTTTGCTCCACGCCACATACCCCTTGCTTCACACCACAAATCTGCTCATTCATTAACGCATAAACACCACGCAACCAGCTCCAAATACACGCACATGGCCTCACACGAATAACACTGCTACCTTCATGTCAAACTGCCACACTGCCACAAACACGTTGCTTCCCTTCAACACATCCCAGCACTTCACGCCTCAAGCCTTCATCCATTGCCTTCATCCACTACACTCACGCATTAACCTTAAAACGTAAGCCACATAGCTTCCTTCACCCACTGACCGACAAAAGCCACAAAAAAAACCCTAAAGTCCCCACACACACAGCCCTCTGAGACACGTTCAAACATCACCAAAACATAGCAGCCTTAATCGACGACAACCAGTCCATGAAACTACCCACAAAACTGCCCAAAATAGTCTCGAAAACCACCTAAAATACACCCAAAAAATTGTGAACAAATCACCCCAAAATAGACCAGAATTGGCCCCGAAACAGTGAGAGAAACTACAGTCCAAAATAGCGGTGAAATGGAATGAAAACAATAGCCCGAGTAGTCAAAACAGCGAAGAAAGATGTGAACCAGCGAACTAGAAAAGTTACATAGTTTTAGCCCTTCCGACGGCCTTGTAACATGCTTCCGAGAGTCTACACAAAAGGTTAGACCTGATGGCACTTTTTACATCTATTTTCATTTGTATTTTTATTGTTTATTATTTGCATGAGTATTGTGAAATGATGTGTGTTGTGGCCCTTGAATAAAATGGAAAATGTGTCGCCTTTTGTGGTATATAGGATGGAAACCCAGACGTAAACTCCGTAGAAGAATCCGAATGGACGGTAGTGCGGTCTGTACTTGGGATACAACTCCACGTACCACTTGAGCAAACGGCACATATTTCGATTTATTTTGTCTTGTTTGTTTATTATCCGTTATTTAATTTTTGCATGTTATTTGTTTGTGTAATGATGAGATAAAGCGCATGGGCTTAGTAAGTTAGATTAAAGGTCCTCCATTTCGAGGGGTTAAAATCCTTTACCACGATGCTTTGCCGCGCCGGATGATGTATATTCGGTTGAATGTAAGATGTGTTCAATCGGGTATACAAAGTCCGATATTGTTGTCTTTATTTTTTATATGCATTACGTTATTAGCGCATGGGCTTAGTAAGTTGGATTAAAGGTCCTCCATGTCGAGGGGTTAAAATCCTTTACCACGATGCTTTGCCGCGCCGGATGATGTATATTCGGTCGAATGTAAGATGTGTTCAATCGGGTATACGAAGTCCGATATTGTTGTCTTTATTTTCATATGCATTATGTTATTAGTGCATGGTCTTAGTAAGTTGGATTAAAGGTCCTCCATGTCGAGGGGTAAAAGCCTTTACCACGATGCTTTGCCACGCCGGATAATGTATATTCGGTTGAATGTAAGACGTGTCCAGTCGGGGATACGAAGTCCAATATTGTTGTCTTTACTTTTATATGCATTATGATGTGATGCGCATGGGCTTAGTAAGT
This sequence comes from Zanthoxylum bungeanum, assembly GCA_019454045.1. NCBI lineage: Eukaryota > Viridiplantae > Streptophyta > Magnoliopsida > Sapindales > Rutaceae > Zanthoxylum > Zanthoxylum bungeanum. The sequence goes on along the minus strand of SKCR01048386.1, from coordinate 139,004 downwards.
TGGATTAAAGGTCCTCTATTTGGAGGGTTAAAAAGCCTACGGTCTACCTTTACCACAATATTGTTGGACAGTTATGACCCATAGCGTCACTATTTGTACATATCATGGTGTTGTTGTACAAATTAACTATGTGACAAAGGAAATTGCTCTCTTATCATTTGTGATTAGATCACCAAGATGTATAAATGATAGGAGGTCCATATGATTAGTTCCTGGATTGAGATTATATGAGACAGTATCAATCCACGAAGGTTTAATCATTAAATATCCCTAGTTGTAGTATTATCGAGATTGGACATCGATAATACGGAATAGACTAGTATTACACTTGTGCGCGTTGTGAGGGCATAACGACATAATTCTCATATATTTGGGTATATGATACTCATGCAAGTGTAGTAGGAGGTTGTGTTTTACCGTTGGTACGGAAAACAGCTTCGTTCTGGATAGACCCCTCGGAATTCCATTGGTAGTATTACTATGTGTCTATGGAAGTCCGAATCAGGGTAGGTGTATTTGGTCTTAACCTGAGACTTGCACCGCTAATACTTGCGACAATCAATGTACTTTGGTTTTGGTCGTCCAGGACTTTAACAGGTTATGTGTACGCCTCTGCTGGGTATATTGCGAATCATAGTGTATTGGGTGTGATGTCGAGATGGAAGTATCACTCCAGTAATAGTGAAGATGATGATCACGTAGGATACAGAACTCGTTCTCTTATATGCTGCAGCTATCGGGATATTATGACTACGTCATGTTTATCCGATTATTGAGACTAGTTACCAGAGATCTGATATGTGCTTCATAAGGGGTAGACACATTTCCAGCCCGAGGCCTTGCACGTGACATCTGATGCTGGATCAAGATACGCAATACTACGTATACTACGCCTGATATAGATCACATATTCCTATAAGGATATTTATGGAGAATTGGGTAGGCATGGCGCTTTGCTAGAAGCCAACCTTGTCTTGTAAATCGGTAAAAGCATAGTACTAGGTACTTACTTGTTCGGATAGTCCGACGACCGGATTTACTGCCAACATATCCGGGGATCTCATGGGTCGCTTCCCGAAGATTCGCCGATGACGTATGACTCGCACTTTATTAATCTGTGATTAATTAGATAAGAGAGAAAATTAATATGGGATTAATTACGGAGATATTTTATCTAGGATAAAATATTAATTAAAGAGAGAGAACGATTATTTTGGAATTAATCGATAAAATAATATATTCGATATATTATACGAAATTGGATTTCGACGCGGAATTAAAATTGGATTTTAATTCGGGCGAACGAGTTAATTTAGAATTAATTCGTTAGTGATGTGAATAGTAATTTTGCTAGGCAAAGTTATTTAATTAAATTAGATTTAATTTCGTCGCAACGGAAAATTCGTTAATTTGGAATTAGCGAACCCGAGCCCGGGAGTGTTTACGGGCGCACACGTATTGCGAATTTAAGTGCGGCCCATAAGTCACATCAAGCGTCAAAACACTAGTAAATCGATTGATGTGATGTCTATTCACTTTGAGTGACATGACAACTTGTCATTGTGATTGATGGTGGTAGTTGGCAAAGCTTTAATTGCTTTGACTTTTTGGTAGCAAAAAATGGTAATAGATTTTTGGAAAATCAATTACCATTTTTTGTAACAACCTAACACACTTTCTCTCTTTCTTCCTCCCTCTCTCTCACCCAAGGGGCAACTTCTTCTTCCTCAAAATTCTGGTTTCACCGTGAATGAGGAGAAGCAATAGGAAATTTTATGGCAAACTTTCCGGAGTGCTAGCACACATTCGGGGTCTTGCAAAGGTGATAGGGAAACCGCACACGTGAGCATGGAATCAACCAAAGCTTGGAGCTTGAGAGATCCCACCATTGCCGAATCCATGGAGGACAAAAACAGCAGCAAAATCGTGAGCCACCTTGGAGGAATCTTGGAGTTTTTGTTCGTCGCATCGCTCAACCGCTCAATGTAAGTATTCCGCAACTTCTTCGATGTATTCGCACTTATGTTTCTTGCTTTAATCGATTCTCGAGACCGTAGAATTTCCCAACAATGGTATCAGAGCCAGTAAAAGCATGAAACTTGATTTAGGGTTAAAATTGGGTAAAATGTATTTGAGCATGATTTGATGAAATTGGATGATTGAGTATGCTTAAATGTAGTTTAATTGAAGTTTGATTGGATCAATTTCATGAAATATTGTTTGGAACAATTTTTGCCCAAAATCATGGCTTGGCCGAGAGACATAAGAACCCTAATGTCTTGGTATTTTTTTAATTTTTGATTCATTGGATGAGTTGAGATCAATTGGGTAATTGTTGATTTGAGAATTAATTGGATTGGATTTGAAATTGGACAAAATACCCCATGATTGCCGAGAGCTTATTAGCATGTAATGGGTTTGATTTTTGATCAATTATGTTGGACACTAATTGTTGTAAATGAGCATAATTAATTAGGCTAATTGGTGTTTTGGAAATATTGATTTGGGTAATTAATTATGTTATACACTTTAGATTAATTAAATTGTAAAATTGGATTTTTTATGATTTAATTAATTGGGCTTAAATTGGATTTGGGCTTGAAAAGTTGTTATTGGGCTTTAATGGGCTTGGTTGTACCATGATTGGTTTAAGATAATTTGGTTGGATCCAATTGGGCCCAAAACCATTTCCATAAAGTCCAATTATGACTAATGGACCTTTAACTTTAATTGGGCCTAATGGGCCTAAATTGGTTTCTAGGCATATAAGGGTGATTCCTTTAAAATGGGCTTTAGTTATTAGGTTTGACCCAAGTTGACCAAAAGTCCATGCCTTAAGAAATTAATTAAAAGCCCATTGGACTTTAATTAAATTAACGTTGGACGTTAATCGGGCTTTGAGACCCGTAACGATTTAATTTGGAATTTAAGTCGTAAAGGTTTATTTATAAAGTGTATTATTTAATTTGGAATTAAATAGTGAATTAGTATTAAATACAAATTAAATTGGATTTAATGTTGTAGTTTAATTTAATTCAAGAATTCGTACTTTGAGTACTTATTCGCAAAACGAGTTGGACTCGTGCAAAATCAAATCGTTGTTTGAACATTGGATGGTCATTAATTATCAGATTAATTAATTGGATTAGATTGATTGATAACATGCTTGTGTGAATACATGGTTGCGATGCATGAATAATGTATATCAGATGGATATTAGATGGGTGGGGTAATTTTGGAAATTGTTGTAATAAATTTTTAATTTATTAATTGGACCTGTGTGTCCAGCCTATTACCTCTTTACTCTGTGTATTTCTCTTCTCACCTATTCCCCTCAATGTAAATGAGGTTTATTTAGAAGTGTTATGTAACGGGTAGAAGTAATACTTGTGCTCGCGGGAGAGAGGAAATGAAGAGATTTGTTCTAGGAATAATGTGTTAAGTATCCATCCGCATATCATTATTATTTATTTACGCGCCTTATTATGTGTTTAGAATGCATGTTTAAGGGTGTATGATGACGAGACCTTAACAAAGATAATAAATTGGTTGCCAATTTGCACGCAAAAAACCCTCACAAAATATTAAGCGTTTTTCCTTCCATTGACTGATTCTTACTCAAGATCTAAGACTGGCATTGGTTTGTTGGCCAAAGTCAAGGCCTTTGTCCGTCGAGGATGTGTTTGAATCACGAGAGCTTTGTTCCATATCGGTGTCTTGTCCAAGTTGTGATTTGTTTGCCAAAGTTAAGATCACTTCTTGTCCATCGACATTGATTACGAAGCTTTCCATGGTCAATGGGTTCCGCTTAACTGAGATCACTAAGTTTGTTGTGCCAAAGCCAAATCTTAGTTGGTTCAGAGGAAAAAGGTTAGGCAATATATTGGATATATTGGCATATATAAGATATATGTTTCGGACTTGGATGTCCACCTACTAGATCTAGGAATTGAATGAGATCCAATTGATCTTAGAGATCTACCTAGTTAATTATCATACAATTTGTTGGCCAAAGTCAAGATTGTGTGACATTTAACGGGATCCTGGCCCACTAAAACAAGGTTTCCCGAGTACTCCACAGAGGGTTAAAGGCTCGCCGAAAAATAGTGGGAGGCAAGTATTGAATTTTCAATATTCGTTTAGTAACTTGCCATACGCGCTCATTTCAAATTATTTCGTCGGATAAATTAATTTATTAGTTGGACTAATAATTAATGTTGTTTTAATTAAACAGTTGGACTGTATTCAAACTATTTCAATTAATAGTTGATTTTATAATTGGATTATAGTAATCAATATAATTGAATTTAACCTATTAAATTATAGTTGATTATATAGTTGGACTATAGTAATCATTATAATGAATAGTACCTAAAATCGTTGATTTAATAGTTGGACTATTAGAGTCAAGATAATTGAAAGATTAGTGTTTAAAACATAATCCTGGGTGAAAATGTATTTGAACGACTTTAATTTTCAAATTGTGAATAAAATATCAGGATGGTCCTGGAAACTAATAAGTTACTTTATTTGATAAAATAACATATTAGGCCTAAGCCCGTAGTTGAGCAAATAGTAGAGCATGATATTTGGAATATTCATGTGATGATAACTTTAGTGCTTAATCCATTAAACTTGCAAAATAGACTCCTTAATTTCTTAATCAGAACAAAGGATTAGATCCTTATAGTATGATATTGAAATTGAAGGATCTTCATAGATCTATCTTTAGATCTTTGAAGTACTAAATTACAATAGTAAACTCTTGGAAAGTTAATGGCTATACTCAAGGAGACAAAGCCAAAGTTTGCAATAAGGCAAGAAGCGCAAGGCGCACCTTACTTCGATATTCTAGAAGGCCAGTGCTTGACCAAAGGCTTATGGAATGTGAAAAGGGCAAAGGCAAAATCGTTATAATCTTCTGGGAAGACAAAAGACATATCCCAAAATGTCTGCTTAAACTGTGGCAAACGAGGACACGGAAGCGTGACTGCCATATGGACAAGGCAGACATGAAGGAATTGAAGACGGGCAAGGCTCTAACTTCAAAAATGTTTTTTATAAATATGTTCACTACTAGTATTAAAATTGGATTTTAGATACTTAGTGTGGTACATAAATATGTACTGATGTGCAGAATCTGCTATGAGCATGATACTGACTTCAGTTGAGATTAATCTGCGAATTGAAAACGGGACGAAAATCGCTGTTTTAACCGTAGATACCTAAGTTTAGGAACTACCCTTCAGGTGTGTACTTAAATTAGGAAACTGTTACAATATAACTAGTTTGACTAGATACATTATCTCTATATCAGGGTTTAACCCGTTGCGGGTATACCTTTATAATCTAGAACACTAAAGTGTTTTATTATATAAATATGATATTGAGATAAACACATTAGATGTGAAAAACTGTATTTATATTTTGAATATAAACAAATCTCAAACATATAAAGTGACAAACAAATAGCTCAAACTGAGTAAATCAGTTGAAACTTAATTGTGTCATTGTTTTCTGGGACACATTAAACAAGACTCGTATATCCACACTTTTGAAGAGTGGGTACTAGAACAAATTTGATTTCATTCAAATAAAGTCTACGAATCTAGTTTATAGGGCAAAGTGCCTAAAACACCTTTACTTGGTAAAAGTGTAAGTGCCATCGATCTGTTAGCCCTTATTCATAGTGAAGTAAGTGGGCCCATATCTAGCTAGGTTAGTGGTGGATATGAATATTTCGTGACCTTTACGGATGTGGCATCGCGTTATGGTTATGTGTTTCTTTAAAAACACAAATCAGAAACTTTTATAGTTTCGACACGAAATAGACAAACAGATCGGCTAAAGTGTAAAACCATCACGGTTGGACCATGATGAAAATACTTAAGCAATAAGTTTCTCATATACTTGAAAGAGTATAGTATTCTTTCAATGAGGACTCCTCCCGGAACACGTCAGTTTGACGGTGTGTCCAAACGTAGAGACTGAATTTTGTTAGACATGATAAGGTTAATCATGAGTCGCTCTGAGCTACCATTTCCTTCAACGGATAAGCTTTAAATAGTGCCAGAACTTATTTTAAATAAGGTTCCATAAAAATCTGTTAGACAGATTTCATATTAGATATGAACTGGAAAGAAACCGGGTTTCTCATTCCTGATGATTTGGGAATGCTAGGCATATGTTTGAATGATACCAAACCAGAACCCAAATCGGATAAGTGCCTAAATTGTAGGTTATCCTAGGGAAACCAAAGTATAGTACTTGTACAACTCACTAGAGAACAATTTAATTGTTGCTCACCATGCGGTTTTCCTAAGAGGAATACCTATATGCAGTGTAAGTGAGAGGAAAGTAAAACTCGATGAAAATCGGAGTAATACTATTCCAGGCACCGAGTCCTTAATGGAACACAAATAGTTCATCAGGGATGAAACTATACCAGTAATCTTCGAATACACAAGAACCACGTAAGTCGGAGAGAGTCAGAAAACAACCTGGGGTATGGGTTTCTGACCTCACCTCATAAAGATGTGAATCTTATTGAGGAAGATGAACTGACTACGTATGAGGAAGTGATACAAGGTATCGACTCCATATTATGGCAAAGTGCCATATAATCCGAAATGGATTCCATGTATATCAACTATGTTTGGACACTAGTTGTTGTACCGAAAGGCATTATGCCTATTGGTACTATAAGTCTTCAAGGAAGACATACATGGAAGGCGACATACCAATGTACTAAGCTAGGCTTGTATCGAAAAGGTTTTATTGTTATCAACATTGTGTCGATGACGACGAAACTTTTTACCAGTTGCCACAGTAAATCCATTTGGATAATGCTTGCTGAAGCTGCATGTTTCATTTATGAAATGTGGCAGCCAAATGCCAAAACCGCTTTCCTTAACGGAAACCTTTTGGAGGATGTTTACAACATCCTGATGGTTTTGTCGTACCAAAACTAGCAAACAAGGTTTGCGGGTTATTCAATCCATGGCTGGATTGAAGCAAGCATAGAGTTCTTGGAATTATCATTTTGATGTAATCATAATGGTATATGATTTAATTCAAAACGAAAATGATTCTTGTGTATATAAGAGGGTTAGTGGGAGCGCACTGACATAAATGTCCTAAATAATGATAATATATCAATTCTTGGAAATGATATTCCCATAATACAATCGGTGAAAGCTTGGCTTTCATAAGAAAAATTCTCCGTAGAATTCTTGGGAGAAACAACCTTTATTCTAGGAATAAAGATCTACTGAGATAGATTTAAAGTTGTGAATAATCTCCGAGAAATCGTACATTGAAAAATGTACGCGACCTCGTGTCTCATACGTTTTGAGCACATGGAGTCACAATCGGGCCAATCCAAGTGATAGTCACTGGATTGATGTTAAGAACACCTTTAAGTATCTTAGAGGAACTAAGGATGTTGTCTTATACTATGGAGAATGAGAACTAGAAGTGACTGGGTTCACTGTTGCAAGATTCCTAACCAATAATAACGACTAAAAGTCGTAACAACAGTACTACAAAGTTTGAATAACGGAACAGTGAGCTGAAATCTTCCAAGCAAGATACTGTTACCGAATAAACAACAAAAATGGGTTATTGTTGCAGCTGAGGCAGCAATAGAAGCCTTCTGGATTGATAATAATCTAATTAGATTAGATATAGTTCTGTTAGCAGCTGAGCTAGGCTACAGTGCCAGGCTAAAGAATTAATGGTCTCATCAACGATCCAAATATATACTTCAAGTATTCATCTGATTCATTCGGATCATACATCATGGCGATGTGATGATCGAATAAATCGCATCAGATGATAATCATGTAAATCCGCTGACGAAAGTCTTTTCTCAGTAATTTGAGCGAACCATACATAGTTCGGGTGTAGGAGACTTGAGTGACTGGCTATAGGCCAAGTGGGAGATTGTTGGATAGTTATGACCCATAGCGTCACTATTTGTACAGATCATGGTGTTGTTGTACAAATTAACTATGCGACAAAGGAAATTGCTCTCTTATCATTTGTGATTAGATCACCAAGATGTATAAATGATACGAAAGTCAATCCACGAAGGTTTAATCATTAAATATCCCTAGTCGTAGTATTATCGAGATTGGACATCGATAATGCGGAATAGACTAGTATTACACTTGTACGCGTTGTGAGGGCCATAACGATATAGTTCTCATATATTTGGGTATAGGATACTCATACAAGTGTAGTAGGAGGTTGTGTTTTACCGATGGTACGGAAAACAGCTTCGCTCTGGATAGATCCCTCAGAATTCCATTGGTAGTATTACTATGTGTCTATGGAAGTCCGATCAGGGTAGGTGTATTTGGTCTTAACCTGAGACTTGCACCGCTAATACTGCGACAATCAATGTACTTTGGTTTTGGTCATCCAGGGCTTTAACAGGTTATGTGTACGCCTCTGCTGGGTATATTGAGAATCATAGTGTATTGGGTGTGATGTCGAGATGGAAGTATCACTCCAGTAATAGTGGAGATGATGATCATGTAGGATACAGAACTCGTTCTCTTATATGCTGCAGCTATCGGGATATTATGACTAGGTCATGTTTATCTGATTATAGAGACTAGTTACCAGAGATCTAATATGTGCTTCGTATGGGGCAGACACATTTCCAGCCCCAGGCCTTACACGTGACATCTGATGCTGGATCGAGATACGCAATACTACGTATACTACGCCTGATATAGATCACATATTCCTATAAGGATATTTATGGAGAATTGGGTAGGCATGGCGCTTTGCTAGAAGCCAACCTTGTCTTGTAAATCGGTAAATCTCAACCACCAGGCTTCTTGCATTGAGATAAGGGATAACAGTAGTAAGGAACCATAGGTCGAGGAAGAAGACGATACTGTGAATGATGAAGCTGTTCTCCATAGCTTATTTGATCCAGCATTTTTAATAAAGACATTGGTTTTGTCTACTTGTTCGAACTTTTTTTTTATGATAATAAAGGCGTTCATTTCGTTTACTTGCGTGAGTCTCGTCTTTTCAACCTGTAACATGAGTATATTTGACAAAAGCATTCAGCCCTGGCACTATGATACTCAACGATGTTTAGAACACAGGGAGTCCTCGGAAGAAGCAAGCAGAAATGACAGGATATCCATTCAGAAATTGGGAAATGGGGCAGTGAGACTGTCAGACTTGGAAGGAAATGAGTTCACTGAGCCGATCAATGTGGGTAGATTGAAAACTCATTCACGCATGCATGCATACACGTAACATATTTTTTATTCCTTTTTGTGTTTTGTGTTTGTTTTGTATTCACAGGTTTTGAAGAAGAAAGAGAGAAAGCGGCAAATGAAATCCAATCAGAAGCATAAATATGACATCAACAGTTTGGGGACGAGTCCCAGGGTTGAGGCCCATATCAGTATCAGTCTGGGGTTGAGGCCCATATCAGTTCAGTCTGGGGTTGAGGCCCATATCAGTATCAGTCTAGGGGCGAGACCCACCTCAGTACCAGTTAATCAGTATCCGTCTGGGGGCGAGGCCCACATCAGCATCAGTTTAGGGGGCGAGGCCCACGTCAGTATCAGTTTGGGGTGAGGCCCACGTCAGTATCAATTTACGGTCGAGGCCCACATCAGTATCAGTTTTGGGGATGAGTCCTAGGGTCGAGGCCCACATCAGCGTCAGTTTGGGGATGAGTCTCAGGGTCGAGGCCCACATCAGCATTAGTTTAGGGGCGAGGCCCACATCCGCATCAGTTTGGGGGTAAGGCCCATATCAGTATTGGTTTGGGGGCGAGCCCACATCAGTATCAGTTTGGGGGTGTGACCCACATCAATATCAGTCTGTGGGCCGAGGCCCACATTAGTATCAGTTTTGGGATGCGTCCCAGGGTCGAGGCCCACATATATCATCAGTAATTTTAGGGATGAGTCCTAGGGTCGAGGCCAACATCAGTATCAGCTTGGGGGCGAGGCCCATATCAACACAGTTCGGGAACAAGGCCCACAGTTAAAATAATTCGGGAACAAGGCCCATGGAATAAAGCCCACATTCAGTATAGTTCGGGAATAAAGCCTAGGGGAATAAAGCCCACTTTCAAAATAGTTCGGGAACAAGGCCTAGGGGAATAACGCCCTATCTTGAAACAGTTCGGGAACAAGGCCCAGGGAATAAAGCCCACATTCAGTACAGTTCAGGAATAAAGCCCACATTCAACACTGTGGGAACACAGGATCTGGGGTGACGCATGCTATCCCGGGCTCGCGGCCCGGTCGGGAGTACGGAGTAGCCACGGGGGACTAAACCGGAGAATAATGGAGTCGCCACCCGGTGTGAACCGGGAAAATGAGATTTAAGGCCGCACTCACCCCTCGCAAGGGAAGACCTCAAACCATTGGGTTCGGAATGGTCCCTTACTTATGCCACTTGTAATGAGGATTTATGTGATAATTTAATCAGGCTTAAGTAGCACTTATTTCCAAGAGTATCATGCTTCTAAATTCACGGGTACAAAATAAAACTTATACATACATTTCACATATATCTCACATCTAAGAACACATGCCTGAAAATACCTCAAAGTAACAACGAACATACAACTTCATTCAACATATCATATTCATGAAAAACACAAGCATACATAATAACAGCACAAGCATACATGTGAGCACTTTTCCAAGTGATACGTGGAATTGTATCCCAAGTACAGACCGTATTACCGTCCATTCGGAATCGGCTACGGAATTTATGTCTGGGTTTCCATCTGATATATCACAAGAAATAATACTCCAAAGTCATCATGGCATAGGTATATGAATCGTAATGCGTTAAATCAAGACTAAGGCAAATGACGCAACTAATGGAATAAACATGCTTTTCATTATTTTGTGCACAAAGATGAGAATGACTATGTGTGGTTCCATAAAAAAATCACCTAAGAAACAATTTTATACATGGCAAGTGATGAATATGTCTCAGTTCAGTGTGTTCACGTTCGTGTAGCGTTCATAAACACGTTCGAACGGTAAACAGAAGGTTCGCGTTCGTATGGCGTTTGATAACGCGTTCGAACGGAAATGAAACAGAATGCTCACGTTCGTATGGCGTTTGTTAACGCGTTCGAACAGAAATGAGACCTGATGCATGATAAGGCAAAATGCATGCGCGTTCGAGTTGCGTTCGTAAACGCGTTCGAACGGGAACAGACCCGATGCATGAAATGGGACGCATACATAAACAACAAAATAAAGGGCGCGGCGAGAGTACTGCCGTAAAGGTGGCTTTTGGGGCTCTTGGTCTCTCAAAGAGAGGACCTTTAGACCAACATACTAAGCCCATGCGCGTCACATCACAACACATGAAATAAAGACAATAAAAGTGTAGGACTTCGTATGCCCAATTGAACGTACATTCAACCCAAACACACTTCATCCAGCGCAGCGAAGTAGTGTCACAAAGGTGTCCTTTTAGGCTCTTCGTCTCTCAAATAGAGGACCTTTTGGACTAACTCACTAAGCCCATACGCTCGATCGCATCATACATACAAAAATAGAGTCAATCATATCAAAACCAAGTATGCCCGATTGAACACATCTTACATCCAATCCAAACACACATCAACTGGCGCGGCAAAGCATCGTGGTAAAGGGTTTTAACCGCTCCTCATAAGGGATCTTTCATTCCACTTACTAAGCCCATGCGCTTGATTGAACCATGCATAAAAAGATAAAGACAATAATATCAAACTAAGTATGCCCGATTGGACGTATCTTGCATCCAACCGAACACACATCAACCGGCGCGGCAAAGCATCGTGGTAAAGGGCTTTAACCCCTCCCCATAGGGGATCTTTCATTCCACTTACTAAGCCCATGCGCTCGATTGAATCATGCATAAATAAACAACATACAGAATTCAAGTGACGAAAAATAAACAAAAGCAACACAAAACAAAAGAGGGTGCTGTTTACTCAAGCGGTACGTGGAGTTGTATCTCGAGTACAGATCATATTACCGTCCATTCGGAATCGGCTATGAAATTTATGTCCGGGTGGGTTTCATCCGATATACCGCGAGAGTTGATACGTCTCTCATTTTATCCCACAGCCACAACATACTACATCTCATAATTCATGCATATTTATCTACTCAAGGGCCACAACATGCATTTCAACATGACAATCATGCAAGTAATATTTAACAAATAATACAAAAAAAAACGAGTGTGAAAGATACCCTCAGGTCTAACCTTTTTGCCAACTTTCAGGCTTGCGTTTCACGGACGTCGGAAGGGTACAGCTCCTCAACTTCTCCGGTTCACTGGTTTAGCATCCTAGCTCACTGCTTTACTGTTTTGCTTGCGGTTCGAACTCGTTCTGCTCCTGTTCGGCCTCTGTTTTGCTGCTCACTGCTCAGGCCACCTGTTTTGACGTTTCAATGAACCGTTCCAAGTTTGTGTGGGTTCTTAGTGCAGTTGTGTGTGATTATTTTTAAGATTATGAATGCAGTTTTTATGTTACTATTTTTAAGGTTTTTAGAGACTATTTTAAGAGGATTTGGGTTGCTGTTTTAAGGTGATTCAGGGGCTGTTTTTTTAGTGTTTATTAGGGGGTGTTTCAGTGGTCGTAAGGGCTGTATGGGGGGATGTGTTCTCGGTGAAGGAGGGGAGTGTTTTGATTCGGCTAAGGAGGGTTATTGCTTGTGGTGGTCTCGACTTTGAAGGATTTTGGTGTTCTGGATTCGGCTAAGGGTGAGTTTGGTTTGTTTTGGATTCGGCTATGGTGGTTGTTGGTGCTTTGGATTCGGCTATGTAGGATAGTTGCTTGTAGTGGATTCGGTTATGGTGGAGGATTGAGGCTATTGTTGTCTCGGCTATGGAGGAGATGGTTATGGCTCTTTGTTCTCTTTTTGTGTATATGTGAAGTGTTTTTTTTTGTCTTGGGCGTGTATTAGAGAGAGTGGAGAGATGGTGTGGCTAGGTTAATGCATGTTTATATAGAAGAGAGCTAGGGTTTGCCCTTGTCTCACAAGGAAGAGATCTAGTTTCCAAATTAGGAGTCCTAAGGATGGTATACACAAGATTGAGGGGGGACAAAATATTTTAATTAGGAAGTCAACTATTTTAATTGTGTAGATGTCTTATTAGATTAGGAAGTCAAATATTTGATTGGCTTTAATTGGTTAGGATTGATTTTAATTAGGTATATCTTCATTTTTGTTTTAGTATATAATATATTCAAATTATTTAAATTAGGCATGATTTTAGTTTAAGTTTGGTAAATGTTTTATTTAATTGGTAAATGGTTTAAATATTTTTTTAATGTTAATATTTATTTATTTAATTTGGGATGTGTTTTATGGGCTTTGGGGAGCTAAATGGGCTGGGGTGTGAGGCTAGCAGCAAAATCAGAATTACCGACACCGTTCGAACGCTTCCTCGAACGCGACACGAACGCCCGCAATCTGTTTGCCGTTCGAACGCATACACGAACACAGCACGAACGAAAACAGTGAACCTTGTTTATTCTGAATTTCCCCTTCCGATATCCGTTTCCCGCGGCTTTCGTGACTCAAAAGGTAGTGCCTCCAAATGAGACTCATCATCGGGTTTCACATGCAAAAATGCAATGCCTACAAACACAGTTCGGGAATAAGGCCCACAATTAACATAATTCGGGAACAAGGCCCATGGAATAAAGCCCACATTCAACACAGTTCGGGAATAAGGCCCACGGTTAACATAATTCAGGAACAAGGCCCAGGGAATAAAGCCCACATTCAGTACAGTTCGGGAATAAAAACATTCAACACAGTTCAGAAATAGGGCCCACAGTCAACATAATTCGGGAACAAAGCCCAGGAGAATAACGCCCTATCTTGATACAGTTTGGAAAAATCCTAGAGAAATAAAGCCCACTTTCAAAATAGTTCAGGAACAAGGCCCATAGGAATAAAGCCCTATCTTTACACTGTTTGGGAACAAAGCCTAGAGGAATAGAGCCCACTTTCAACACAGTTCGAGAACAAAACCTAGAGGAATAAAGCCCACTTTCAAAACAGCTCGGGAATAAAGCCCTCTCTCAACGCAGTTCGGAACAAAGCCCATATTCAATATAATTTGGGAACAAAGCCCAAAGGTCAAAGTATCTCAGGATAACAAGTAAGTTAAGCAACAGCTGGCGAGCCAGGTAAGTAAAAATGCATGCATAACTTTGATAGGATTGTCATTGTCACACACTGCACAAGTCCAATCAAACTGGGGGCGACTGTAGACACTGCATTTTTGCATATAAGTCCTTATGATGAGTCTTATTTGGAGACACTACCTTTTAAGTCGAGGAAGTCACGGGAAACGGACATCGGAAGGGAATCAGTATTTTTGTTAGATTTTATTCACTTGTTTAGCTTCGGGCTCACTTGTTGGACCTCCGTTTTAAAGCACCTTCAGCCCAAAAACCCCACAAACCACTTAACCTTGGCCCAAAACCCCCGCAAGCCACACACCTAGCCCACACACACCAAACCCACCACCAAAATCCAACCACACGCCTAAGCAGCCTTAATCGACAACAACCAGTCCACGAAACTGCCCAAAAACTGTCCAAAACAGTCCTGAAAACCACCTAAAATACACCCCTAAAACAGTGAACAAATCACCCCAAAATAGTCCAGAATTGGTCCCGAAACAGTGAGAAAAACTGCAGTCCAAAACATCGATGAAATGGAATTAAAATAGTAGCCTGAGTAGTGAAAACATCGAGGAAAGACGTGAACCAGCGAACCAGAAAAGTTACGGAGTTTTAGCCCTTCCGACGGCCTTTTAACGTGCTTCCGAGAGTCGACACAAAAGGTTAGACCTGATGGCACTTTTTACATCTATTTTCATTCGTATTTTTATTGTTTATTATTTGCATGAGTATTGTGGAATGATGTGTGTTTGGCCCTTGAATAATGTATATTCGATTGAATGTAAGACGTGTCCAGTCAGTGATACGAAGTCCAATATTGTTGTCTTTACTTTTATATGCATTATGATGTGATGCGCATGGGCTTAGTAAGTTGGATTAAAGGTCATCTATTTGGAGGGATAAAAAACCTACGGTCTACCTTTACCACGATACTTCGCCACGCCTTTTATTTCGTTATTTGCTTTTCTTTGTATGTCATCTTCTTGCATAATCATGCATCATGTTGCATCACGCATGGGCAAATCAAGTTGGATTAAAGGTCCTCCACTTTGAGGGATAGAAAGCCTACGAGGCTACCTTTGCACGACGTTTTGCCGCGCCGGACAAAGTGCATTCGATTGAATGTGAGATACGTTCAATCGGACACTTGAAGTCCTATATAGATGTGGGCATATGCCGCATCTCTTTTCTTTCACTTCCATTATTTATCTTTAAAATCGCATCATGGCACGTTTATTTTGATGTACAATTGCATCTTTGGTTATTTCTTTGCATTATATACCTAATTGTTTCTCTTTATTACGTATGATTGTGCAACTGCCATTTTTTTGCATTTCAGTGTCCATGAATGTAATGTGCTTATGACATTGTATGTTTGCTGTATTTCAATTTATCTTTATGCATGCAAATTCGGACATAGATTATATGCAAATAGGTTGTATGCAAATTTGGACATAGATTGTATGCAAATATGAAAATGTGTTACATGTGAACTTAGATGAATTTTTGATTTATGCATGCAAACTTAGAAATAGAATACCCTTAGGAATATATGTTGCTAGACTCGATTAAATTATTGCACAAATCATTTTATTACAAGTGGCATAAGTAAGGGACCATTCCGAACCCAACGGTTTGAGGTCTTCCCTTGCGAGGGGTGAGTACGGCCTTAAATCATTTTCCCTGTTCACGCCGGGTGGTGACTCCTTTATTCTCTGGTTTAGTCCCCCGCGGGCTACTCCGTACTCCCAACCGGGCCGCGAGCCCGGAACAGCATGCGTCATCCAGTTTTTCTGTGTCCCACAACTAGCAACTAGTCTCTTTAATCGGATAATCATGACCTTGTCATATTATCCCGATAGTTGCAACATATTAGAGTACCAGTTCTGTATCCCTACGTGATCATCATCTCCATATGACTGAAGTGACACTTCATTCTTGACATCACACCCAATACACCACAATTCTCAATAAACCCATAAGAGGCGTACACAGAACATGTTAAAGTCCCGGACGACCAAAACCAAAGCGTATTGATTGTCGTAAGTATTAGCAATGTAAGTCTCAGGTTAAGACCAAATACACCTACCCTGATTCGGATTCCCATAGACACATAGTCATATTACCAATGGGATTCTGAGGGGTCTATCCAGAGCGAAGCTGTTCCCGTACCATCGGTAAACAGAACCTCTTATTACACTTGCATGAGTATCCAATACCCAAATATATGAGAACTATGCAGTTATGCTTCCATAACGCGCACAAGTGTAATACTAGCCTATTTCGCATTATCGATGTACAGTCTCGATAATACTACGACTATGGATATTTAATGATTAAACCTTTCGTGGATTGATACTGTCTCATATCTTATTAATCCAGAACTAATCATAAGGACTTTTATCATTTATATATTCAAGTAATCTAATTACAAAATGATAAAATAACAATTTCATTTGTCACATAGTTAATTTGTACAAAAACCACAATGTCTTTTACAAATAGTGATGCTATGGGTCATAATTGTCCAACAATCTCCCACTTGGCCTATAGCCAATCACTCAAGTATCTAACACTTGAACTATGTACATGTCGCTCAAACTTTTGCTGAGAAATAGCCATCGTCAGCGGATCTGTAATGTTGTCATTTATGCGACCTTCTCGATCTTCACATCACCACGATGTATGATCTTACGAATCAGATGGAAATGTCGAAGTACATGCTTGGATTGTTGATGAGACCGCGGTTCCTTAGCCTGCGCTATAGCCCCGTTATTGTCACAATATAAAGGAACGGGCTCAGCTGCTAACGTAACTACTCATAATCCAATTAGGAATTTACGGATCCAAATTGCCTCTTTTGCTGCCTCAGCTACAGTGATATATTCCACTTCTGTTGTTGAATCGACACTGGATTGCGACTTACAGTCGTCTTTATCGGTTTGGAAACTTACATCGGTAAACCCAGTTACCTCAAGTTCTCCATCTCCATGGACTAAGAAAGCATCTTTAGTTCATCTAAGATACTTAAGTATGTTCTTAACTGCAACCCAGTGACCATCACCTGGATCGGCCTGATAGCGACTACACATGCTCAAAGCATACGAGACATCAGGTCACGTACATATCATGGCATACATGATCGATCCGACTGCAGAAGCGAACGGGATCCGACCCATGTTGTGCCTCTCATCATGAGTTTTAGGACACATGTCCTTAGATAGAGAGACTCATTGTGACACTGGCAACAGTCCCATTTTATACTGATCAATGTTGAATCTCTTCAATGCTTTATCGATATACGAGCTCTGGGAGAGTCCAAACATCTTTCTAGATCTATCCTGGTAGATCCTTAATCCTAGAATAAAAGTTGTTTCTCTCAGATCTTTCATGGAGAATTTTAATGAAAGCCAAGCTTTCACCGATTGTAGCATGGGAATGTCATTGCCAATAAGCAATACATCATCTTCGTAAAGGACAATGAATGTCAGTGCGCTCATACTAACCTTCTTATATACATAAGGATCATCCTCGTTTTGAACAAAATCATATTCTTTTATGATCTCATCAAAACGTTGGTTCCAAGAACGCGATGCTTGCTTCAATCCATAAATGGATCGATTTAACTTGAAAACATTGTTTGTATATTTTGGTACGATAAAACTGTCAGGCTGTTGTATATAAACATCCTCCAAAAGGTTTCCATTAAGGAAAGTGGTTTTGACGTCCATCTGCCATATTTCATAATCGAACTATGCAGCAATAACAAGCATTATCCGAATGGATTTAATTATGGCAACATGTGAAAAAGTTTCGTCGTAATCGACATCATGTCGTTGACGATACTCTTTCGTTACAAGCCTAGCTTTGTACGTTTGTATGTTGCCATCCATGTCCGTCTTCTTCTTGAAGACCCATTTACAACCAATAGGCTTTACGCCTTCTGGTGCATCAACCAGTGTCGAAACTTGGTTGGTATACATGGAATCCATTTCAGACTTCATGGCTTCTTGCCATAAAGCGGAGTCGATATCTTGTATCACTTCCTCATACGTAGCCGACTCATTATCCTCAATAAGATTAATATCTACGTGATGTGAGATCAGAAACCCATACCTCTCAGGTTGTTTTCTGACTCTCTCCTACCTACGCGGTTCTTGTGTATTAGAAAATTGTGGTACAGTCTCATCCCTGATGAACTATTCGTGTTCCATTTAGGAGTCGGTGCCAGGAACAGTATCACTTCGATTTTCATCGAGTTCTACTTTCCTCCCACTTACCACTGCATTTAGGAATTCTTTTTCGAGGAAAATCGCATGTAGAGCAACAAATACCTTCTTCTCTTGTGGGTGGTAGAAGTAATATCCTTTGGTTTGCCTAGAATAACCTACAAATAGGCACTTATCCGATTTGGATTCTAGTTTGGTACCATCCAAATGTTTAACGTATGCCCAACATCCCCAAATCTTCAGGAATGAGAAACCCAGTTTCTTTCCTGTCCATATTTCATATAGAGTCTATTCAACAGACTTTGACGGAACCTTATTCAAAATAAGTATTGCAATGTTCAATGCATATCCCCAGAAGGAAATTGGTAGCTCAGTGCGACTCATCATAGACCTTACCATGTCCAACAAAGTTCGGTTTCTCCGTTCAGACACACCATTTAATTGAGGTGTTCGGGGAGGAGTCCACTGTGAAAGAATACCATACTCTTTCAAGTAATCAAGAAACTCATTGCTTAAGTATTCTCCACCATGGTTCGACCGTAATGTTTTAATACTTTTCCGGTCTATTTTTCTACTTCGTGTCGAAACTCTTTGAATTTCTCAAAGGTTTTTGACTTGTGTCTCATAAGATACACATAACCATAACGCGATGCATCATCCGTAAAGGTTACAAAGTATTCATATCCACCTTTAGCCTGGCTAGACATGGGCCCGCATACGTCATTATGAACGAGGGCTAACAATTCAGTGGCACGTGCACCATTACCGCTAAAAGGTTTTTTAGGCATTTTGCCTAATAAACAAGATTCGCAGACGTCATATGAATTTGGATCAAATCCATCCAAGTATCCACTCTTTGAAAGTGTGGATATACGAGTCTTGTTATTATATCCCAGACGACAATGCCACATATAAGTTTCATCTTTGTTACTTAATTTAAGCCTTTTGTTTGTCATGTTATATGTTTGAGATTGATTTATATTCAAAATATAAAGACCATTATTAACATCAGCACTGCATATCTCAAAATCATTTTTATAAACAAAACACCATGTGTTTCTGAATACAAAATTATACCCACATTGGGTTAAACAAGATACAAATATAATGTTTCTAGTCAAACTAGGTACATAATAGCAGTTTGATAAATTAAGTACATGCCCCGAGGGCAGTTCCAACTCGGAGGTCGATCTCTCCTGAAGCCAGTCTCCTGCTAATCTGCAGATCCTGCACATCAGTACATATATGATACCACAACTAGAATCAAAAATCCAATTTTTAAAACTAGAAGTAGACATGTTTATTTCTATAACAAACATACCTGAAGCCGATGTCTTGCCCACCTTCACTTCCTTCATGTGTGCCTTGTACTCAGGGCAGTAACGCTTCCAGTGACCCCGTTTGCCACACTGCAGGCAGACATCTTGGGATTTGTCCTTTGTCTTCCCAGAAGACTTTGATGATTTGGCCTTGCCCTTTCTTTTCTTCTTCTTCTTCACACCTCCAGTAGCCTTTGGCCAAGCCTTGGCAGACAGAGATGTTGAAGCGAAGTGCGCCTCGCGCTTCTTGCCCTTTAAAAGATCTTTTTCTGCCTCTTTCAGCATTGCCATCAACTCTCCAATAGTATTTTTTTGGTTCATCATATTGTAGTTCATGATGAACCCGCCCCAGCTGTCAGACAGAGACTGTAAGATCAAATCTATAGAAGTCTCAGCCTCGAAGACTATGCCCAGCTGTCCCAACTGTTCGATGTCAGCAATCATCTGTGACACATAGTGTTCGACAGATGTACCCTCTGACATACGAGAGAAAAAGAGCTTCTTCTGTAATTCGTACCACTGTGATCTAAGGTTAGATCGGTCAAGGTCCCTCAATTTCAACATCATTTCATAGGGATCCAATACCTTATTTTGACGACGAAATTATGGGTCATTGCAGTAAGCATGACGGATTGAGCAGTTGAGTTGTCATCGCTATGAGTCTTCCAAAGCTCAAGCTCAAGCAGCTGCTCAATTTCGGGATTAGGCCTGAGAGGTCTCTCAATTGTATAGAGTATCTTCTCAGCCCCCAGGACAATCATGAGGTTCATATCCCAGTCAAGAAAGTTCGCACCATTAAAGACATTTTCGCCAATGATAATGTCCCTAACGTTGATCTTTTCGGCCATCTTAATTGCAATAGTCTAACTATTCAATTAACGATTTTGGGTACAGTCCAACTGTTAAAAAAAATATATTAGTCCAACTAATATAAATATATAAAATGACGAAAATAATTTGAAAGCGCGTATTCGGCAAGTATTTGAACGAAATTGCAAATTCAATACTGGCCTCCCACTATTTTTCAGCGAGCCTCTAACCCTCTGTTGAGTACTCGGGAAACCTAGTTTCCTAGTGGGCTAGGATCCCGTTAAATAACACACAACCTTGACTTTGGCCAATAAGCTGTATGATATTTAACTAGGTAGATCTCTAAGAAGTGACCTTGACTTTAGCCAACAAGTCACAACTGCCCAAGACATGCGATATATAACAAAGCCTTCGTGGTTCAAACACATCCGCGATGGACATTGATCTTGACTTTGGCCAACAAACCAATGCCAATCTTGGATCTTGAGAGAAAACCACTCAATGGAAGGAATTAGCTTAATATTTATTTGAGGGTTTTTCGCGTAAATTGGCAACCAATTTATTATCTTTGATTAGGTTTCATCATACACCTTTAAGCATGCATTCTAAAAGCATAATAAGGCACGAAATAAATAATAACGATATGCGGATGGATATTCAACAAATTGTTCCTAGAACAAATCACTACATTTCCTCTCCTCGGCTAGCACTATTCTAACTTCTACCCAATTACATAATACAATAAAGAAACCTTATTAACATTGAGTGGAATTGGTGAGAAGAGAAATACAAAGAGTCAAGAGATATAAGGCTGGACACGCAGGTCCAATTTAATAAATTCTAAATTTATTACAATAATTTCCAAAATTGCCCTCACCCTTCTAATATCTGACCGGCGTAATCACACACGTATAACACAAGCGCACGTATCGTTCAAGTAGTATAAAAAGTATCGATCCCACGAGGACTTAATATCTCTTCTATTAATTTTATGAGGTCAAATGATTACTAGTATCTAACAGGTTGTTTGATTGATTTGAAAAGGTGACGATTCTAAATTTAAAAATAAGTAAATAAAGTTGTCGAAAATAGGTTTTAAGAAAATTCAATATTAAAAACTATCTAGGGTTGTGATTTCTTCCAATATCATTTTAAAGATGAGTGAAGTGGTTATCTTAAGTTGGGCAATATATTGATTTATTAACCTGGAACACTAAATTATGTGTGAGCCTCTGTCGATGGTCAGACACAAATACCCAGTTTAACCCAATTGAACCATATGTCTATGTCAACCAAATTATCTGGATTCATTAAGTTTAAGTTCCAATTATGGCTACCCCCGCCCGACAGGTATATTCCTTCCTATTGTAAGGAAATCTATTAAAGGGTTATCTATCCTCAAGGAAGATCGTGGGCTATTGAGTATAAGGCTGAAACCTAAAATCCCTATGTCTAGTTCATTTTAGATTTACCAGATCAATTTTATTAATGGCCAATTAATGAAAAAGCATTAAGATTAAGACTCAATAAATAAATCTTTATATTACCCAAGCTATAATCTAACCCTTATAAAACGGTGATATTGGATTTCATCACAACCCCAGATAACTAATTTAGTTACAACATATAACTGGGGCTAGTAAAAACTTGAAATAAAAGACATAAAGTAAAAATGCGGTAAATAAATAGGTAAAGTAAATACTGAAAATAAATTACATAAAATAAAATGCTAAGGTAAAAGGAATTACTTTTACTACTACTAATTAGATATCTCCCATAATATAATATATAAACTTGTGATAACATTACCAACCAGCCATATAGGCGGTAACCTGATTAAGTCAAATTAAGTCCAACTGGCCATTAAGGCGGTAAAAAGATTTGTCCATGAACCTGCCATATAGGCGGTAAGAAAGTTTAATTACCAACGAGTCGGTATCCTTGATTAGTCAGGTTAAAAACCAGATTTAAAATGAATTACCAACCGACCAATATAGCGGTATCCTTTTTAAGTCAATATTTTAAATAGTGAATATATTATATTTATGGGAGATTAATCTAAATAGAAATAGTAAAAGAATTACCTTTCACCCTAGCTGGGGAAGTTACCTCCTCATTACTGAAAAAGTAAAAACTGAAAAATTAAAGAAAGAAAAAGTATTGTGCGTAAAAGTAAATTGCGGAAAGTAAAAACTGAAAAGTAAAGAAAAGAAAGTGCGAAACTGAAAATTAATTACTGAAAACTAAAAATAAACAAATTAGATACAATCTTCTTATTTATTCATTAAGAATTTCAAAGAAGAAAGTATGAATTTTACAAATGAAATGGCTTGGTATTTATAGGCAAAGTTTTGCCACCATCAAATCATCAATCAATTTCTCCACCAAATCCATTATTAATTTCTCCACTAATTACTCCACCAAATCCATAATTGCTCCACTAATTTCTTATCTTGTTTGGTGGTGATTTGATAATTTTTATTAATTATTTATTAATTATATTTTGCTTTGAAAATGATTGATAATGACTTTTAATAATTACACTCCACAAACTTCTGGATGGTTCATCAATTTCGGTCATGAAATAATCAGAATTTGAAAATATGTTCTCTTTCAAAGTTGTAGATCTTTGAGCTTCTTTAATCTGGAACTTGAATCAGCTCAATCCGATATCTGCGTAAATAGTTATGCCCAAATACGACAGATGCGCAAAACTGGAATTTCCAAAACTGCACTTCGTCAAAAACGCCCTTTCAAGTTTCCAATCTCCAAAATTAATATATCAAGTCCAATAATTGCCCTTATTTGATCCACATTTCGTCCTAAATGATTCATTGAGTCCGATATTATTTTATCTGCAAAATAAAATAAAAACATATCAAAACGTTCATCAAACCCGAGAAACTAAACAAATATTAAGTAAAAGGGGCGGTAAATATTGATATATTTTCCGCTCATCACACCCCCAAACCTAACATTTTGCTAGTCCTCGAGCAAAACAACAAAATAAAATTAAAATAAACTAAGCCACTTTCGTAGGGATCACGATTGCATTTAGCGTATGCAACAAGCCTTTAAACCCCTAGGTGTCCCTAGTGGACGAGTTGTAGTCTCGTGAGGGTTTACAGCAATGATACCCACAAACATTTTTACAAAAGTAAAAAAAAGTAATAAAACTAATGCACACAAAGCAAAAAGACAAGAGAAAGAGAAGTTAGTGACTAATCAGGTGAAACTTCTACTCCAAGTTACTAGTTGTTTTGTTTTATTCTAAATTACCGAATAAGTAAATTCTCCGATTGTTTTACCTTCTCCATATACACATCCAACAAAATATTAATCAACTCATTTTTGCCCACAACAGTCATATGTGCAGTTGATAAGAGAGTAATATTTTGTCCTAAAGTTCTATCAGATTTCACACCTTTTATAGCAATGGAATAATTTTTCTCATTTTTCTGATTTTTCTTTGATTTTTTTTTCTATTTTTTATTTATATACAATATCTTCCATCTATGTAGCGAGTGTTGGGTCGGTGGCTCCCAAACCAGTTGGCTTTAGGGCACAAGGTGTTAAGACCCCTACGGACTTAATTACTCAGACTTCAGATATATATTTTTTGCAGCATCTTTGATCCATGTAACGAGCTTTGGGTCAGTGACTCCCAGACCAGTTGGTTTTAGGGCACTAGATGTTAAAACACCCTTACAGACTTAATAACTCGGATCTCAGACGTTTTTTTTTTTTTTTTTTTACTCCACTGCTTTTTGAGATGCTTCTCCAATTAAACTAGAGCACTGAATATTACAAACTTTTCAATTTAGCTCATGTCCGTTATGTTACTATATATGTTGATAATATCTGCTAACTAAACATATGAAGATTCCTTTTTAGTCAGTTAAGGAGAATTCACAAATAATAATTCAAAATGAAATAAACAAAAAATTAACTTGTTTCGAAATAGGTTTGAGATACGTCTCAGGAGTGGAAACTCCTTACTCAGCTACCTCTTACCAATTTCACCTTTTTAGTCAAAAATAAAAAAACAAAAACGCAAAATATTTTTATAATTTTTAAAAAATTCTAATTTTTTGTATTTTTCGAAAAATTTTGGACTAAAAATAAAAATAAAATACAACTAAAAACAAGGTACTAATCAACTAATTCCCTCCCCCAAACCTAAATGAGACATTGTCCCCAATGTCTTAAACAGTAGAAGAAGAGTTTAGAAGACAATACTGGTTAGCAGAAATTCTACAGGAAATTAAGGTTAAGATCCAGATTAACCCGACGCCTCTACCACGATCGTCCTCGGACCAATTTATCTTTGAAATGATAGGGTCAATGAGGTCATAGGCTATGAGTTGGTCTATTAGATCCGGAGCAGTTCTGGCAGTAGTAAAGAGGAGTTCTTTCAAAGGTTTTGATTTGACACGAACCCATGTCTCCGAGCATCATCAAGAAACACACAAAGAAAATCATAAAATCCATCAACGTTGAGCAGTCCAAGCGGTTTCTGGTGTATGTTCAGGTTCGCCCAAGATAGAACTATAAAAATTTCCTCCAATGTACCCAAGCCACCTGGCAAAGCGAATAAAGCATCAGCACGGTTAATCATTTCTACCAATCTTTCAGACATACCTGGCACGATAAGTTCCTCTCCGTTGATGATCCAATAAGATTTGCCTCTGCCAAGGGTTTTGGGATGATTCCCAAAAACATGACTGCCTCCTTCCTGTACAGCCTTTGAAAAGATCCCAT
This sequence comes from Zanthoxylum bungeanum, assembly GCA_019454045.1. NCBI lineage: Eukaryota > Viridiplantae > Streptophyta > Magnoliopsida > Sapindales > Rutaceae > Zanthoxylum > Zanthoxylum bungeanum. The sequence goes on along the minus strand of SKCR01048386.1, from coordinate 113,685 downwards.
AAGTCCAAGATTGCCTCCGCCATATATTAAGTTCATATTCCTTGCAGCTAAGACTCGACCCAATTCATGTGCTGCTTCTATGTATTGTGGCTTAGTTCCAACACTAGTACCGCAAAATACACAGATATTTTCAACTCGTCTTCTTAAAGTAGCTCCATTTTTATGTATTTCTTTCTCAACTCTGGATGCCTTCAAAAGTGTAATGACGGGCTGAATTTAGTACCTGAAAAGGGTGAGTAAAAATAGCACAAGTATCTTCCAGAGGACGATTAGTAGCGAAATAATATCGTGATAGTCAAAAAGTCTGGATCCTGTCGAGAGAAAATAAAAGAAAACAACAAAACAAATCACAATATTAAAAGGAAAAGACAAAGAGATATAATATTTACACGAAGAAAAGTAACGGCTTGATTGACGTCTATGCGTCAGGGACAAGCTTCCCATCCAATTTTCTTATAAATTGGCAAACAGGGTCTTTTTGAGTCAGATTCCCGAGACTTAATTGTTGTCTTTCTTTTTGGAATTGTGTATGTAATTTGCGAATGGCTATGTGAACATATCCACTATGATGCGTCTCAAGAGTTGAAGATATTTCATCTAAAGACTCCTTACTCAAGCCATCCCTAATGAATTTAATTTTGTCTTCACGATTATCAGACACCATTCCTAAAGAACGACAACGAGTGTTGCAATTAAATCGTGCACATTTGAACAAACACCCATTTGCTTAGCTCTACGTTTCTTTGCATATGTGCTTCTTCTTCCGAACCACAGGCAGATGTGAAATAAAAGAGTCAGAAGACTCACCTGCCAATCGGACTCGTGCTTCAATTACCCAACGAATATCATTAGGAATACCATGGATTGTTAGTCTCATCTCGTTCCAAGCGAGCTTTGTAAACTTTCATCAGAGATTTTGAGGGAGAGAAGGAAATTGCTTGTGAAGATTTGCGAGAGCTTTCTTCTTGAATCTTTCCTGCAAAAATAAACACACAAAATTAAACACACCAAATCACAATATATACACAAATTGCATGGGTTGCCTCCCTGCTAGCGCTAAGTTTAAAGTCGTCAGCCAGACTTGGCTTCTCGAACGTTAAGCTGGATCTGAAAGTGTAACACTTTCTTTTGTCGCTCAAATGATTCTCCCCAGTAGTGCTTGACACGCTTGTTTTTAACCTTGAAAGTTTTGTTAGCGTCAGGATCATGTATCTCACGGCTCTATTTGGTAAAACTTTGGTGATCACAAATGGACCTGACCACCGTGATTTTGGCTTCCATGGGAAGAATTTCACCCTTGATTTGTTTAACAGTACCTTCTGCCCTGGTTCCAGTTGTATGCGCACTAACTTCTCATCATGTCTTTTCTTGCCTTGCTTTTCTTTGTACAATTGGCATCCTCAAAAGGCTGATTGTGAAATTCCTCCAATTCGTTGAGCTGGTGGAACTTTTTCTCTTCTGTTGCTTGTAGAGCAAGAATTGGCTCCTTCAGTACAGATGCTTTATCTTTAGGCTCCACAGGCAATTGACATGTTTTAAGTTTGTCAGTAGAACTTTGTCTTTCATCAGAGTTCTGAATGGTACTGTGTATCACATCGAGTTTGAAACATTCCTCCTTCTTTTCATCATCTGGGAAATTCATGGCTTTGAAAACATTGAATGTTACTTCTTGGTCCTGTACCCTCATGGTTAATTCTCCTTTTTGTACATCAATAATGGTTCGACCTGTAGCCAAGAATGGTCTCCCAAGGATGATTGGTACGTCTGCGTCTTCCTCCATATCAAGGACAATAAAATCTGCTGGAAAAATGAATTTGTCAACCTTGACCAGCACATCCTCAACTACACCTCTCGGAAATACGAGCGTTCTATCAGCAAGTTGTAGTGAGACTGATGTTGGCATTGTTTCTCCAATCTGTAATTTCCTGAAAAAGAAAAGGCATCAAGTTAACACTCGCACCTAAATCACACAAAGCCTTACCAAAGTTATGTTCTCCTATGACGCAAGGAACAGTGAAACTGCCAGGATCTTTCAACTTCGGGGGAAGTTTCCTCTGAATGATGGCACTGCATTCTTCTGTTAATGCTACTGTCTCGTAATCTCCCAATCTCCGTTTTCGTGAAAGAATATCTTTCATGAATTTGGCATAGGTGGGCATTTGTTCCAACGCTTCTGCAAATGGAATGTTGATATGCAGCTTTTTGAAGATCTCCAGGAACCGAGAAAACTGCTTGTCCAATTTGTTCTTCTGAAGACGTTGAGGAAAAGGTGGAGGTGGAGTGATCTGTTCTTTTTCCTTTGCTTCTTTTTCCTCCATCTGTTGCTTTGTTTCTTTTGGAACTTCCTCAGCAGTTGTTTTGACTCCAACATCTTTGTTAATTTCAGTACCGCTTTTTAACATGATGGCATGACATTGCTCCTTCCCCATGTTCCTTGGATTTGGCTCTGTGTTGCTAGGAAGGGTACCTGGCGGTCTGTAACTCTGAGCATTTGCCAGTTGTCCGATTTGATTCTCTAGTGCTTTGATAGAGGCTGAATGGCTTTGAAATATAGTGTCATATCTTGCTGCTTGAGAGTCGTGTTTTGCTTCCATCTTTTTCAAGTAGGTCAACACTTCTGTTATTCCTGATTCATTTGCCTGCTCCTGGCCTTTGTTCTGTTGCTGGAATTCAGGTGGATAGTTCTGCTGTTGGCCTGAATTGTTGCTCCATGATAAATTAGGATGATTCCTCCACCCTGGGTTGTAGGTGTTGGAATATGAATTGTTCCCTTGTCTGTTGAAATTGTTGACATAATTCACCGTCTCTTCATGTTGGTTTGGTTCTGGTGCTCCTCCATATGGTGAACTTGTGGATCCAGTGATGTTCACAACTTGCGTGCTAAGTGTTTCTAGACATTTGCATATCTGATCCAGCCTGGTATTCACTGCTGTGTTTGCTCCAACTTCATAAATTCCTGCAATTCTTTGGATCATGCTCCTTTCTGTTGGCCACAAGGAATTGTTGTTGGCCATTTCTTCGATTAGGTCCCAGGCTTGATCTTCTCCTTTTGCCATCAAGGCTCCTCCAGCAGCAGCATCGATTGTGTTTCTCATTATTCCAGAAAGTCCATTGTAGAGGTCTGAACTTGTAGCCACTTTGGAATCTCATGGTGAGGACATTTCCGGAGTAAATCTTTGTACCTTTCCCAAGCTTCGCAGAGGGATTCTGAATCTTGTTGTACAAAGGATGTGATGTCATTCCTCAGCTTTCCGGTTCTGGCTGGTGGAAAGTACTTTGCAAGAAATTTGGTGGCTAAAGTGTTCCAAGTTGTGATAGAACCTGCTGGTAGTGAATGTAGCCAAGCTTTAGCTCTGTCCTTCAGGGAATATGGAAAAACTCGCAGTCTCATTGCTTCTTCTGATGCTCTGTTGTAGTTAAAAGTGCCGCAAACTTCCAGGAAGTTGCTGATGTGGGAATTAGGATCTTCAGTTGCATTCCCCCCGAACTGAACTGAGTGCTGAATCATCTGAATGCATGTTTTGATGTCACACGCATTTGCTGGTAAGGGAGGAAGTACAATACAGGAAATGAGTCTGTCAACCACCGGAATGGTTCTGTCTCGAATGGGAATTGGTGGTGCAACGTTCAAAGGTTCAGGTTCCATGTTGACTAAAGCTTCTTGGCCTTCTCGCCTTTCCCTTCTCAACTGTCTGATGGTTCTTTCAATTTCTGGGTCAAGCGGTCGGAGTTCAAAGCTTCTGGTTCGTCTCATGTAGTTTCTGAGAACCTGAAACACAAGAAAACAAAAACAATAAGTAAAAAGAAATTAGATACAAGTAACGTATCTAACCCCTAAACTAATAGTAAAAGATAAATAAGTCCCCGGCAACGGCGCCAAAAACTTGACCGGCGTTAATCACACACGTATAACGCAAGCGCACGTATCGTTCAAGTAGTATAAAAGTATCGATCCCACGAGGACTTAATATCTCTTCTATTAATTTTATGAGGTCAAATGATTACTAGTATCTAACAGTTTTTGATTGATTTGAAAAGGTGACGATTCTAAATTTAAAATAAGTAAATAAAGTTGTCGAAAATAGGTTTTAAGAAAATTCAATATTAAAAACTATATAGGGTTGTGATTTCTTCCAATATCATTTTAAGATGAAGTGGTTATCTTAAAGTTGGGTAATATATTGATTTATTAACCTGGAACACTAAATTATGTGTGAGCCTCTGTCGATGGTCAGACACAAATACCCAGTTTAACCCATATTGAACCATATGTCTATGTCAACCAAATTATCTGGATTCATTAAGTTTAAGTTCCAATTATGGCTACCCCCGCCCGACAGGTATATTCCTATCCTGTAAGGAAATCTATTAAAGGGTTATCTATCCTCAAGGAAGATCGTGGGCTATTGAGTATAAGGCTGAAACCTAAAATCCCTATGTCTAGTTCATTTTAGATTTACCAGATCAATTTTATTAATGGCCAATTAATGAAAAAGCATTAAGATTAAGACTCAATAAATAAATCTTTATATTACCCAAGCTATAATCTAACCCTTATAAAACGGTGATATTGGATTTCATCACAACCCCAAATAACTAATTTAGTTACAACATATAACTGGGGCTAGTAAAAACTTGAAAATAAAAGACATAAAGTAAAAATGCGGTAAAGTAAATACTGAAAATAAATTACAATAAAATAAAATGCTAAGGTAAAAGGAATTACTTTTACTACTACTAATTTAGATATCTCCCATAATATAATATATAAACTTGTGATAACATTACCAACCAGCCATATAGGCGGTAACCTGATTAAGTCAAATTAAGTCCAACTGGCCATTAAGGCGGTAAAAAGATTTGTCCATGAACCTGCCATATAGGCGGTAAGAAAGTTTAATTACCAACCGACCAATCTGGCGGTATCCTTGATTAGTCAGGTTAAAACCAGATTAAAATGAATTACCAACCGACCAATATAGCGGTATCCTTTTTAAGTCAATATTTTAAATAATGAATATATTATATTTATGGGAGATTAATCTAAATAGAAATAGTAAAAGAATTACCTTTCACCCTAGCTGGGGAAGTTACCTCCTCATTACTGAAAAGTAAAAACTAAAAAATTAAAGAAAAGAAAAGTATTGTGCGTAAAAGTAAATTGCGGAAAGTAAAAACTGAAAAGTAAAGAAAAGAAAGTGCGAAACTGAAAATTAATTACTGAAAACTAAAAATAAACAAACTATATACAATCTTCTTATTTATTCATTAAGAATTTCAAAGAAGAAAGTATGAATTTTACAAATGAAATGGCTTGGTATTTATAGGCAAAGTTTTGCCACCATCAAATCATCAATCAATTTCTCCACCAAATCCATTATTAATTTCTCCACTAATTACTCCACCAAATCCATAATTGCTCCACTAATTTCTTATCTTGTTTGGTGTGATTTGATAATTTTTATTAATTATTTATTAATTAATATTTTGCTTTGAAAATGATTGATAATGACTTTTAATAATTACACTCCACACTTCTGGATGGTTCATCAATTTCGGTCATGCAATAATCAGAATTTGAAATTATGTTCTCTTTCAAAGTTGTAGATATTTGAGTCTTCTTTATTTGGAACTTGAATCCGCTCAATCCGATATCTGAGTAAATAGTTATGCCCAAAATACGACAGATGCGCAAAACTGGAATTTCCAAAACTGCACTTCGTCAAAAACGCCCTTTCAAGTTTCCAATCTCCAAAATTAATATATCAAGTCCAATAATTGCCCTTATTTGATCCACATTTCGTCCTAAATGATTTCATTGAGTCCCGATATTATTTTATCTGCAAAAAAATAAAATAAAACATATCAAAACGTTCAAAATAAACCAAAAAACCATAAGAAACTAACAAAATATTAAGTAAAAGGGGCGGTAAATATTGATATATTTTCCGCTCATCAATATCCATCTGATATACATTATTCATACAATACATCATGTATTCACACAAAGCATGTTATTCAATCAATCTAATCCAATTAATTAATCTTTGAATTAATGATCATCCAATGTTCAAACAACGATTTGATTTGCGCGAGTCCAACTCGTTTAAGAATAAGTACTCAAAGTACATATTCTTGAATTATATCAAACTACAATTTAAATCCAATTTAATTTGTATTCAATACTAATTAATAATTTAATTCCAAATTAAATAATTACACTTATTTTAGTGCCTTTTAGATTTAGATTCTAAATCTAATCTTTATGGGTCTCAAAGGCCCAATTAACATCCAATGTCAATTTAATTAAAGTCCAATGGGCTTTTAATTAATTCTTAAGACATTGAATTTGGCCAATATGGATCAAACCCAAATGCCAAGACCCAATTTAGGAATTACCCTATTTGCCATAAAATTAATTTTGGCCCATTAGACCCAATTAAATAGTTAAAGGCCCAATTATTATATTTGGACTTTATGGAATGGTTTTAGGCCCAATTTGGATCCAATCCAATTATCCTAAACCAACTTGGCCCAACCAAGCCCATTAAGCCCAAATACAACAATATTAGCCCAATTCAAAATTAAAGACTAATTTATTTAATTACAATATTCCAAATATCACAATTATTTTAATTAAAGTGTAATTACCATAATCAATTAATTAATCCAATGTTTCCAAAACATCAATTAAACTAATTAATCATGCTTAAATTAATCAACTTATGTCCAACACAAATTGAAGCAAAATCAATCAATTTCATGATTCTCAAGTCACGACAATATACATAAATTATATCCAATTTTGATTTCATTCTAATTAAATCAACAATCAATATACACATCATGCTTTAAACACATCCAATGGTCAAAAATCAAAAAATCACCATGATCTATACTAGAGTTCATATTCGGCATTCTCAAGGAATTTAGGGAAAAATTATCCAATCAATTTTTCTCAAATTTTAATATGCATAAATCTAATTCATCATCATCCAAGCTCATCCAAACAATCAATTTGAAGAAATCATGCTCAAAACATAAGAACCCCAAATTAAAGTATATAAACCCTAAACACATTTCAGGCTTAGAAAAGGCTCTGATACCATTGTTGGGTTCCTAGAACATGCCAAGGATCTTCTAAGTCATGATTTCATGTGAATACTCAAAGAAGTTGCGGAAAAAACTTACATTGATCGGTTTCGTTGGATGTTTAAAGTTCAAAACTTTTGATGAAGAAGAAGAGCTCCAAGCCTTTTCTTTGTGTTCCAAACTCAATGATTGGTTTCCCTAACACCTTGAATGACTCCTTGAATGTGCTAGCAAGAAGAAATTTTGAAGCAAAATTTCTAAGTAAGAGGGAGAGGTTCACGGAAATTTGGTGTGTGAGAGGGAGATAATTGATTTTTTTTTTTTTTGGTGTAATTGATTTCCAAAATTCAATTACCATTTACCAAAAATCAAGTTGGTAAAATGTCATTCCAAAAATGACAAAGAGTGTTGGACTTTGGTTGAGTGAAAAACAAGCAAGCTTAGATTTACACTTAACCTTTAACCACTTCCATCACTAGTCAAACCAGTGATGTAAGTCAAGTGGGTCCCACCACTTGTAAATTTCGAATTTAAGTCGAATAATCCAACACGCGACTTTGCTCGGGCTCGGGTTCGTTTAATTCCGAATTAACGAATTTACCGTTGCGACATAATTAAATATAATTTAATTAAATAATTATGCCTAGCAAAATTATTATTAAAGTCGCTTACGAATTAATTCTAAATTAATTCGTTTGCCCGAATTAAAATCCAATTTTAATTCCGCTTTGAAATCTAATTTCAATTAATACATCGAATATATTATTTAATCGATTAATTCCAAATTAATCGTTCTCTCTCTTTTAATCGAATTTTATCTCATATAAATTCTTACCGTAATTAATCCCAGATTAATTTTCTTTCTCTCTTAATTAATCCCAGATTAATTCTGTTCGAGTCAAACGTCATCGGTGAATCTTTGGGAAGCGACCCATGAGATCACTGGATCTGTTGGTAGTAAATCCGGTCGTCGGACTATCCAAACATGTGCGTACCCAGTAAAACGTTCTTACCGATTTACAAGACATTGTTGGCTTCTAGCAAAGCATCGTGCCTACCCAATTCTCCAGAAATATTCTTTTAAGGAATACATAATCTATACCAGACGTAGTATACTAAGTATTGCGTATTGCGATCTAGCATCGGATGTCACATGCTAGGTCTGGGGCTGGAATTATGTCTGCCCCGTACGAAGCATATATCGGATCACTAGCAACTAGTCTCTTTAATCGGATAATCATGACCTTGTCATAATATCTCGATAGTTGCAACATATTAGAGTACCAGTTCTGTATCCCCACGTGATTATCATCTCCATATGGCTGAAGTGACACTTCCTTCTTGACATCACACCCAATACACTACGATTCTCAATAAACCCAGAAGAGGCGTACACAGAACCTATTAAAGTCCTGGACGACCAAAACCAAAGCGTATTGATTGACGCAAGTATTAGCAATGCAAGTCTCAGGTTAAGACCAAATACACCTACCCTGATTCGGATTCCCATAGACACATATTCATACTACCAATGGGATTCGGATGGGTCTATCTAGAGCGAAGCTGTTCCCGTACCATCGGTAAACAGAACCTCCTATTACACTTGCATGAGTATCAAATACCCAAATATATGAGAACTATGATGTTATGCTCCATAACGCGCACAAGTGTAATACTAGCCTATTCCGCATTATCGATGTCCAGTCTCGATAATACTACGACTATGGATATTTAATGATTAAACCTTTCGTTGATTGATATTGTCTCATATCTTATTAATCTGGAACTAATCATAAGGACTTTTATCATTTGTATATTCAAGTAATCTAATTACAAACTGATAAAATAATAATTTCTTTTGTCACATAGTTAATTTGTACAAAAACCACAATGTCTTTTACAAATAGTGATGCTATGGGTCATAATTATCCAACATCAAATTCATAAGACTTTATCGTCGTAAGAAATCTTATGTTCAAGATTGAGATGTTTGTTTGAGCTGATAGATCGACCTTTGCAGCTTGCAAAATTTTTACTATTGAACTTAAGCAATGAATCTCTAGGGTTGTAACATGTAGATGCTCTCATCAAGATTGTCTTTTAAGAATTCTATTTTGACATCTATTTTCTATATTTTATAGTCATAATGTACAGTAGTGGATAGAAGAGTGCGAACAGATTTGAGCATAGATTTTGGTGAGAAAGTCTCATTATAGTCGATTCTCTATTTCTAAGTATAACATTGGCCACTGGCCTAGCTTTGAAGGTCTAAACATTCTCATATATTCTTCTCTTCCTCTTATAAATCCACTTACAACCTATATATTTTATCCCATCAGGTTCGTCTACAACTTCCTAGACTGAGTTGGAGTACATTGACTCAATTTCGAGATTTATGGTTTTGAGCCATTCCTCTTTATCAGGATAATCCATTACACTACGATAGGTCAATAATGTTGGGGCGGACGTGGAACCCCTAGGGTCGGATCATTGCCCTGCGCAACGGAAATGGGTATAACCCATGGATATCAAGCATGAGTGTATTTTTAAATATTTTAATGGAATATTATATTTCATTAAGAGTGTATATGAAAAATCGAGGCTGAATTAGAGTTCGGAAATAAAAAAAAATGGGAGAAAATAAGTTTTAACGCGCGCAGTGCATGATGCGTGCGCTACAATGCACGTGCGCGCACTGTAGCGCTGTGTGCGTGCAATCAATTTTTTTTAATTTCAAATTGTTTCTCAACTTTGCCTTCAACTCTCTTTCCAGAGAGCTGAAAGAATTATGATATTTTACACTAATTCATTTCGATCTTCCCTAAACACTTCAAAAATACCCAAAATTAATTTTTAATATCAAAACCAACATCAAAACATGTTATAGAACAAAACTAATTTTTTTCAAAATATCAAATATTTTTACAAAAACACAAATTTTTTCTAAATACACACTTGTATAAATTTTGAATCCAAAACACAAACCAAATTAGAATCCCACAATGAAATGACTCATGAACAATTCTAGGTCACCCGAAAATGGTCAAGTGATTCTCGAATGGTTGTCTTAGCTCCAAGCTATTATCAAGAGTTCCAAACTCTAATTTTATGTCAATGTCTAACATAAACATTTTGACTCAATTACAAGCATATTGTGTTTATACTTCCGAAACATTCTAACACAATTAATTAGCCGAATTTCAACTTTAAACTATATTATTATACATCCAATACATAATTCATCACTATATGTCTCATTAATGAAAACTCACTAATGAAGAAAATAACTTAGGAGATGATCAAACATTACCTAGTAAGCTTGATACGAAGATCCAATCTCCTTCTCCTTTGTTGAAATGGTTGGAGAACTACGAAAGTTTAGCAAGCTTGACTCCAAGATCCAAATCCAATGCTAGCAAGCTTCACTCCAAGATCCAATCTTAATTTCTCGTTGTTGAAATGGTTAGAGATCTTCCAAAACTTCTCTAAACATTTCTCTAACTTAGGCTAACTTCTCTAGGAATTGCTTGTTTTAGCTTTCCTAAGCTTTATTAAAACCTTTACTCAAGCTTTCTATTTATAGCAAAACTTAGGCACTTTTTAATTAATAAAAATTCTAATCAAATTTTATGTAAGCTTAATCTAATTTGTCAAAATATATATATAATTAGGTGTGACTAATCACCTTTGTCTAACATTTTGATTTAATCCAATTAAATCAAGCCAAATACATATATAATTACATATTTATAATTACCAAAATATCCTTAAATGGTAGAGATATTTATGAATTTACAATTAAGCCTTTGTGTAATTTTTGATTAATCCAATCAATCCAATTAGTTCAAAGTAAATAATCAATGTTATCCAATAACACTTAATTATCTTAGTTGATAATTATAATATCGAATATTATTTATTATCAAAAATTATCGGCTACCCAAGTGCTCAACGAGTACACTTCATATTGTGGGACTCTCTAAGTCCAAGAACGTTCGTCATATAAGCCTGACTAATATGTACGTAATTCGGCCACCTCCGAATTCGCGAAGAACACGAACGACCTTTCTGAATTATATAAGTTGAGATTATTACATATATTTAACGATCCCTCCGTCATAGGCTATCCAAGTTGTACTTTGGAAACATAGAATACACCGTCAAGTTTCTGAGGCGCACATCTCATGTCAACATGTACATGATTCTTTACAACTAATGTGATCCACCCTAGGTAATCGGCATTAGCCAATGTCTTTCAGAATTGTGACTTACTCACATAGATACCTAAACCTCTTATGGTACCCATACAGGCTGACAGATCCTATCTTGATATGCACTTGATTAGCGAGTGCATTGGTCCACACCCAACGAACATCTAGAAGCCAAACCATGAAAGATTTCTGACATATATGGCATGTAATTATGGAGGATTTCACACAAAATCAATGATATCATATAGTCAAAGGATCACATATGTTGCTCGACTCGAATCATCATAAGACATGTTCTTGTCCCAGTTTAAATGGCCCAACAAGCCCATATCTCATGACAAAAGGTCCGAATGGATCCAAATGACAATGTTCCCAAACACAAGCATAGAAGAAAGATAATGCAAACGTGATAATTTCTACAGTATGGCCCATCAACATTTCAGAAGCTTTGGGCCTAATAGTCATAAGGTACGAACTTGCCCCAGTTTAAATGGCCCAACAAGCCCGTATTTCTGACAATAGTCCAACTGCATCCAAATGAGGATGGTCCACAAGCACATACTCAAGGAAATAATTGCTACTTTAGCCAACCCGGTCTATGGGTGGGTTAGTAAGAGTATAGACAAAGGCTCTCATCGGCGAAGGATGGCCCACAACTAGGTCTCCCCACTCAAGGGTTCGAGCAACCAAGTGAGCGCACCCCTTTTTATACACTAAGGTACGTGCCAATGAGCTATGGTGTGTGATGGACTGTCAAATGGATTTCCCGTTGTAGATCCCCCAGAGGGAAGGTGGAGCGAGGCTCACTTAAATACCCAAGCCTCTTAGGCTCTTATCGCTTGTTGTCAGGAATAAACAACGAGTCCTCCAAATTAGTCCATCACAATAGGCTACGAGTAGATGGCTATCTAGGTGCCTTCACAGCTTTTCCTTCTAGAAAGGTAGTGAATGAAGGAAGACACCAAACCATTACCTAGCCTCAGAATGCCTTTGATTAAACCTCACTTTATCCACTATAGACACGGTCAATTAAAACATAAATCCAAACATCACAAGACAATATTTCGGGGCCGATTCTCTATCCCCAGTGGAGTCGCCAGACTGTGGGGACACAGAAATCTGGGCGACGCCGTTCCTAGGCTCGCGGCCTAGTTGGGAAGTACGAAATAACATGGAGTCGCCACCCGGTGTGAACCGGGACAAAGATTTAAGGCCGCACTCACCCCTCGCAAGGGAAGACCTCAAACCGTTGGGTTCGGAACGGTCTCTTACTTATGTCACTTGTAATAAAAGGACTTATGTAATAATTTAACCAGGCTTGAATAACATTTATTTCCAAAAATATCATGCTTCTAAATTCATATGCATACATCAACAAGTTCATCACAACATGCAACATCACATGGCAATCTCATGAACATATTTCAATCCTATGATATGGAAAACTAAGAATAACATAATCATGCTTGAGTACTATCTCATGAACCTATTAACCAAATAACATGCTAACAGCCTAATCATGCTTGAATACAATCCCAAGAACACATAGAATGGATAAATGCAGGAATACAAACAATACGGTTGGCTATATAACACAAGAAAGATCAACCAAGAGGCAATTATGCATGAATATGATAAGACAGACTCAGTTCAGTGTGTTCACGTTCGTGTAGCGTTCGTAAACGCGTTCGAACGGAAATAAAACAGAATGCTCGCGTTCGTATGGCGTTTGATAACAATTTCGAACGGAAATGAAACAGAATGCTCACGTTCGTATGGCGTTCGTGAACGCGTTCGAACGGAAATGAGACCTGATGCATGATAAGGCAAAAATGCTTGCGCGTTCGAGTTGCGTTCGTAAACGCGTTCGAACGGGAACAGACCTGATGCATGAAATGGGACACAATACATAAACAATAAAATAATGGGGCGCGACGAAGTACTGCCGTAAAGGTGGCCTTTTGGGGCTCTTGATCTCTCAAAGAGAGGACCTTTAGACCAACATACTAAGCCCATGCACTCGACTGAATCATGCATACAAAGAATTAAAAGCAATGATATTAAACATAGTGTGCCCGATTGAACGTATCTTGTATCCAACCGGGCACACATCAACCGGCGCGGCAAAGCATCGTGGTAAAGGGTTTTAGCCCCTCCCCATAGGGGATCTCACATCGCACTTACTAAACCCATGCGCTCGGTTGAATCATGCATACGAAAATAAAGACAATCATATCAAACTAGGTATGCTCGATTGAACGTATCTCGCATTCAACCGAACACACATCAATCGGTGTGGCAAAGCGTCATGGTGAAGGATTTTTAACCCCTCCAATTAGGGAACCTTTCATCGCACTTACTAAGCCCATGCACTCGATCATATCATATGAGAATAAGCAACATACAGAATTTAAATGACAAGAAATAAATAAACCAAAGCAACACAACACAAGAGAAGGTGCTGTTTACTCAAGTGATACGTGGAGTTGTGTCCCATGTACAGACCGCACTACCGTCCATTCGGATTTGGCTACGGAATTTACGTCTGGGTTTCCATCCTATATACCACAAGATACGACACTCTTCCATTTCATTCAAGCCACAACATGCATCCATAAACGACTCTCATGCGAATAGAATTTAATAATAATAAAAAAACGAATATAAACTAATGAAAAGGTACCCTCAGGTCTAACCTTTTAAATCACCTCTCGGATGTACGGTACACGATCGTCGGAAGGGTGGATGCTCCGCAACTCTCCTGGTTCACTGGTTCACTGTTCTCGTTCGTTGTCTTACTGTTTTGAGTCCGTTTTGCTGCGTTTCCTTGTGGTTTCACTGCCGTTTCCTCTTTATCTTTTGCTTCCTTTTTCTTGGGTGTGTTCTTCCTATAATTTTTATGTGTGTTGTGTATGAGCTAGGGACTAGGGACTAGAGACTAGAGACTAGGGTTGAGAAGGTTGGTGAAGGGTTCTTTTTATAGGCAAAGGGTTGGGCTTGACAAGGAAATGGATTTGGCTAATTAAAGAGGGATTTGATTTGGTTTGGTTAAGGGAAGCAAGGGATTTGATTTGGTTTGGTTTAGGAATGCAATATTTTAGATTGGTAATTATCTTATTAGATTAGGAAGTCAAATATATGATTGGCTTTAATTGGTTGATTGATTTTAACTTGGTATGATTATATTTTTGATTTAGTATGTGATTTGTTTAATTTAGGCATGATTTTAGTTTAAGTTGGTAATTGTTTATTTTATGTTTGGTATATGTTTTATTTAATTATTTAATTAATTTAATTATTATCTTATTTAGTTAATGTTTTAATTAATATTTATTTATTTAAATTGTGATGTGTTTTATGGGCTTTGGGGGGCTAATTGGGCTGGATGTGAGGCTAGCAGCAAAACCAGAATTACCGACACCGTTCAACGCTTCCTCGAACGCGGCACGAACGCCCGCAATCCGTTTGACGTTCGAACGTAAACACGAACGCAGCACTAACGAAAACAGTGAACCTTGTTTATTCTGAATTTCCCCTTCCGATGTCCGTTTCCCGTGACCTCCGTGACTTAAAAGGTAGTGTCTCCAAAATGAGACTCATCATAGGGACTTATGTGTAAAAATGCAGTGCCTACAACCGTTAGATAAAGAACATTCACATATCAAATTTTTATATTTATCAAATAAATATAAAGTTTCATCTTAATGTTTATTTTATATTCCTCTTTATCTAATATCAGTAGTGATATTATTTGTCTGATTGGGAAGGGTACATAATAACAGTCATGTAAATCTAATTTACATTCATTAGGGAGATCTAGAACAATCGTTCATATGTCCTTGACATCCAATGTCTCGCCATTGCCAACTCTAAGTTGGATCTCCCTTTTGTTTAACCTTCTTTTAACCCTTATGACCTGCATGAAGTTGCAAATATGAGTAGGATTGCCGGTGTCTAACACCCATCCACTATTTACATCTAAGGCTAATGAGATGTCAATAATAGAAAAATACAAAACGTACCTGAGGGCCTTGCATTTCCTTTCAGTTCTGGATAGTCCTTCTTATAGTGTCCAGACTTCTTGCAGTGTAGACATTCATCACGAGCTATATGCGGTCTTGCAGTTTTGCGTTTCTTAGAGTTTTTCTTGGAAATCTTCTTCTTTACCATTTTGATTTTCTTAGACTTCGTAGAAGTCTTTAAAGAGCTTGCTCCACCATGGAGAAAATATGATTGCCCTTCTTCAAGTCATGCCCAGCCGTGCGTAACGTTATGAAGTTCTTCATAGTTAGCTTGCATAAAATGCATATGGAAATTTAACACAAAGCCAGCGTAAGTACCAGACAAAAAAAACAGAATCAAATTACGGCCTAACTGTTCATCAATCATAATGCCCTTTCATTCCAAATATCGGATCTCATCGATCATGTTCAAAACATAAATGCTGACAGCTCTTTCATCATTGAGTGTAGCATGAAATAATTCTTTAGACCTTCGATATATCTTGATTTCTTGATTTACCTCGAACAACTCATTGAGTGTTCTCATAATACTCCAAGCATCTGGTATCTCTATGTACTGTCTGAGAAAATCTGGAACCATCGATCCTAAAATATAGGATTTCACCCTAATATTATCATCCTTCCATTTTTCAAAAATTTCTCACTCTTCAGGAGCAGAGTCGAGATCGATTTCAACAGGCAACAGATTGATAGATACATAGGTCAACTTTTCAAACTCTAAGACAAAACGAATGTTCATTTCCTATTCGAAATAGTTCTCAGTTTCCTTTTAGTTTATTGGAATCCAAGAGTTTAGTTAATAGATTTGCGACAACCATCTACAAGATAACAATTAAACACTAGCAGAATATTTTTCATTTCAAGATAAAAATACTAATTGATTATGAAATTTTAAATCTATTAGTGCCCTCCCACTACTTTACATAATTCATTAATCTCCCTTAATAGAAAAATAGAAATTTGACTATCAAAATTTCATAGCGGGAAGTGGATCCCATGACATTTACTCTAGCCTCACACTAGCGATGGTATTGGCCTTTATAAACTCATTAGGTAGACCTCCAAGGTCAATCACATTCATGTGACTCATAGTTTGGTCCTGAGCCGTTTCTTATCCTCACAATAATGACAGTATTGGATTAAGATGTATTCCAGGTATATACTTGTCAATGTGCACTAATGAGCTTCGTATGTACACCCTCACAATAATGACGGTATTGGGTGACTGCGTTAACTCTTCCCGCTACATCTAATATTTTACCAGAGCGACCTAAGTTTCGAGCACTTATACCCTCACAATAATGACGGTCTTAGGCATAAGTAGTAAGAACTCATTCATCTCCGTATTGACAAGACAGACCATCCAATAATGTTGCAACATTACTAATACTATTACTTAAATAAAGTAATCACCTAATCACATGAGGTTTATGACAATCAAGTCATTAATATGCTCGGGTCAAAATTAAAATTTTAATTTAAAACAAGCAATGCATATCCAATATGACTTATGCATAATTAAATTAAAATTACCGGGCATAGATTCAAAAAACATGTGTTGTATGGTAAAGACCTACTCGGATACCTACTCTAATTAAATGTTACAACGGAAATGAGTCTAACCCTTGGATATCAAGCACATATGTATTTTTAAATATTTTAATGGAATACTATATTTCATTACCAGTGTATAGAAAAAAAAGGGGCTGAATTGGAGTCCGAAAACACAAAAATAGGAGAAAATAAGTTTTAGCGCGTGCAGTACATGACGTGCGCGCTACAATGCACACGCGTGCACTGTGCGCACAATTTTTTTATTTTTATTTTTATTTCAAATTGTTTCTCAACTTTGCCTTCAGCTCTCTTTCTAGAGAGCTGGAGGAATTAAAGTATTTCACCCTAATTCATTCTGATCTTCCCTAAACACTTCAAAAACACCCAAAATTAATTTTTAACATCAAAACCAACATTAAAACATGTTATGGAATAAAAATAAAGTTTTTCAAAATATCAAATATTTTTACAAAAATATTAATTTATTCTAAATACGTACTTGCATAAATTTTGAATCCAAAACACAAACAAAATTAGAATCTCACAATGAAATGAGTCATGAAAAATTCCAGGTCACCCAAAAGTGGTCAAGTGATTCTAGAATGGTAGTCTTAGCTCCAAGCTATTATCAAGGTTCCAAAATCTAGTTTTATACTTCCAAAGCATCCTAACACAATTAATTAGCCTAATTTCAACTTTAAGCTATATTATTATGCATCCAATACATAATTCATCACTATATGTCTCACTAATGAATAACATAACTTAGGAGAAGATCAAACATTACATAGTAAGCTAGATACGAAGATCCAATCTCATTCTCTTTTGTTGAAATGGTTGGAGAATTTCCAAAGTTTAGCAAGCTTGACTCCAAGATCCAATCTTGATTCAAATGCTAGGAAGCTTCACTCCAAGATCCAATCTTGATTTCTCGTTGTTGAAATGGTTAGAGATATTCCAAAACTTCTCTAAACACTTCTCTAACTTAGGCTAACTTCTCTGGGAATTGCTTGTTTTAGTTTTCTTAAGTTTTATTAAAACCTTTCCTCAAGCTTGCTATTTATAGCAAAACTTAAAACAATTTTTAAATAATAAAAGTTATAATCAACTTTTATGTGGGCTTAATATAATTTGTCCAAATATGTATAACTAGGTGTGACTAATCACATTTGTCTACCACTTTGATGTAATCCAATTAAATCAAGCCAAATACACCTATAATTACATATTTATAATTACCAAAATATCATCAAATGGTAGAGATATTTATGAATTTATAATTAAGCCCTTGTGTAATTTTTGATTAATCCAATTAGGTCAAAGTAAATAATCAATGTTATCCAATAACACTTAATTATCTTAGTTGATAATTATAATATCAAATATTATTTATTATCAAATATTATTGGCTACCCAAATGCTCAACGAGTACACTTAATATTGTGGGACTCTCTAAGTCCATACATGTTCGTCATATAAGCCTAGCTAATATGTACGCGATTCGGCTATCTCTGAATTCGCGAAGAACACGAACGACCTTTTTGAACTACACAAGTTGAGATCATCATAAATGTTTAACAATCCCTCCATCGTAAAGTTTCTGATGTGCTTATCTCATATCGACATGTCCACGATTCTTTACAACTAATGCGATCCACCATAGGTGATCAGTTTTGGACAAAGTCTTTAAGAATCGTGACTTACTCACATGGATACCTAAACCCCTTATGGTACACATACGTGTCGACAGATCCTATCTTGATACGCACTTGATTAACGAGTAAATCGGTCCACACCCAATAAATATCTAGAGGCCAAACTATGAAAGGTTTCTGACATACATGACATTTAAGTGTGGAGGATCTGACACAAAATCAATTCTATCATATAGTCAAAGGATCACATATGCTACTCGATTCGAGGAGATTTCTATTGACGGTGGTATGTACTTCCAACTAGTGTAATTCCAATATACGATATGTGCTAGTCTTCTAGGTTATAGGAATTCGACCGTATTCCAAAACCAATGACTAGAAATATTTATTTTAGTAATAGTTTATAATAGTAATACTATCCCAATGTCGGACCACCTAGTGTCCAGTATTACTACAAGATTATTCTAAGGTCGATGTCATTCTTAGCATATTTATACATTAATCTAATATGCATAATGACATTACCATTAATAAGGTTTTAAATGAAAATGTAGTTATTTTATTAATAAATAATAAAATATACAATACATTATTCGGATTGGCGCTCTAAGCACAAACTTCAACAAATAAATCCTCTACACAGTAACTAGAGGTCTATATGTATATGGAATATCACATGCATGAACTATATGACCATGCTAAACATGCTAAATATCAGGGATGTTACATTATCCCCTCCTTAAATAGGATTCATCCCCAAATCCTAACCTGAGTTGTATTATTAATTATAAGCAATTAAGGCTATCTACAAAAGTTAGAAAACTTACTTGGAGCCGATGGAATTCTCTACAGTCACTGACACCTAGGACCTTGCTCTGATACCATCTGTATCATATCATGGTTTCATAGTTAGCGAGCAGCAGAAGACTGCGTGGCCATCTCCATAAGCCTCATGACTGACACACACACTACATGACTGACACGTACATTATATGACTAGTCATTGCTTATGCAAGCCCTAATCATATATGCATCTTCTCATGAACTAAATATAATTACGCATCATTACACATTTACTGCTCAAACATAACTAAACCAAACCACCCCAAACTTGTTGCTAAAGTCAACCCAAATCTGAGGTGGTTTAACTCAGCTTAATCCATACATAATTGTTTCACTTGATGTAAACATACCTTACTGAAACATATAAATGCATGAATTAACTTGATACGTGCAACATGCTGTTTATCAAACGAATTACATGTCTTATTAATAGAAAATCACATGACATAACATGATACCACGCTCATCTAGAGGGTCCTGACACTGCAAATATAATAACTTGACCCTAATGACAACAACTGCTCATCCATCACTCTCATAGTGTCGTTCTCTACTTGCTTCCATGAAATACCTACAAAACTGAAATTGATAAGAGTAAGGCGAACAATCGACTTAGTGAGTGAATGTAACACATATCATAAAATAATTTGATGACATATACATAAATAACTATAAAGTTATGTCAAACCTGAGTTCTGAGTCATATATAACTATATGCTTATTTAGCTGTAATGTAACTGAGAACCTTTACATAACTGGAAATTGACACATGGTGATGTAAAAACTACCTAAAAATGAAAACATGCCATGACCTTAAAATCACGACATGACCTTTAAACTTTATATTGGACTGAAAACTGTAATATGATTTAGAGTTACTAGAACTGGAAACGTAAGAACACAACTTTAAACTGGAAACATGTTTTCTTTATAAAACATCAACTTAACTGAAAACTGCACATTATTCTGCACTGTATCTTGTTGTGATATTTTATATCGTACCGCAAGTGTAGGGTGTCAAGTTTTAGTAAAGATGAGTGAAGAGTGTTGAACCCACAGGGATTCTGTTCAACTCACACTAAGTACTATAATTAGTAAACCTAACTTTATTTAGAAAATAATTAATAAAGATAAAACTAAATAACTAAGATATGAAAATAATTAAATAAGAGAAACCAATAAGAGAGAGATTCTAGATTCTGATTTCACATACCTATCTCCTAAGTACTTGTCGTGCCAATTAATCATTGTTCAGTTGCATTGTTTATAAGTCAAGAATCCTAAAGTATTCACTCCCTCTCCCGAGCAATAGTGAAAATATTATCAATTACAGACTTCGATATCCCTATAAAAATCTAGTAATCAACAACTCATTATGTCTTGTGATTCTGTGTTAACGACTTCAAATGAACTATAGATTCTCCTGAACTCTATAAAACTCCTAGGTTATATTCTCTAGATCTTATTCAAAATCCCTCTCTCCCGAGTGATAGATTCTAAACATACATCATCTCAATTTGTGGCCAACAAATAAGAAGTATTAAACGCAAGAGAATATAAATAAACTGAATCAAAACTTTATATAAATTAAATTAGCAAATAACACATAGGTTCAAGCATTAGTTACATCATCCTCTAGAATTATGGAGTTATTTCATGACTAAAGATAAAAATAATGAAAATAAGGTCATGAACATAATGAACATCATTAGAGTTTAAAGAAAGAAACTAGATGATTAAAACCGAATTGAATCTCTTCCTCTTCAGATGTCACTGTCTTTGTCTCCTCTTCTCGCTCTTCAATCCTCCTTCTTGGATCTCTCTAAAATATGTGTTTAGCAATCTTGAGTAGTGTATTAGCCTCCCTCCTAGGGTTTTGGACGAGCTTGTGTATTTATACTAAAGTCTTGGAGTCCTTGTGCATGTAAAACCCTAAAAATTGGTGTTTCTGGGCTATGCGCAGCGCCGCGGCGCCGGAGCTGTGAGACTTAAGTATGAGTGATCCTGAAAAGGTGCCGTAGTGTCAGAAGTTAGGCGTCGCGATGCCAGTCACTTTTCTGGCGTGCTGATTTTTGTGCTTTCCGCTCTTTCCGTGTGCTTCTGATGCGTCCGTAAGGTTCCAAAACATGTACAAATGTCCCAAGATCCATGTTCCAATGCTTCCTACAAATAAATCATAAAAGAAACTACAAATACATTAAATGATATAGAATCTTAACAAAATAGTAAGCTAATAATGCAAGAATAAGTGGGTATAAACCGCACTTATCAAACACCCTCAAACTTAAGGTTTTGCTAGTCCCAAGCAAAAGAAAAAATAAAAACTAAATAAATAAATAAATAATTAACTAGGCCACTTTCGTAGGAATCACGATTGTATTTAGCGTATGCAACAAACCTTTAAACCCCTAGGTGGCCCTAGTGGACCAGTTATAGTCTCGTAAGGGCTTACAGTGATGATACCCACAAAGGTCATTCACAAACATGCAGTCATGCAAAAATATAAAAATAAATAGTCCCGATAGTTATGCATAATATTGTCCTCAAAAAGTGTTTGTCAATTAAATCAGAGAACTTTCAAAGTCCGCAATGCAACTCAAATCCCAGTTCTTGAATAAACTATCTAAGATAGACTCACAATGTGTGTGTGTAAGGGTTCAGTCACAGATCGACTCATCAGTAAGCCAACTCGATGATTTCGTCTCGAAAATTGAGATCTGATGGGTTAACCTAGATATCTCAAAAGTACTATGTATTTGCCTATTTTGTGCTCAATATGATACAATTCTTTTCTTTCCTTTTTTTTTTTCAACACACATATCCTTTAAGGTAGCATTTCTCCTCATGGTGGTCCTAACACTCGCCCATTGGTAGCTTCACGCTTATCGGTTATAGGTGGTTTAAATTTTTTTTAACCATACCATACATCATAACACTAGCACATTGAGATAGATATCTAAGCAAACGGTCATCACCGACATGTAATTTCTTCAACTAGTCATTTTGCCAACTATCTAGGTTCTTACTGTTGAAAACATATTATTAAGTCCTAACGAGTCTAACCTAGATCACCAACTCAAGGCATCAGATAAAAGTAAATTGGGAACTTATCGTTTCTAAAATTTTATCGAAAGCAAACAA
This sequence comes from Zanthoxylum bungeanum, assembly GCA_019454045.1. Classification (NCBI taxonomy): domain Eukaryota; kingdom Viridiplantae; phylum Streptophyta; class Magnoliopsida; order Sapindales; family Rutaceae; genus Zanthoxylum; species Zanthoxylum bungeanum. The sequence continues at coordinate 91,167 of SKCR01048386.1, read as the reverse complement.
AATTCATCATTAGACTTATGTTTTACTATCTATTACTAAAACAAAAAATAAATATTATATATATATATATATAGCAGGAACTATCACTACATGCACACACACCCAAACTTAAAACTTGCATTATCCTCAATGTAAGATAATCATAAAAAATAAGAGTGAGAAACAACACTACCGTGCATGGAGTTGATCAGGCTCCTGCTAGTCAGAATTTGGTTGCGCAGGCTTTGTGTGTTTCGTGCCACCTGCATAAATAACATGCAAACTAATAAATAAACAATAGTACACAATAAAAAAAATATAAAATAAAGAAAATAATAATAAAATAAATACAAGGGTTACCTCCCCGCTAGCGCTAAGTTTAACGTCTTTAGCCAGACGCAACCACCCAAACGGTCATGATGGCTTATTCATTTGTATCCACCGGCTATTGTGACAAGAAAAAGATAGTTTGGCGAGCTGTGGCAGTTTATCCAAATGCCCCTTACTGTTGATTGGTCATGGAGGACGCAATCTGCCCAATCTGTGTTTCTAAAGACTTCATCGTTGCCCCTATATTTTCCATGTGTGTCTCTGTTGGATTTCTAAGGTCATCCCAAGATCAATCCAAGCATAAAATAGTGTGAATACTAAAAGAAGTATAACGGAAATATACTCACTTTGATCGGATGTAGGAAGTGTGGAACAAAACTTTGCTCCCTTTGAAATGCTCCAAGCTTCCTTTGAAGTTGATGTGCAAGCTCCAAGCTTTGAGATGGATTCCAAGCTCTTGGGAATGGTTTCCCTATCACCTTAGAATGATTCTTTGTGTGCTAGCACTTGTAAAATTTGCAACAAATCTTCCAAAAAATTCTTGCAAGTTTCGGCCAAGGAGAGTGTGAGAGAGAGATGAAGTGGCGTGAATGGAAGAGAAGAAAAGAAATGAGTTTTGTAACTTGTTTATTTGATTTTCCAAAAATAAAATGATATACCAAAAGTTTGGTAAATGTCACTCACTTCCTTTCACACTTGTGTGTCTTACAAGCCACTATAATTTCATCACCAAAATCCATCACCAAAAAGTTAGGCAAAGTGATTAGGTGATGTGACTGGTGATATGGCTTGTGGGCCCCACTTGATTCAAAATCCGAGTGGGCCCGCAAACACATTCCGGGATCAGGTTCGTTAATTTCGAATTAACGAATTTTCCGTTGCGACGTAATTAAATCAAATTTAATTAAATAATTATGCTTAGCAAAATTACTATTCACATCGCTTGCGAATTATTTCTAAATTAATTCGTTCGCCTGAATTAAAATCTAATTTTAATTCGTTATGAAATCTAATTTAATATATCAAATATATTATTTTATCGATTAATTCCAAATTAATCGTTCTCTCTCTTATAATAGTATTTTATCCCAGATAAAATCTCTCCGTAATTAATCCTAGATTAATTATGTTCGAATCATACGTCATCGGTGAATCTTCGGGAAGCGACCCATGAGATCCCTGGATATGTTGGTAGTAAATCCGGTCGTCGGACTATCCGAACACGTGCGTACCTTGTACCACGTTTTTACCAATTTACGAGACATGGTTGGCTTCTAGCAAAGCACCGTGCCTACCCAATTCTCCAGAAATATTATTAAAGGAATATATAATCTATGACAGGTGTAGTATACGTAGTATTGCGTATTGCGATCCAGTATCGGATGTCACATGCAAGGCCTAGGGCTGGAATAGTGTCTGCCCCGTACGAAGCATATATCGGATCACAAGCAACTAGTCTCTTTAATCAGATAATCATGACCTTGTCATATTATCCCAATGGTTGCAACATATTAGAGTACCAGTTCTGTATCCCTGCGTGATCATCATCTCCATATGACTGAAGTGATACTTCCGTCTTGACATCACACCCAATACACTACGATTCTCAATAAACCCAGAAGAGGCGTACACAGAACCTGTTAAAGTCCCGGACGACCAAAACCAAAGCGTATTGATTGTCGCAAGTACTAGCGATGCAAGTCTCAGGTTAAGATCAAATACACCTACCCTGATTCGGATTCCCATAGACACATAGTGATACTACCAATGGGATTCCGAGGGGTCTATCCGAAGCGAAGCTGTTTCCGTACAATCGGTAAACACAACCTCCTATCACACTTGCATAAGTATCTAATACTTAAATATATGAGAACTATGTTGTTACGCTTCCATAACACGCACAAGTGCAATACTAGTCTATTCCGCATTATCGATGTCCAGTCTCGATAATACTACGACTAGGGATATTTAATGATTAAACCTTTATGGATTGATATTGTCTCATATCTAACAAAGTTCGGTTTCTCCGTTCGGACACACCGTTCAATTGAGATGTTCCGGGAGGAGTCCACTGTGAAAGAATACCATATTCTTTTAAGTAATCAAGAAACTCATTGCTTAAGTATTCTCCACCACGGTCCGACCGCAATGTTTTAATACTTTTGATGGTCTGTTTTTCTACTTCGTGTCGAAACTCTTTGAATTTCTCAAAAGTTTTCGACTTGTGTCTCATAAGATACACATAACCATAACGCGATTCATCATCCGTAAAGGTTACGAAGTATTCATATCCACCTCTAGCCTGGCTAGACATGGGCCCACATACGTCACTATGAACGAGGGCTAACAGTTTGGTAGAACGTACACCTTTACCGCTAAAAGGTGATTTAGGCATTTTTCCTAATAAACAAGATTCGCAGACGTTATATGAATTTGGATCAAATCCGTCCAAGTACCTACTCTTCGAAAGTGTGGATATGCGAGTCTTGTTAATGTATCCCAGACGACAATGCCACATATAAGTTTCATCTCTGTTACTTAGTTTAAGCCTTTTGTTTGTTACAGAATATGTTTGAGATTGATCTATATTCAAAATATAAAGACCATTATCTACATCAGCAGTGCAAATCTCCATATCATTTTTATACATAAAACACCCAGTGTTTCTAAATACAAAAGTATACCCACATTGGGCTAACATAGATATAGAAATAATATTCTTAGTCAAACTAGGTACATTATAATAGTCTGTAAGTTTAAGTACATGCCCCGAGGGCAGTTCCAAAACATAAGTGCCAACGGCCAAAACGGCGACTCGTGTCCCATTTCCAACGCGTAGATCAATCTTCTCTGAGGCCAGTCTCATACTAATCTGCAGATCCTGCACATCAGTACATATATGAGTACCAGAACCAGAATCAAAAATCCAATTTTTAAAACTTGTAGTACACATGTTTATTTCTATAACAAACATACTTGAAGCCGGTGCCTTGCCCGCTTTGATTTCCTTCATGTGTTCCTTTTACTCGCGGCAGTCACGCTTCCAGTGACCCCGCTTCCCGTACTGTAGACATACATCTTGGGATTTGATGATTTGGCCTTGCCCTTCTTTTTATTCTTCTTCTTTACACCTCCAGTCACCTTAGGTCAAGCCCTCGGAGTCTGAGATGTTGAAGCGAAGTGCGCCTCGTACTTTTTGCCCTTTATGAGCTCTTTTTCTGCTTCGCGCAGTGTTGACATTAACTCTCCAAGAGTTTGGTCTTGGTTCATCATATTGTAGTTCATGATGAACCCACTCCAGCTGTCGGGGAGAGACTGTAAGATCAAATCTATAGAAGTCTCAACCTCGAAGACTATGCCCAGCTGTCCCAGCTATTCAATGTCAGCAATCATCTGCGACATATGGTGCTCGACAGATGTACCCTCTGACAAACGAGCGCGAAAGAGCTTCTTCTGCAACTTATATCTCTGCGATCTAAGATTAGATCGATGAAGATCATGCAACTTCGCCATCATCTCATAGGGATCCAATCCTTTGTTCTAACGACGAAATTATTGAGTCATAGCAGCAAACATTATAGATTGAGTCTCCCAAAGCTCTAGCTCAACTATCTGATCAAATCTAGGCTTAGGCCCAATAGGTCTCTCTATAGTGTAGAGCAATTTCTCGGATCCCAGGACAATCCTGAGATTCATATCCCAGTCTTGAAAGTTCACGCCATTAAAGACATTGTCGCCCATGATAATATCTCTAATGCTCAACTTTCCTGTCATCTTAATTGCAATAGTCAAACTATTCAATTAACGATGTTTGGGTACAGTCTAACTGTTACAAGAAAAATAACAAAATATTAGTCCAACTAATAAATATATATTATGACGAAATAATTTGACAGCGCGTAAAGCCAAGTATTTCAACGAAATTGCAAATTCAATACTGGCCTCCCACTATTTTTCGGCGAGCCTCTAACCCTCTGTTGAGTACTCGGGAAACCTAGTTTCCTAGTGGGCTAGGATCCCGTTAAATAACACACAACCTTGACTTTGGCCAACAAGCTGTATGATATTTAACTAGGTAGATCTCTAAGATCAATTGGATCTCATCCAATTCCTAGATCCGGTAGGTGGACCTCCAAGTCCGAAACATATATAAAATATATATGCCAATATATGCCAATATATTTTCCTAACCTTTTTCCTCTGAATCAACTAAGCCTTGGCTTTGGCTCAACAAGCTTAATGATTCCAATTAAGCGGGACCCATTAACTTTGGAAAGCTTCGTAATCGATGTCGATGGACAAGAAGTGATCTTGACTTTGGCCAACAAATCACAACTTTGACAAGACATACGATATGGAACAAAGCCTTCATGATTCAAACACATCCACGATGGTCAAAGGTCTTGACTTTGGCCAACAAACCAGTGCCAATCTTGGATCTTGAGAAAGAATCACTCAATGGAAGGAAAACACTTAATATTGTTGAGGGTTTTTCGCGTAAAATGGCAACCAATTTATTATCTTTGATTAGGTCTCATCATACACCATTAAGCATGCATTCTAAAAGCATAATAAGGCGCGGTAAATATAAATAAATTAATAATGATATGCGGATGTATATCTCACAAATTATTCCTAGAAAAAATCACTCACTTTCCTCTTGATGAGTGGTATTTATATCACTATTTCCCACTCATTTGACCTAATGTTTTGTCTTGTTTCTCGAGATTTATGAACGTTTTGATGTGTTTTGTTGTTATTTTGCAGATAAATAAAGTTTGGACAGCACTGGAGGCAATTTGGGACAAAACCGGTCAAAAATGCGTCAACAGGAAAAATTCCTTCTTCTGCGCGTCGCGACTCTGGAGCCTTGCGCGCCGCGACGCCTAACCTGCGCCGAAATTGCTAAAATACGCCGGGTCCACAAAATCAGAATCTGAGAAAAGTTGACTTTGCTAACATGCGCCTGCCACGTGTCACCATCACAACGGAGATGCTAACGTGCGCCGTGACACGTGTCAAGATCTCATTGCTTGGACGGCCACCGCCTGACGTGTCATGCCACGTGTCGCCACATCATCGTCCACATCAGCAGCCACGTCAGCAAGTCAACCGAGTCAACGTGCCACGTCATCATCAGCCAATCACAGCGCGCCACGTGTCAACATCTCATTCGTCGGACGGCCGCCGCCCCACGTGTCGCCACGTCACCTTCCACCTCATCAGCATGACGTAAGCGATGACGTCATGAACAGTGCCACGTCAGCGGATCAGATCTGAGTCAACGAATCAGCAAGTGACACGTGTCACTGTAGCGCGCGGCGCGACGCGCGCCCAGCGTCGCGACGCGCGAACCCCATCCGCGCCTATAAATAGAGGGCGAGATTTCAGAATTCAGTGTCCAGTCCTCTCTCTTCAAATCTTCCTAAAGAGAGAGTTTCTCTCTCTAAAAGTCTTTAAGTTTTTATTTCTTTACTTTTGTAAATAATTTTTAATTACTTTTTGTAATAATAGTAATTTAATTTTTACTTTTTACTTTCTTTTACAGTTTTTACTATTTACTATTTACTTTTTACAGTTTTTACTATTTACCGTGATGCGGTAATTTCTTTATGTTCGGGTGAAAGGTAATTTCTTTTACTATTACTATTTAGATTAATCTCCCTTAAAATAATATATTTACTATTTAAATTGGACTTAATCAGGATACCGCCAGATTGGTCGGTGAATAATAAAACATATATTCCGCCTTTATGGCTGGTTATTTTGGTTCCGCCTTTATGGCTGGTTATTTTGGTTCCGCCTTTATGGCTGGTTATTTTGGTTCCGCCTTTATGGCTGGTTGATATTAATCACAAGTTTTTATATTATTTTAATGGGAGATATCTAAATAAGTAGTAGTAGGATTAATTCCTTTTACCTTAACATTTTATTTTATTTTACTTTTCAGTATTTTTATTTTATGTCTTTTATTTTGTGTTTTTATTAGTCCTAGTTATGTGTTAGTTATCTAGGGGTTGTGATGACTTTTAATATCAATAGTTTATAAGGGATTATTTTATAGTTTGGGTAATTAATAAGTTTACTTATTAAGTCTTAAGCTTAATGCTTCTTATTGTCTGATCACCAATAAGATTGATATGGTAAATCTAAAATGAACTAGACATAGGGATTTTAGGTTTCAGCCTTAGACTTAATAGCCCACGATCTTCCTTGAGGATAGATAACCCTTTAATAGATTTCCTTACAGGATAGGAATATACCTGTCGGGCGGGGGTAGCCATAATTGGAACTTAGACTTAATGAATCCAGGTAATGTGGTTGACATAGGAATATGGTTCAATTGGGTTATACTGGGTATTTGTAGTTGACCATCGGAAGAGGCTTTTACATAATTTAGTGTTCCAGGTTAGTAAACAGATTTATTACACAAACATAAAATAATCACTTCATCTTTTAAATGATATTAAAAGAATTCACAACCTTATATCTTTTTATCTTTTATTTTCCTTAGTATTTTCTTTTATCTTTTTATTTATTTATTTAGCAAATCTACAATCAAACCAAATCAATCAAGCAATCAATTCCATTCTCCTCTTTAATTAGATATTTGTAATTAAATAGATTCAATAATTAATAACAACAGTAGGAATTAAGTCCTCGTGGGATCGATATTTTTATACTACTTGAACGATACGTGCGCTTGCGTTATACGTGTGTGTTTACGCCGGTCAAGTTTTTGGCGCCGTTGCCGGGGACTTATTTTTTCTTGAGTTATATTTTGAAGCTATCTAATTTACTTGTATCTAATTTTCTTTATTTTTATCTGTAATTTTTATTTCTTTCTTTTGATTTCAGGTGACTTAAAATGGAACACTACTGGGAGATGAGAGACTACGTGCTTTACAAGAAGATACACCCCAAATCTGGGAGCAACAGTCCGTTTTCTGAGGCCTGTTGAACAGCCCAATGATTATCACTGGATGCCAGAACCAAGCAATGCTACATTTGTTCATCAGAACGAAATGGGAGATGTGTGATTTGTGACAGTAACCACCCGAGCGATCAATGTATATATCGATCAGAGTGGGAGAATTTCTGGAGACAATCATGCAATGAAAGCCATCACATTTCACAGAGCCACATTTTCCATCTTATCCACCATCTACCTTTGATCTTCATCAACAACCAGAACCATTTGAGGAAGATCAGTGGATTCACATGTTCAAGGAACAAGCAGCTCAATTTGATGCACAATTTCAGAGTAACACAGAATCCATACAGAGAATGACAGATCAGATCAGACAATTCACAGAAAACCAGAACTACATACCTCAAGAATCAGTTCCAGATGACACTGATGAAGCCTTCAATTACCAATCATTTCACAATGACATTTCAACAGAGGAGGAGGCTGAGCAGTATCAACAACCAGAGGTATCAGTTCAGGAACCCGAACCGGCAAAGTCTCGATTTGATTTCTATTATTCAGATTCTGACGAGGATGAAGCTGATCCATTTATACCAACTGCACCAACAACGGAGGATCAAATTTTCAAGCCTCAAAATGAAGATCTTGGAGAATGCTTTGCACAAATGTTTGATGAAGATCTACCTGAGCCAATCATTTCACCCAGATCAGAGGATGAAGACCTAAAATCTGACATTTCTTTTCATCCTCAGGTTGAAAATTTTGATGCATGTATTTCACAGATGACAGATGAAGAGCTGAATATGGAAATTTTCAAATACATCTGTGAAGAAAGGTGGTGGAACAAGAAGCAGAACAAATGAAGAGCAAATGTCTGACCTTAATAAAGATCCAGAGCATTCAGGAAAAAACATCGCTGTTTGGGGAGTGCAAATCAAAGATATCACCCAGAAGCTTGACAGAATGGAACTTCCATTCCAAGTCAAACATCATACGAGACCTCCTGATTTTCTTTCTTTCTTTGCAGGAACCACTGGAGCAACAAAGAGTAAAAAGGTGGCACGAGCACTGAAAAAGACAAAATTCTTTTTGCCACTTTACCGTTGGAAGAGACCATTCAAAAGCAACGCTCACGGGATTGTCTTTAACGGACATCCAAAACGACATTGAAACCTCCTTGACAAATAGATTTCAGTCACGTCTGGCTGAAGACGAAAAATTCAGCGCTAGCAGGGAGGCAACCCATGCAATTTGTTGTAATTTATTTTTTATATTTTGTGAACTTTTTAATTTTGTGTGTTATTTTTGTAGGGAAAGGCACAAACGAAGCATTTTAAGACAGAAGGAATTGTGTTTGGCAAGCAAATAAAGAATAAGAAACAATTCATTAGCGAGTGAGCTGAATAAAGAATGAAATCTTGAGACTCATTCTAATGAATTTATACTAAGCAAGTGGCGTATTGCGTACACAATTCCGTTGCCTTAATTATTGCTTTGATTCGCTTTTCTGTTGTAATTATATTTATTTTCGTAGACAGGATCCAGACTTTTTGACCTTTCACGATTTCTTTGTTGTTTAGCTAACAAACGTCCTCTGGAAGATACTTCTGCTATTATTACTCACCCTTTTTCAGGTACTATAAATTCAGCCCGTCATTGCACTTTTGAAGGCATCCTAATTTGAAAAAGAAATACATAGAAAAAATGGAAGCCACTTCAAGAAGACGAGTTGAAAACATTTGTGTGTTTTGCGGTAGTACTGTTGGTACTAAACCACAATACATAGAAGCAGCACAGGAGTTGGGTCGAGTCTTAGCCGCAAGGAATATGCATTTAATATATGGCGGAGGAAATCTCGGACTTATGGGGATCGTTTCAAAAGCCGTACAGGAAGGAGGCAGTCACGTTTTGGGAATCGTCCCAAAACCCTTGGCAGAGGCAAATCTTATTGGATCATCAAACGGAGAGGAACTGATGTATCAGGTATGTCTGAACGTTTGGTAGAAATGATTAACCGTGCTGATGCTTTTATTGCTTTGCCAGGTGGATTGGGTACATTGGAGGAAATTTTTATAGTTCTATCTTGGGCGAACCTGAACATACACCAGAAACCAATTGGACTACTCAACGTTGATGGATTTTATGATTTTCTTTGTGTGTTTCTTGATGATGCTCGGAGAAATGGGTTCGTGTCAAAACCTATGAAAGACCTCCTCTTCACTGCCAGACTTGCTCCGGATCTGATAGACCAACTTATAGCCTATGAACCACAAGTTGACCCTATCCTATCAAAAATAAATTGGTCTGAGGACGATCGTGGTAAGAGGCGTCGAATTAATCTGGATCTTAACCTTAATTTCCTTTAGATTTCAGCTAACCAGGTACAACCTTCTAACTCTCCTTTTACTGTTTAAGACATTGGGGACAATGTCTCATTTAGGTTTGGGGGAGGGATTTAATTTAGTTGATTAGTACCTTGTTTTTAGTTTGTATGTTGTTTTTATTTTTAGTCCAAAATTTTTCGAAAAATACAAAAAAATTGAAAAATTTTCAAAAATTACAAAATATTTTGCATTTTTATGTTCCAAAATTTCGAAAAATACAAAAAAATTGAAAAATTTTCAAAAATTACAAAAATATTTTGCATTTTTATGTTTTGTTTTGACTAAAAATGTGAAATTGGTAAAAGAGGTAGCCGAGTAAGGAATTTCCACTCCTGAGACGTATCTCAAGCCCATTTTCGAAATAAAGTTAATTGTTGTTTATTTCATTTTAAATTATTTAATTTGTGAATTCTCCATAAATCTGACTAAAATGAATCTTCATATGTTCAGTTGACAGGTATTATGAACTTACATGGAACATACAGTCATGAGCTAAAATTGAAAAGTTTGTAATATTCCGTGCTATAGTTTAATTGGAGGAAGCATCTCTAAATAGTGATGGAGTAAAAAAAAAAAAAAAAAAAAAAAAAAAAAAAAAAAAAAAAACGTCCGAGATCCGAGTTATTAAGTCTGTAAGGGTGTTTTAACACCTAGTGCCCTAAAACCAACTGGTTTGGGAGTCACTGGCCCAAAGCTCGTTACATGGATCGAAGATGCTGCAAAAATATAAATATCTGAAGTCTGAGTAATTAAGTTCGTAGGGGTGTCTTAACACCTGGTGCCCTAAAGCCAACTGGTTTGGGAGCCACCAACCCAAAGCTCGCTACATAGACGGAAGGTATTGTATATAAATAAAAAATAGAGAAAAAATCAAAGAAAAAATCAGAAAAATCAGAAAATTATTCCATTGCTACAAAAAGGTGTGAAATCTGAAAGAACTTTAGGACAAAAATATTACTCTCTTATCAACTGCACTTATGACTGTTGTGGGCAAAAATGAGTTGATTAATATTTTGTTAGCTGTGTATATGAAGAATGGTAAAAATAATCGGAGAATTTACTTATTCGGTAATTTAGAAAGAAACAAAACAACTAGTAACTTGGAGTAGAATTTTCACCTAAAGTCACTAACTTTCTTTATTCTTTTCTCTTGTCTTTTTGCTTTTGTGTGCATTAGTTTTACTAACTTTTTACTTTTGTAAAATGTTTGTGGGTATCATTGCTGTAAACCCTCACGAGACTACACTCGTCCACTAGGGACACCTAGGGGTTTAAAGGCTTGTTGCATACGCTAAATGCAACCGTGATCCCTACGAAAATGGCTTAGTTAAATTTTATTATGTTATTTTATTTTCTGTTTTGCTCGAGGACTAGCAAAATGTTAGGTTTGGGGGGGGTGTGAGTGAGTGGTATTTATCACTATTTCCCACTCATTTGACCTAATGTTTTGTCTTGTTTCTCGAGATTTATGAACGTTTTGATGTGTTTTGTTGTTATTTTGCAGATAAATAAAGTTTGGACAGCACTGGAGGCAATTTGGGACAAAACCGGTCAAAAATGCGTCAACTGGAAAAATTCTTCTTCTGGGCGTCGCGACTCTGGAGCCTTGCGCGCCGCGACGCCCAACCTGCGCCGAAATGCTAAAATGCGCCGGGTCCACAAAATCAGAATCTGAGAAAAGTTGACTTTGCTAACATGCGCCTGCCACGTGTCACCATCACAACGGAGATGCTAACGTGCGCCGTGCCACGTGTCAAGATCTCATTGCTTGGACGGCCACCGCCTGACGTGTCATGCCACGTGTCGCCACTCATCGTCCACATCAGCAGCCACGTCAGCAAGTCAACCGAGTCAACGTGCCACGTCATCATCAGCCAATCACAGCGCGCCACGTGTCAAGCATCTCATTCGTCGGACGGCCGCCGCCCCACGTGTCGCCACGTCACCTTCCACCTCATCAGCATGACGTAAGCGATGACGTCATGAACAGTGCCACGTCAGCGGTCAGATTGAGTCAACGTAAACCGCAAGTGACACGTGCACTGTGTAGCGCGCGGCGCGACGCGCGCCCAGCGTCGCGACGCGCGAACCCCATCCGCGCCTATAAATAGAGGGCGAGATTTCAGAATTCAGTGTCCAGTCCTCTCTCTTCAAATCTTCCTAAAGAGAGAGTTTCTCTCTCTAAAAGTCTTTAGTTTTTATTTTTTTACTTTTGTAAATAATTTTTAATTACTTTTTGTAATAATAGTAATTTAATTTTTACTTTTTACTTTCTTTTACAGTTTTTACTATTTACTATTTACTTTTTACAGTTTTTACTATTTACCGTGATGCGGTAATTTCTTTATGTTCGGGTGAAAGGTAATTTCTTTTACTATACTATTTAGATTAATCTCCCTTAAAATAATATATTTACTATTTAAATTGGACTTAATCAGGATACCGCCAGATTGGTCGGTGAATAATAAAACATATATTCCGCCTTTATGGCTGGTTATTTTGGTTCCGCCTTTATGGCTGGTTATTTTGGTTCCGCCTTTATGGCTGGTTATTTTGGTTCCGCCTTTATGGCTGGTTGATATAATCACAAGTTTTTATATTATTTTAATGGGAGATATCTAAATAAGTAGTAGTAGGATTAATTCCTTTTACCTTAACATTTTATTTTATTTTACTTTTCAGTAGTATTTATTTTATGTCTTTTATTTTGTGTTTTTATTAGTCCTAGTTATGTGTTAGTTATCTAGGGGTTGTGATGACTTTTAATATCAATAGTTTATAAGGGATTATTTTATAGTTTGGGTAATTAATAAGTTTACTTATTAAGTCTTAAGCTTAATGCTTCTTATTGTCTGATCACCAATAAGATTGATATGGTAAATCTAAAATGAACTAGACATAGGGATTTTAGGTTTCAGCCTTAGACTTAATAGCCCACGATCTTCCTTGAGGATAGATAACCCTTTAATAGATTTCCTTACAGGATAGGAATATACCTGTCGGGCGGGGGTAGCCATAATTGGAACTTAGACTTAATGAATCCAGGTAATGTGGTTGACATAGGAATATGGTTCAATTGGGTATACTGGGTATTTGTAGTTGACCATCGGAAGAGGCTTTTACATAATTTAGTGTTCCAGGTTAGTAAACAGATTTATTACACAAACATAAAATAATTACTTCATCTTTTAAATGATATTAAAAGAATTCACAACCTTATATCTTTTTATCTTTTATTTTCCTTAGTATTTTCTTTTATCTTTTTATTTATTTATTTAGCAAATCTACAATCAAACCAAATCAATCAAGCAATCAATTCCATTCTCCCTTTAATTAGATATTTGTAATTAAATAGATTCAATAATTAATAACAACAGTAGGAATTAAGTCCTCGTGGGATCGATATTTTTATACTACTTGAACGATACGTGCGCTTGCGTTATACGTGTGTGTTTACGCCGGTCACCTCTCCCCAGCTAGCACTATTTTAACTTCTACCCAATTACATAATACAATTAAAGAAAACTCATTAACATTGAGGGGAATTGGTGAGAAGGAGAATTACAAAGCATCGCGAGATTTAAGGCTGGACACGCAGGTCCAATTTATAAATTCTAATTTTACAACAATTCCCAAAAAATTTCCCTCACCCTTCTAATATCCATCTGATATACATTATTCATTCAACACATCCATGTATTCACACCAAAGCTGTTATTCAATCAATCTAATCCAATTAATTAATCTTGAATAGAGTGATCATCCATGTTTCAAACAACGATTTGATTTGCGCGAGTCCAACTCGTTTAAGAATAAGTACTCCAAGTCCGTTATTCTTGAATTATATCGAACTACAATTTTAAATCAATTTAACTGTATTCAATACTAATTCTATATTTAATTCCTAAATTAAATAATACACTTTTAATACGCATTTAATGGGTCCAACTTTAAATAATTACAATTTTAGTCCAACTTAGATTCTAAATCTAATCTTTAATGGGTCTTAAAGCCCAATTAACATCCAATGTCAATTTAATTAAAGTCTAATGGGCTTTCAATTAATTTCTTAAGGCATGGGCTTTGGTCAATATAGGTCAAACCCAAATACCAAAGCCCAATTAAGGAATCACCTTATTTGCCAAGAAATCAATTTTAGCCCATTAGGCCCAATTAAATATTTAAAGGCCCATATATTATATTTGGACTTAATTGAATGGTTTAGGCCCAATTTGGATCCAATCCAATTTTCCTAAACCAACTTGGCCCAACCAAGCCCATTAGGCCCAAATACAACAATTTTAGCCCAATTCCAAATTAAGCCCAATTAATTAAATTCTAAAATTCCAAATTTCACAATTTAATTAATTAAAGTGTTTAGCCATAATTAATTTATTTAAATCAACATTTCAAAAATACTAATTTAATCAATTAATCATGTTTTATTATAATCAATACAAGTCCAACATTATTGAAACAAAATCAACTCATTTTCATGCTACTATGGTCACGGCAATTAGGGATTTTTAAATCCGATTTTGATTTCAATCCAATTAAATCACAAATCAATATTTATCAAGCATTTAAACACATCCAATGGTTTAAAAAACAAAAAATCACCATGACATAGGGTTCCACTAGTTTCGGCCAAGCCTAATAAATTGGGGAAAATTAATCCAATTAATTTTTCATCAAATTAATCATGCATAACTCTAAGTTATCAATATATAAGCATACTCAAACAAAAAATTTGATCAAAACATGCTCAAATAAAAAATACCCAAATTTTAGATTAAGAACCCTGATCAAATTTCAAGCTCAAATAGGCGCTCTGATACCATTGTTGGATTTCTAAGGTCATCCCAAGATCAATCCAAGCATAAAATAGTGTGAATACTAAAAGAAGTATAGCGGAAATATACTCACTTTGATCGGATGTAGGAAGTGTGTGGAACAAAACTTTGCACCCTTTGAAATGCTCCAAGCTTCCTTTAAAGTTGATGTGCAAGCTCCAAGCTTTGAGATGGATTCCAAGCTCTTGGGAATGGTTTCCCTATCACCTTAGAATGATTCTTTGTGTGCTAGCACTTGTAAAATTTGCAACAAATCTTCCAAAAACTTCTTGCAAGTTTCGGCCAAATAGAGTGTGAGAGAGAAAGGAAGTGGCGTGAATGGAAGAGAAGAAAAGAAATGAGTTGTAACTTGTTTATTTGATTTTCCAAAAATCAAATGATATACCAAAAGTTTGGTAAATGTCACTCAATTCCTTTCACACTTGTGTGTCTTACAAGCCACTATCACCAAAATCCATCACCAAAAAGTTAGGCAAAGTGACTAGGTGATGTGACTTGTGGGCCCCACTTGATTCAAAATCCGAGGGGGCCCGTAAACACAATCCGGGCTCGGGTTCGTTAATTCTGAATTAACGAATTTTCCGTTGTGACGTAATTAAATCAAATTTAATTAAATAATTATGCCTAGCAAAATTACTATTCACATCGCTTGCGAATTAATTCTAAATTAATTCGTTCGCCCGAATTAAAATCTAATTTTAATTCCGTTATGAAATCTAATTTAATATATCAAATATATTATTTTATCGATTAATTCCAAATTAATCGTTATCTCTCTTATAATAGTATTTTATCCCAAATAAAATCTCTCCGTAATTAATCCTAGATTAATTATGTTCGAATCATACGTCATCGGTGAATTTTCGGGAAGCGACCCATGAGATCCCTGGATATGTTGGCAGTAAATCTGGTCGTCGGACTATCCGAACACGTGCGTACCTTGTACCACATTTTTACCGATTTACGAGACATGGTTGGCTTCTAGCAAAGTATCGTGCCTACCCAATTCTCCAGAAATATTCTTAAAGGAATATATAATCTATGACAGACGTAGTATACGTAGTATTGCGTATTGTGATCCAGTATCGGATGTCACATGCAAGGCCTGGGGCTGGAATAGTGTCTGCCCCGTACGAAGCATATATCAGATCACAAACAACTAGTCTCTTTAATCGGTTAATCATGACCTTGTCATATTATCCCGATGGTTGCAACACATTAGAGTACCAGTTCTGTATCCATGCGTGATCATCATCTCCATATGACTGAAGTGATACTTCCATCTTGACATCACACCCAATACATTACGATTCTCAATAAACCCAGAAGAGGCGTACACAGAACCTGTTAAAGTCCCAGACGACCAAAACCAAAGCGTATTGATTGTCGCAAGTACTAGCGATGCAAGTCTCAGGTTAAAACCAAATACACCTACCCTGATTCGGATTCCCATAGACACATAGTCATACTACCAATGGGATTCTGAGGGGTCTATCCAGAGCGAAGCTGTTTCTGTACCATCGGTAAACACAACCTCCTATCACACTTGCATAAGTATCCAATACTTAAATATATGAGAACTATGTTGTTACGCTTCCATAACACGCACAAGTGCAATACTAGTCTATTCCGCATTATCGATGTCCAGTCTCGATAATACTACGACTAGAGATATTTAATGATTAAACCTTTATGGATTGATATTGTCTCATATCTTATAATCCGGAACTAATCATAAGGACTTTTATCATTTGTATATTAAAGTAATTTAATCACGAAATGATAAAATGCAATTTCCATTGTCACATAGTTAATTTGTAAAAAAACCACAATGTCTTTTACAAATAGTGACGCTATGGGTCATAATTGTCCAACAGTCTCAATATTGTTCAGCCTTGACTCATTCTTCTCAAACCTCGCTGATGTATTAGCAACAAACGTGCTCATGAAATCTTCTAAGGAGGATTTCTGCTCAGTTCTTTGATAGTTGAAGCCAAATAAAGGTTGCAAGATATTCTTTGTATTAACATATGACAGGTTCATATGATAGCGGTTAGGCACAAGATTGACTATATTGCTGTTGAATTTCCAATTGTTCATATATTGGACTTGCTCAAAGCTCAGTGTGGGAACACAGAAACTGGGCGACACATGTTGTTCCGGGCTCGCGGCCCGGTTGGGAGTAGAGAGTAGCCCGCGGGGGACTAAACTGGAGAATAATAGAGTCACCACCCGGTGTGAACCGGGAAAAAATTTAAGGCGCACTCACCCCTCTCAAGGGAAGACCTCAAACTGTTGGGTTCGAAATGGTCCCTTACTTATGCCACTTGTAATGAAATGATTTGTGCAATAATTTAACCAAGCCCAAACAACATATTTCCAAGAGTATTCAACTTTTAGGTTCACATGCATGAAAGTAATCATCATAACGGCGAACATGCAATAGCACACAGCAATCTCATGAACATACTTCGATCATATAATGCGAAAAACAAAGAACAACCTAAACATAATGCAAATTCCAAACGCAAAATAAATGACTAATCATGCTTGAAAATGAACAACTAAATAGGTTAAATCATGCTTAAGAACCAAGTAACATACTAACGGCCTAATCATGCTTGAATACCATCTCATGAACACATCAAATAGATAAATGCAGGGATACAAATAGTATGATTGATTACATGATACAAGAGAAATCACTTAAGAAACAATTATGCATGATATGTGATGAAAAGAACTCAGTTCAGTGTATGCGCGTTCGTGTAGCGTTTGAAAATTCGTTCGAATGGTAAACAGAAGGTTCGCGTTCGTATAGCGCTTGAGAACGCGTTTGAACAGGACATGACCTGATGAAACAAAACACATTCGCGTTCGAGTACCGTTCGTAAACGCGTTCAAACGGTAAATAGAAGGTTTGCATTCGTATAGCGTTTGAGAACGCGTTCTAACAGGACCAGACCTGATGCATGATAAAACAAAGGAAATACATGCGCGTTCGAGTAGCGTTAGTAAACGCGTTCGAACGGTAAATAGAAGGTTCACGTTCGTGTAGCGTTTGAGAACGTGTTCGAACGGGACTGGACCTAATGAAACAAAACACATTCGCATTCGAGTAGCGTTCGTAAACGCATTCGAACGGTAAACATAAGGTTCGCATTCATATAGCGTTTAAGAACGCGTTCGAACGGGACCAAACCTGATGCATGAGAGACGACGCAATACATACATAAATAAGCAAATCCATAATGTAGGACCCCGTGTGCCCGATTGAACTCGTTCCCATTCAATCGGGTGTACCTTGTCCGGCGCGGTAAAACATCATGGTAAAGGTAGCCTCCAGGCATTTTCCATCGAATATAGGACCTTTAATCCACCCTAGTTAGCCCATGCGTATTAGAATGCAATACATGCATGAATAGAACAATGATATGCATAAAGTCAATGACATAACAAAAAACGCGGCAAAACATCGTGGTAAGGTAGCCTTCGGGCATTTTCCCTCGAATTGAGGACCTTTAATCCACCCTAGTTAGCCCATGCGCATTAGAATGCAATACATGCATAAATAAGCAAATGATATGTATAAAGTCAATGACATAACAAAAAACGCGGCAAAACATCGTGTTAAGGTAGCCTTCATGCATTTTCCCTCGAATAGAAGACCTTTAATCCACCCTAGTTAGCCCATGCGCGTTACATCACAATGCATAGAAAGTAAAGACAACGATATAGGACTTCGTATGCTCGGTTGAACATATCTCACATCCAACCAAACATACTTTGTCCGGCGTGGCAAAGTATTGGCGTAAAGGTAGCCTTTTGGCCTTTCTTCCCTCGAATGGAAAACCTTTAGACCAATATGCTAAGCCCATGCGCATCACATCATCAACACATAAACAAACAACATACAGAAAGTAAAATGGCGAAATATAAGATGCGGATAATAAACAATCAAGATAAAATAAAGGGAGATATGTGCTGTTTACTCAAGTGGTACGTGGAGTTGTATCCCAAGTACAGACCGCACTGCCGTCCATTCGGATTCGGTTACAGAATTTACGTCTGGGTTTCCATCCTATATACCACAAGAGACGACACATTTTCCCTTTCATTCGAAGGCCACAACATGCATCCACAAACGACTCTCATGCGAATAAAACAATTAAAAAATGAATGACAATAAATAGAAAAAGTGCCCTCAGGTCTAACCTTTTAAATCACCTCTCGGATGTACGGTACACGATCGTCGGAAGGGCTAACGCTCCACAACTCCTCCGGTTCACTAGTTCACTGCTCTCATTCGTTGTCTCACTATTTTGAGTCGTCGTTCTCCCTGTTTTGCTGCTGTTTTTACTATATTTCGCTGCTCTTTCGGTGACGTTTTGTTGTCACTGTTTCAAGTATTTTAGACAACAGTTTTGGGGTATTTAGGGCTGCTTGTATAGGTGAATTTCTGTAGTTTAGGGGGTGTTCCAGGGGCATTTTTTGGTCAAATAGTGAATGTTTTAGGTAGTGATTTTCGGTAATACAGTGGATGTTTTAGGGGCTGTGTGATTTTCGGTTATGGAGGGAAGAGGATGAGAGAAAATTCTTTGTTACTTCGTGAGTGTATTAGGCGTGAATGAGAGGCTTTTTCTTTGCTGTATATGCGTGAGAGTTCGGGGGTTCAAGGGTTGGAATAGCTTTGTTTTTATAGGCAAAGGGGATGGGTGAATCTTTGCTTGACAAGGAAGGGATTTGTGCATTAAATGAGGATTTGATTTAGTGTTAAACAAGGAAAACCAAAGATTGATTGGAGACAAGATTTGGTTTGTTTAGGAAGGTTATATATTTAATTTGTTTTGTTTAGGCATGATTTTTGTTTAGTTAGGAATATAATA
Source organism: Zanthoxylum bungeanum (assembly GCA_019454045.1). NCBI lineage: Eukaryota > Viridiplantae > Streptophyta > Magnoliopsida > Sapindales > Rutaceae > Zanthoxylum > Zanthoxylum bungeanum. The sequence continues at coordinate 71,804 of SKCR01048386.1, read as the reverse complement.
ATCTTGATTGATTTTAATTAGGCATGATTTTATTTAATTTTGTCATGTGTTAAATATGTATTTAATTAATTTGGATGTGTTTTATGGGCTTTGGTGGGCTAATTGGGCTTGGGTCTGAGGCTAGCAGCAAAACCAGAAATATCGACACCGTTCGAACGCCGATTCGAACGCTACACGAACGCCCGCAATCTGCTTGATGTTCGAACGTGGTTGCGAACGCAGCACGAACGAAAATAGTGAACTTGTGAAATGAATCTGATGACATACTTATTTTGAATTTCCTCTTCCGACGTCCGTTTCCCGCGACTTTCGCGACTTAAAAGGTAGTGCCTCCAAATGAGACTCATCTTAAGGACTTATATGCAAAAATGCAGTGCCTACAGTCGCCCCCACTTTGACGGGACTTGTCTAATATGTAACATTGACAATCCTATCAAAGTTATGCAATGCATTTTCACTTACCTGGCTCGCCAGCTGCCACATGACTTGCCATGTGTTGAGTTGAGTTGATGTTGTGCCGTACCTGGCATGCTAAACCCCATACCCGAGGTGTCGCGGTTGCGTCTCCGTACCTAGAGTGTCGCAGTGATATCTCCATACCCGGAGTGCCGTACCTGGCATGCTAAACCTCATACCCAAGATGTCGCTGTAATATCTCCATACCCGGAGTGCAGTACCTGGCGTGCTAAACCTCATACCCAAGGCGTCGCTGTAATATCTCCATACCCGGAGTGCCGTACCTGGCGTGCTAAACCTCATACCCAAGGCGTCGCTGTAATATCTCAATACCCGGAGTGCCGTACCTGGCGTGCTAAACCTCCTACCCAAGGTGTCGCTGTAATATCTTCATACCGGAGTGCCGTACCTGGTGTGCTAAACCTCATACCCAAGGCGTCGCTGTAATATCTCCATACCCGGAGTGCAGTACCTGGCGTGCTAAATCACATACCCAAGGCGTCATTGTAATATCTCCATACTCGGAGTGTCGTACCTGGCGTGCTAAACCTCATACCCAAGGCGTCGTTGTAATATCTCCATACCCGGAGTACCGTACCTGGCGTACTAAACCTCTTACCCAAGGTGTCGCTGTAATATCTCCATACCCGGAGTGCCATACCTGGCGTGCTAAACCTCATACCCAAGGCGTCGTGTAATATCTTCATACCCAGAGTGCCGTACATGGCGTGCTAAACCTCATACCCAAGGCGTCGTTGTAATATCTCCATACCCGGAGTGCCGTACCTGGCGTACTAAACCTCATACCCAAGGCGTCGTTGTAATATCTCCATACCCTGAGTGTTGTACATGGCGTGCTAAACCTCATACCCAAGGCGTCGCTCTAATATCTCCATACCTGGAGTGTCATACCTAGCAGAACTGATACTAGTAATGATGTGGGCCTCGCCCCCAGAGTGTCATACCCGACAAGACTAATACTGATAATGATGTGGGCCTCGCCCCCAGAGTGCCATACCTGGCAAGACTGATACTGATAATGATATGGGCCTCAACCCTGGGACTCATCCCTAAAACTGATGCTGGTATGGGTCTCGCCCCCGGGACTCATCCCCAAAACTGATACTGATGATGCGAGTCTCAACCCTGGGACTCATCCCCATAACTGATGCTGATGCAGGCCTCACCCTCGGGACTCATCCCCAAAATGATACTGATGATGCGGGTCTCAACCCCATAACTGATGCTGATGCGGGCCTCGCCCCCGGGACTCATCCCCAAAACTGATACTGATGATGTGGGTCTCAACCCCCAAACTGATACCGATTCCTTCCTGAAACTGATGACACCGTACTGTTGCTGCTTCTAGTTGGCTTGCTTTGGCCGCTTTCTCTTTTTCTTCTTTGAAACATGTTATTACAAACCAGAACAAACACAAAAAGAATGCAAATATGTTACGTGTATGCATGCATGCATGAATGAGTTTCCTATCCCGTTGGGTTAGATCCTCTGTCAATTCCCTTGGTGATTACTCGGTCTTCTCTTCCTCTGGCAAAATACTGCTTCAATCTATCCACATTGATCGGCTTGGTGAACTCATTTCCTTCCAAGTCTGACAGCCTCACTGCCCCATTTCCCATTACTGAACGGTTATTCTGTCTTTTCTGCTTGCTTCTTTTGGGAATCCCTTGTGTTCTGAGTGTCGCTGAATATCATGGTATCAGGGTTGAATGCTTTTGTCAAATATACTCATGTCATGCAGGTTGAAAGGAAAAGACTCAGGCAAGTAGGCGAAATGGATGTCTTTATTATTATTCAGGAAAAGGTTCAAACAAGTACACGAAGTCGATGTCTTTATTAAAAATGTAGAAAATAAACCAGAAAGAACAGTTTCATTATTCGCAGCATTGCCTTCTTCCTCGGCCTATGGTTCTTCACTGCTGTCATCCCTTATCCCCATGTAAGAATCTTGGTGGTTGAAAGTTTGGAGGACAAAGCTTTCGAGCAGGCCGGAGTTGATCATGTAAGTGGGTGGGGGAACAAAGTGATAATTTGGTAGAGGGTTGGTGTATGTGCTAGGCTGTTCTTTTTCAGGATTTGGTATTTTGTGGGCATCAATGAGATCCTGAATTTCATAACGGAGGCGGGAACAGCTTTCAGTATCATGGCCGTGTTGCTGGTGGAAGTGACAGTAGCGGTCTATTTTTAGATGTGGTGGTGGGGGATTGGAAGTGGTTTAGGCTCCAAGGGTTTTAAGAATCCTTGCCTTGTCAACTTCTCAAGCACTTTGGACAAAGGTCTTCCAAAGTTGGAGAAACGCCGATTCTTGATGGCAGTAACCTCGACAGCAGCGGGCTTGGTCTCAGAATGCCCCCCAAAAGTCCTCATATTTTGGCCATAGAACTTTCTGTTCTCGGCTTCCTCTTCTTCAATGTCCAGGACAGTTTCCCTCAGCTGTCGGAAATCCGCAATCATTAAAGTCATCCTCCTCAACTTGCCATAGATCGATGGCTTAGTTCCCTTGATGATCATTTTAATCTGGTCCTTCTCAGAGGGCCGAGTCTGCATTTTCAGAAGCTGGCTTCTCCAGAGGTCTACATACTCCTTGAAGCTTTCCTCCAGTTTCTACTTAGTATTTTCCAAATCTCGGAGTGACAAATCAATCTCCAGGTCTGTAATATACTGTTTCAGAAATGCATCTGCCAATTCCCTCCAATCTTCTTTAACTTTTTTTTCAAGGCTGTGATACCAAACTACCGGCGCTCCCTCAAGTGACATCCCAAACATTTTATGCACTTGACGCTTGGATAAACCCACTAAACTCATAACTGAAACATACTGACGGAGATGGACCCTCGGATCCCCATTCCCATTGAACTTAGCCATATCCGGCATCTTGAATTGGGATGGCAACTGTTCTTCAAAGGTCATCGCCTCATAGTCTAGTAAGTCTTCGTCATTACCCTACATCTTATGGGTAACAGACTCTACCTGGTCACGGAGTTTCTGTATCTCGGCCTGAGACCCGGCTATTCTCCCAACGTCATATTCAGCCATATCATCATCAAAAGTGGGGATGTCATCCCCCAACCTATTCGGAGGCTCCTCACGTCTTACATTCTCAGAGTTCCCCCAGCACGGGGCACAGCCATATTTTCCATGGCAGTAGTCAAGGCTTGCAACTGTTCGGTAATCTTGGTGAAACCATTCTCCAGTTGGTCCATGCGAGATATTTCATTTTCTGATCCACTCATATTTGTTATCGGCCTTTTAGTGAGTCTTCCCTCTTCCCTAACCCAACAAGACTCTATGATATCTTTTATAGACATAAAGGGTGTTAACAGGATATATGTATGCATGAGATGAATGAGACGCATGCGATACAAGGAATATATCAACTCATTAAAATTTTCACACAAATCGGCCCATCAATATTTTAGAAGCTTTTGGGCTAACTGTCATAGGAGTGAACTCGTCCCAGTTTAAATGGCCCAATAAGTTCACATCTCATGGCAAGAAGTCCGACCATATCCAAATGATAATGTTCCTAAACACAAACATATAATGGCCCATTGGCGTTTTAGAATTTTTTGGCCCAATCATCATAAGATATGTTCTTGTCCCAGTTTAAATGGCCCAACAAGCCCATACCTCATGACAAAAGGTCCGAATGGATCCAAACGATAATGTTCCCAAACACAAGCATACATAAATAATTTCTACAAGGTGGCCCATCAACATTTCAGAAGCTTTTGGCCCAATTGTCATAGGATACGAACTCGTCCCAGTTTAAATGGCCCTACAAGTTCGCATTTCTGACAAGAAGTCCAACTGCATCCAAATGAGGATGGTCCACAAGCACAAGGAAATCGTTGCTATAGGCCATACAACCCTGGTCTACGTGTGGGTTTGCGGGAGTGTAGACAAAGACTCTCACTGGCGAGGGATTGCCCACAACTAGGTCTCCCCACTCAAGGATTCGAGCGACCAAGTGAGGTACCTTTTTATACCTTACAGTACGTGCCAACGAGTTATGGTGTGTGACTGACTGTCAGATGGTTTCCCATTGTAGATTCCCCAGATGGAGGGTGGAGCGAGGCTCTCTTAAGTACCCAAGCCTCTTAGGCTCTTATCGCTTGGTGACAGGAATAAACAACGAGTCATCCAAATTAGTCCATCACAATAGGCTACAAGTAATTGATTATCTAGGTGCCTTCACAGCTTTTCCTTATATAAATGTAGTGAATGAAGGAAGAAACCAAACCATTACCAAGCCTTAAAAAGTACATTTGATTAAACCCCTTTTAACCCACAGTAGACACGGTTAATTAAAGCACAAATCCAAACATTACAATACATTATTTTGGGGCCAATTCTTTATCCCCAATGGAGTCGCCAGACTGTGGGAACACAGAAACTGGGTGACGCATGCTGTTCCGGGCTCGCGGCCCGGTTGGGAGTACGGAGTAGCCCGCATGGGACTAAACCGAAGAATAATGGAGTCGCCACCCGGTGTGAACTGGGACAAAGATTTAAGGCCGCACTCACCCCTCGCAAGGGAAGACCTCAAACCGTTGGGTTCGAAATGGTCCCTTACTTATGCCACTTGTAATGAAATGATTTGTGCAATAATTTAACCAAGCCCAAGCAAAATATTTTCAAAAGTATTCTACTTTTAGGTTCACATGCATGAAAGTAATCATCATAACAGCGAACATGCAATAGCACACAGCAATCTCATGAACATACTTCGATCATATAATGCGGAAAACAAAGAACAACCTAAACATAATGTAATTCCAAACGCAAAATAAATGACTAATCATGCTTGAAAATGAACAACTAAATAGGCTAAATCATGCTTAAGAACCAAGTAACATACTAACGGCCTAATCATGCTTGAATACCATCTCATGAACACATCAAATAGATAAATCAGAGATACAAATAATATGATTGATTACATGATACAAGAGAAATCACCTAAGAAACAATTATGCATGACATGTGATGAAAAAGACTCAGTTCAGTGTATGCGCGTTCGTGTAGCGTTTGAAAACGCGTTCGAACGGTAAACAGAAGGTTCGCGTTCGTATAGTATTTGAGAACACGTTCGAACGGGACATGGCCTGATGAAACAAAACACATTCGCGTTCGAGGTAGCGTTCGTAAACGCGTTCGAACGGTAAATAGAAGGTTCGCGTTCGTATAGCGTTTGAGAACGCGTTCGAACGGGACCAGACCTGATGCATGATAAAACAAAGGAAATACGTACGCGTTCGAGTAGCGTTAGTAAACGCGTTCGAATGGTAAACAGAAGGTTCGCGTTTGTGTAGCGTTTGAGAACGCGTTCGAACGGGACTAGACCTGATGAAACAAAACACATTCGCGTTCGAGTAACGTTCGTAAACGCGTTTGAATGGTAAACAGAAGGTTCACATTCGTATAGAGTTTAAGAACGCGTTCGAACGGGACCAGACCTGATGCATGAGAGACGACGCAACATATACATAAATAAGCAAATCCATAATGTAGGACCCCGTGTGCCCGATTGAACTCATTCTCATTCAATCGGGTGTACCTTGTCCGGCGCGGCAAAACATCATGGTAAAGGTATCCTCTAGGCATTTTCCCTCGAATAGATGACCTTTAATCCACCGTAGTTAGCCCATGCGCATTAGAATGTAATGCATGCATGAATAGAACAATGATATGCATAAAGTCAATGAGATAACAAAAAGCGCGGCAAAACATCGTGGTAAGGTAGCCTTCAGGCATTTTCCCTCGAATAGAGGACCTTTAATCCACCCTAGTTAGCCCATGCGCATTAGAATGAAATACATGCATAAATAGAACAATGATATGTATAAAGCCAATGACATAACAAAAAGCGTGGCAAAACATCGTGGTAAGGTAGCCTTCAGGCATTTTCCTCGAATAGAAGACCTTTAATCCACCCTAGTTAGCCCATGCGCGTTACATCACAATGCATAGAAAGTAAAGACAACGATATAGGACTTCATATGCTCGGTTGAACATATCTCACATCCATCCAAACATACTTTGTCCGGCGTTCAAAGTATTGGCGTAAAGGTAGCCTTTTGGCCTTTCTTCCCTCGAATGGAAAACCTTTAGACCAATATGCTAAACCCATGCGCATCACATCATCAACACACAAACAAACAACATACAAAAGTAAAATGATGAAATATAAGATGCGGATAATAAACAATCAAGATAAAATAAAGGGAGATATGTGCCGTTTACTCAAGTGGTACATGGAGTTGTATCCCAAGTACAGACCGCACTACCGTCCATTCGGATTCGGTTACAGAATTTACGTCTGGGTTTCCATCCTATATACCACAAGAGACGACACATTTTCCCTTTCATTCGAAGGCCACAACATGCATCCACAAATGACTCTCATGCGAATAAAACAATTAAAAAACGATTGACAATAAATAGAAAAAGTGCCCTCAGGTCTAACCTTTTAAATCACCTCTCGGATGTACGGTACACGATCGTCGGAAGGGCTAACGCTCCACAACTCCTCTGGTTCACTAGTTCACTGCTCTCGTTCGTTGTCTCACTATTTTTAGTCGTCGTTCTCCCTGTTTTACTACTGTTTTTACTGTATTTCGCTGCTCTTTCGATGACATTTTCTGGTCACTGTTTCAAGTATTTTAGGCCACTGTTTTGGGGTATTTGGGGCTGCTGTTTAGGGGTGAATTTTGGTAGTTTGGGGGGGGGGGTGTTCCAGGGGCAGTTTTTCGGTCAAACAGTGAATGTTTTAGGTAGTGATTTTTGGTAATACAGTGGATGTTTTAGGGGCTTTGATTTTCGGTTATGGAGGGAAGAGGATGAGAGAAAATTATTTGTTGCTTCGTGAGTGTATTAGGCGTGAATGGAGAGGCTTTTTCTTTGATGTATATGCGTGAGAGTTCGGGGGGTTCAAGGGTTGGAATAGCTTTGTTTTTATAGGTAAATGGGATGGGTGAATCTTTGCTTGACAAGGAAGGGATTTGTGCATTAAAGGAGGATTTGATTTAGTGTTAAACAAGGAAAACCAAAGATTGATTGGAGACAATATTTGATTTGTTTAGGAAGGTTATATATTTAATTTGTTTTGTTTAGGCATGATTTTTGTTTAGTTAGGAATATAATAATCTTGATTGATTTTAATTAGGCATGATTTTATTTAATTTTTTCATGTGTTAAATATGTATTTAATTAATTTGGATGTGTTTTATGGGCTTTGGTGGGCTAATTGGTCTTGGGTGTGAGGCTAGTAGGAAAACCAGAAATACCGACACCGTTCGAACGCCGATTCGAACGCTACACGAACGCCCGTAATCTGCTTGACCTTCGAACGTGGTTGCGAACGCAGCATGAACGAAAACATTGAACTTGTGAAATGAATCTGATGACATACTTATTCTGAATTTCCCCTTCCGACGTCCGTTTCCCGTGACTTCCGCGACTTAAAAGGTAGTGCCTCCAAATGAGAATCATCATAGGGACTTATATGCAAAAATGCAGTGCCTACACTCAAGTCTCCTTCCAATAACAGCATATTTGCGGTCGCCGCTGATTCAATAGATTGTTGTACTCGTGGATTTGTTAGGGCTGCTACATGAGTTGATAGGGTTGAAATCTGAGCTGTAAGTACCACAAGAGGGTCCACTTTATATATTCATGCCACCTTGGTCATCGTAGTGTGTTCACTTGGCCATTAGAAGTGGTTAATGTCCATTTATTCTAACAGATTGTATGCATCCTCAACCGACTTCTTGAATAGAGCTCCCACAGCTGCTGCATCAACCATAGTCATATTCGAACCATTAATCCCATTATAGAACAAGTGAATCTGGACCCAGTTGGCATAATCGTGTTGTGGACATCTTCAGAGTAGAACCTTAAAGTGCATTCATGATTCATACAGATTCTCAGTCTCCAGTTGTTTAAATATGCTAATTTCTGCTCTCAGTTGAGCTGATTTAGCTGGTGGAAAGAACCTCTCAAGAAATTTCGTGGTCATATCCTGCCATGTCATGATATTCCCCATCTGTATTGATTGAAGCCAATCCCACGCTTTATCCCTTAAAAAGAATCAGAATAAGCGTAGCCTGATAGCCTCTTTAGTCACGCCATTCATCTTTATGGTGTTTTCCATCTCCTGTAACATCCTTAAATGCATGTTGAGATTCTCTACAGCTGAACCCCCAAACTGATTCTTTTGCACCATGTTGATCAATGAAGGTTTCAGCTCAAAGTTGTTAGCATTGATTGGCAGATGCGCAATCCTAGAGTAATTATCATCTATGACCGGCTTGAAGTAATCTATGATTGCCACAAGGCGTGGATTGTTCTCTCTGTTTTCAGCCGCCATTACTTTCTTTTCAATTTTCCTTTCTTTCCTTAGTTTCCTCGATGTTCTTTCTATTTCAGGATCAAACAGAAGCGAGTCGAGACTTGTGGATCTTTGCATTCACTGAAGCACAAAAAGACAAAAAATCAATAATCAAACAAAACAAAACAAAAATAAACTTAAAACATAAATAATTTAGAAATAAAAATAAAAATCCAAATTAAAGCTAAGGTTACTTGGTAATATTATTAATGTGAATTAAATTAACAATCCTCAGAAACGGCGCCAAAAACTTGTTGCGATATTTTATATCGTACCGCAAGTGTACAATGTCAAGTTTTAGTAAAGATGAGTGAAGAGTGTCGAACCCACAAGATTGTGTTCAAATCACACTAAGTACTATAATTAGTAAACCTAAATTTATTTAGAAAATAATTAATAAAGATAAAACTAAATAACTAAGATATGAAAATAATTAAATAAGAGAAACCAATACGAGAGAGATTCTAGATTCTGATTTCACCTAGTTATCCCCTATATACTTGTCATGCCAATTAATCCTTGTCCAGTTTCATTATTTATAAGTCAAGAATCATAAAGTATTCACTCCATCTCCCGAGCAATAGTGAAAATATTATCAATTACAGACTTCGATATCCCTATAAAAATCTAGTAATCAACAACTCATTACGTCTTGTGATTCTGTGTTAACGACTTCAAAGGAACTATAGATTCTCTTGAACTCTATAAAACTCCTAAGTTATATTCTCTAGATCTTATTCAAAATCCCTCTCTCTCGAGTGATAGATTCTAAACATGCATCATCTCCATTTGTGGCCAATAAATAAGAAATATTAAAAGTAAGAGAATACAAATAAACTGAATAAAAAATTTATATAAATTAAATTAGAAACAACACATAGGTTCAAGCATTAGTTACATCATCCTCTAGAATTATGGAGTTAGCTCGTGACTAAAGATAAAAATAATGAAAATAGGGTCATGAACATAATGGACATCATTAGAGTTTAAAGAAAGAAACTAGATGATTAAACCCGAATTGAATCCCTTCCTCTTCGGACGTCACCATCTTTGTCTCATCTTCTCGTTCTTCAATCCTCCTTCTTGGATCTCTCTAAAATATGTGTTTAGCACTCTTGAGTAGTGTATTAGCCTCCCTCCTAGGGTTTTGGATGAGCTTGTGTATTTATAATAAAGTCTTAAAGTCATTGTGCATGTAAAACCCTAAAAATTGGTGTTTCTGGGCTCTGCGCGACGCCGGAAAGTGGGCGCCGTGGCACCGAAGCTGTGGGACTTAAGTATGAGTGATCCTGAAGAGGCATCGCGGCGCCAGAAGTTGGGCGCCACGACGCCAGTCACTTTTCTGGCGTGTTGATTTCTGTACTTTTCGCTTTTCCTATGTGCTTCCAATGAGTCCGTAAGGTTCCAAAACACATACAAATGCCCCAAGATCAATGTTCCAATGCTTCCTACAAATAAATCATAAAAGAAACTACAAATACATTAAATGATACGGAATCTAACAAAATAGTAAGCTAAGAATGAAGTAATAAGTGAGTATAAACCGCACTTATCATATTTCTTTATTGAATACTGAACTCTCTACTATTTACTGAAAAACCGTGCTCTTTATTGGAAACTGTGTTATTTTCCGAAAATTATACTGTCTGTTGAAAACTATATTATTTTTTGGGGTTATTTACCTTTTACTACTAAAGTTATGATAAAATAACAACTGAGTACTATGGATATTAACATATTACAGTTTACTACTAAACTTATATAAAATTTAACATTTTACTATTTTTCCATCTAAACCGTTAGTTGACCGTCAGTTGACCTTTAAAAATATTATTTTATCCTCAAAATAAAATAAAAGTAAAAATTACAATTATACCCTTTAAAAACATATCTAAATCTTATATATAACAATAAAAGAAATGCAGTCAACAATCACATTTATAAAAATACTTTAGTTTCTAAACAGTCCATAAAACCCAACAAAATAAAAAATTTAATTTACCAAAATAATTTAATAATTAACATTCTCATAATATCCAAAATACTTTAAAGTATAACAATAAAAGAGATGTACTCAAGAATCATTAATTCTTTATTCAATTATATTCTTGACAGTGGAGGGGAACAATAAAGACAATTAGTAATCGTATTGTCAATATCTTTTTTACTTTTTATTTTTGTTCTTCCTTTGGTAATGATAAAATTACCCTTAATTTTTTTAGAATATTTATAATTTATAATAATTTGTGGGTTAAGACTCTTTTATCCTTACGATGTCAGCATAATGTCATGGTCAACTGACGGTCAACTAACGGTTTGGATGGAAAAGTAGTAAAATGTTAAATTTTATATAAGTTTAGTAGTAAAATGTAATATGTTAATATTCATAGTACCCAATTGTTATTTTATAACAACTTTAGCAGTAAAACGTAAATAACCCTATTTTTTGAGCTATTTATTGAAAACTGTGCTTTCTATCTAGACATTATAAACACGATCTGAGAAAAACACGAAGTTAGTTCATAAAACGATTGTTGAAAAAAATAGCTTTTATGAAAACCTCACTAGTACCGTAACCCAAGGGCATGAAATCTACTTAGCGGGACCTAACACCGCGTAAGTATGGGAATCTGAGCTGTAATTGAAATAGTCTAAGAGGGCTTATCTGAAACCATTTGGCATGCCAAAGGGCGATATTATACTGGGGTTTGAAAATATTTTCCTATTGTTTCTTGTAAAACATGTTCATTAAAACTTATAAACATCATTCATAAGTTGAAAATATGAGCTACACACTTGTAACATGAAAACGTAATTCATGAAAACATTAACTACAAATTGAAATATGTCGCTTGAAAATAGGCCAATTGTAAACAGAAACGTAATTCAAAATCATATACGTCAAAGACTGAAAACTATAAACATGCACTTCAACTGAGAACATAAATCATGAAATCATACACATAAATGACGTGTGCACTAGCTTATGCAAATAATGCTCAACTAGGACCCATTATCTATTTTAGAATAAGTATGGGATGAGCGTCGTCCGAACAGAACTGTAACGAGTACTTCTAAATGAAATCTCACAATCTAGAATATGTATTACAGATATATGGTGTATGACGTAAACTGAAAACGTAATTTGAACTCATGCACCGAAAATGTAAACTGAACCCATAATTGGATATGTAGCGGAAAACATAGCTGAATTCTTAAATAGAAAACTTGAACTAAAACATAAAATATAAAACGTAGATTGAATTGTAATGAACATTAAAAAGTGTACACTTAATAAAAGAGAAACTAATCATTTACACTCATAATTTCATTAATCCCCTTAATTTAGCACATTTATAAAATAATAATTAAATATATATTTTATATAATTAAAATAATACTTCGGATGCATAACTAGAAAAATGGACGTGACATTTGGATTTTGGAGGCCAAAAACTTAAAATGGCGTTCAAACAATGTACAATTTTGGAAATTCCAACTTTATGTTATTTTCGTATTTTGGCCATAAATTTTTATTTCGATATCGGATTAAGGATATTCTAGTTCCAGATGAAAGAAGACGCAAATATCTACAACTTTTCTGTTGACAAGGTTTTCTAATTTTTAGGTTTTCAAGATCGAAATTGACGAAAAATCCAAAGTGTATTATATGTAATTATAAAAAAAAAATTGGTGGAGGGTTTCATCCACCTTTCGGTGGATGACCCATCCACCCGCATGCATTCAATTGCAAATTTCAATTGAATACATGTGAAGAGGTGCTATAGAGGTGCTCTGCACCTCATTTCTTCAGCCCATGAGTCCATAGTTTTCTCTGAAAATTTATAGAATTCCAGCTTTTGTGTGTTTTATTTTTTTGAACTTTCTTTTAATTTGTTTCTTTCAGTTATAAAATTACGTGTGTTTTTATTCAAATCATGAGTAGCTAATTTCATCATGTTGGGGTAAAGGGTGAAGCTTTTAATATGAGAATATAGATTAATCTCACTTACATTATAATATATGAATTGTAATATAAAGATAAATATTTAATTTTGAAGATTCGATTTTACACAAAGTTCTGACCCTATGCGGAAATAATCACAATTAATTGAGACAAGTCCTAATTAATGTGTCTATGGAAAATCAACTACCAACCACCATATCCAACAACAATAAATTCCACAATATTAATTTAATACGAAATGTAAATTGCGGAAAGGTAAATCAATCACACAAAATCAACACAATAATTTTGGTGACGAAGTGGAAAACTCTTCCGAGTAAAAAACCACTCCGGGTATAGGCTACCACCCGAATCCACTATATCGAGAAATAACTTACAGCGATGGTCAAGACCTATGGTGGCAACTCCACCGACTCAAGTACCTCTATACTGCAAGAACTCAAGGAACTCCTCAAGCCCGCGACCCACGGTTTTCTTCAGAACCTCTGAAGTCTCTGAGTAGATTATATCACCAATTGACGCCGGAACTCCGACTACCAAAACTCCTCCTATAGAACTCTAAAGGATTAGGGATTTTGGGTTATGTTGTGTTGAAGGTTTATCAAAGATGGAATCACACCATTAATAAAGAAGACAAGAAGATGAAGAAGTCTTCAATGGTGGATTCAAAGAGAGTTGAAAGCTTTGAGAGATTTGGCTCAAGGGAAAAGTGTTTCAGCTCTTTCAACTAAAGGGGAATGGCGGCTAAGTGTTATATTTATAGGTAGGGTGAAAACCTAGGGTTTTGCAGGCTAAAAACGCGTCCAGATCGCAGTCGCGTTCGAACGCTTACTAGAACGCTACACGAACGCGCCCTTTCTGTGAAGACTCGTTCGAACGTCAATCGAACGCACAACGAACGTGAACTCTCTAGAATGCTCCCGTTCGAACCTAATAGAGAACGTGCCACTAACTCCACACGTTCGAACCCAATTACGAACACAGCTCCAACGCCACTCGTTCGAACACTGCAACGAACGCACCACGAACGCATGTCTGATGCACAGCAGCCAAAACCCAGTCCAATTGCACAAAGATCTTCACGACATATTACAACTCAATTGAACTTATTTTGTCACGGACACATGCCAATAAAAATGGAACTCACAATCTCCCCCTTTGGCATTCCGTGACAAAATACTACCTAATACAAAGACTACGGTAATAGACCCAAAAAGCAAATAGTCAACTGTCAACCATCAAAACAGTGACTTATTACAAAGGACTCGATCTAACACCTAACAAAGTAGTCTTGAAAGAAATGCCACCGCAGCAACATACCTGCTACCTGAAACATCCACAAACAACAATATACCGTGAAAAGCATTGGGATAATCAAGTAAAACATAAAGCAGGTAAAAATCTCATGCATGTACAAATAGAAATCCTTCTCCCCCTTAATCTTAACTCCCCTTAAAACGGAGATATCTAAAGGATATTCTACGGCTCTCTCCTATATATTAAAGCTCTCCCCCTTAATATATTACTCTCCCCCTTTGTCACGAAATGACAAAGGATAAAAGAAACAAGAAAAATAACAGTAGAACAGGAGAAAACACATACAAGAGCATAAACAGACAGGAATAACTCCCCCTCACTAACAGACACATAAAGTTAGCAAAATAAGACACGGGAAGCAAACCAAACTCAGAAAAGTGCATAGGAAAGAAAAAAAATAGGTATGCAATAACATGAAGCACACACAGGCACATACTGAGATAATAGAAATCCTGTCAAAAACTGACTGAAACAGCATTTCAAGCTGATACAATGATACCCAGTCAGTATTCAGCTGTTTATGACATGAAACAATATGCATCATTTTAAAAGTGGCTAAATACAACACTTATGCATATGACATAAACACCAAAGCATATAAAGCACTTGCGTGGAAAATAAAGTGCATAACGAATCAAGGCTTAAGACCTTATTTTATGAGCTGGACACAGCCAAAGAAATCCATCTCTAAACAAACCAAGTCCACAAAATGAGTGTTCAAACCCAGCACCACTAGGACCTGAAAATAAGCAACATGGTTGCATGCTATATTATTTACCCCAGAAATATCATGAGCTCATTTTTACAACTCTTTCGAGTGAAGGGTTTTTGCCCTTATCTTTTGAAATATGGCCATTTTGGCTCTTTTGCACTTGAGTCTCATTTTTCTTTTTAAATATATTTCTTTTTACTTTTACAAGGGGATAGCAAGGTCATCTAGTCAAAGGTCACACTATTAAGCAAACAAAGCATTGAAGAGATTAGATTGCCATTCCAAAAACTCATACATGCGACCAAGCCTTGATAAAATAAAAATGTGTATGTGAAAGTGCAAGCACATGATATACCAAAGGTTTTATCACACACACTCATGTATATAGAGCATCAAGAAAAATAACAGCATATCATACATGCATAATCATATATCCTACATACCAGGATCACATGCACATGCTATTCATGCTCTAACAAGCCATAAAAAAAATTTGGTCTTTTTCAAAATATATAATATTTTTTTTTTGATTTTTCAGTTTTAAAGCACAAAAAATAAAGACACAAAACAGCTTGTAAAACATCCAATGATACGTGGAGTTGTATCCACGAGTGCAGATCATACTACCGTCCATTCGGAATCGGCTATGAAATTTATGTCCGGGTTTCCATCCTATATACCAAGGGACATATAACAAAAAAACAAGACACACACACCCATATGCTGTGAAAATAAAATAAACGTGCAAAAACATAAACACACGCACACACACAAGCAATGGGAAAATAAAAGTGCATCATTTAAGCAGAGTTACACCGAAGTGCACTCTCATAATGTCCATCAGGACATGCAGAGGAAGATGGGTATTCATCTTGCTTCCTCACCCAAACTTTTCTAGGAACCACTTCCACACTAGAGTTCCCAGACAACAAAGAAAGTTTCTCACTAAGAAATAGTGTCTGTTTAGTTAGTGCAGAAACTTGAGAAGCTAGATTTGAAGAATCAAATCTAGGCGACACACTCTTAGGCCTTCTCTTTTGCTTGTGCAACATGAAGCACTTAGGCCTAATATGTCCAGCCTTGCCACAGTGGTGGCACACAGGCACAAACCTCAGATGAGAGCGAGGTTTTCCCATAACACCTCTAGAACGAGGTTGGGTCACAGGACGAGGAACAAACGGAGGAATCACATGACTACACACAACAGGCTTTTTGCCTAAGTCACGTTTAGCTGCTACAGGCACAGCTTTGGAAGAAGAAGCCTTATTAAAGTTAGGCTGAGAAATAATTCCTAACATACGGTCCACATTTTTATTCTCACTAGAAAATACAGACAACTGGGTTCTAGTATCTTCAAGTTCAGTTTCTAATATTGGACCCTATTAATTAGACCTATATTTCTCTCCTCCAGGTCATCTACCATCAAAAGGCTTTGCTCAAATTTGGCTTGAGCTTCATTCTTTTCTAGCTCAACAGCTTTCAGCCTTTTATTGACCTCTATGTTAGTCTTCTTAGTAGCTAAACTCTCATTAAACAGTTCAACATAAGCTACCTGAAGACTTTCCTCATCTACAGACTCATCAAGAGAGACTTCAGAATCATCATCATTAACCACAATCTCTCTCTCACCAGTCACACTAGCAGTAAAGGCAATAAAATTTTTTCTGCCTTTAGGAGACTCATCAGAAGAGTAACCACCTTCTGAATCACTAGGAGATGCTGCCATGGCTTTCTTGCCTTTAGCCCTAAGATATGTGGGACACACAGATCTAACGTGCCCATATCCTTCACATTCGTAGCATTGGGCACCACGGGATCTACTATCCCTATCCTCTCTAGACTCACTCCTGATATGCCTATCCTCCTATCCCTATATACTGCTATGGCCACTCTTCTTAAGTTTAAGAAATTTCTTAAACTTCTTTGCAAACAAGGCCAAGTCACGATCCGTGATGGTATCACTATCACCAGACGTATCATGCACAACTTCCTTAGCGATTTTCATCGCAAACGTTTTTGGCTCTCTAAAACCAGGAAGCTTTTTCTCATAAACCTGCAGCTTTCCTACGAGTTCATCTAAATTAAGCTGATCGAGGTCATTGCTTTCCTCGATGGCGGTGATTTTGGGTAGGAACTTATCAGGTAGGGATCTCAGGATTTTCCTAACTATCCTATTCGTAGGTATAGTCTCACCTAGGTTAAAACTAGAGTTAACGATATCGTTAATCTCAGCATAAAATTCATCAAAGGTCTCATCATCTTTCATTTTGGCGACCTCAAACCTAGTGGCTAAATCCTGGAGTCTATTATTTTTAACAGACAATGTGCCCTCATGCACAGTCTGCAGGATGTCCCAAGCATCCTGGCTATCTCACACATTGAGATTCTCCTAAACTCAGCAGAACAGACAGCACCATGTATGGCATTAACAGCTTTGCTGTTCCTATTGCTAGCATCAAATTCGTCCTTGGTCCAGGTCAATTTGTCTTTAGGGGAAGTGACCCCATCAACAGTAACAACGGGAGGTTTCCACCCGTATTCAACAGACATCCAGACCCTCTCATCTAAGGACTTAAGGAAAGCTCTCATGCGAACCTTCCAATGCAAATATTCCGTGCCATCAAAAAAATGGCGGACAATTTAAGGGTTGACTACGCTCCATAGCTAATGGGTCAAGGATTGAGTTCAGGCTCTGATACCAATTTAGATTCGATTTTACACAAAGTTCTGACCCTATGCGGAAATAATCACAATTAATTGAGACAAGTCCTAATTAATGTGTCTATGGAAAATCAACTACCAACCACCATATCCAACAACAATAAATTCCACAATATTAATTTAATACGAAATGTAAATTGCGGAAAGGTAAATCAATCACACAAAATCAACACAATAATTTTGGTGACGAAGTGGAAAACTCTTCCGAGTAAAAACCACTCCGGGTATAGGCTACCACCCGAATCCACTATATCGAGAAATAACTTACAGCGATGGTCAAGACCTATGGTGGCAACTCCACCGACTCAAGTACCTCTATACTGCAAGAACTCAAGGAACTCCTCAAGCCCGCGACCCACGGTTTTCTTCAGAACCTCTGAAGTCTCTGAGTAGATTATATCACCAATTGACGCCGGAACTCCGACTACCAAAACTCCTCCTATAGAACTCTAAAGGATTAGGGATTTTGGGTTATGTTGTGTTGAAGGTTTATCAAAGATGGAATCACACCATTAATAAAGAAGACAAGAAGATGAAGAAGTCTTCAATGGTGGATTCAAAGAGAGTTGAAAGCTTTGAGAGATTTGGCTCAAGGGAAAAGTGTTTCAGCTCTTTCAACTAAAGGGGAATGGCGGCTAAGTGTTATATTTATAGGTAGGGTGAAAACCTAGGGTTTTGCAGGCTAAAAACGCGTCCAGATCGCAGTCGCGTTCGAACGCTTACTAGAACGCTACACGAACGCGCCCTTTCTGTGAAGACTCGTTCGAACGTCAATCGAACGCACAACGAACGTGAACTCTCTGGAATGCTCCCGTTCGAACCTAATAGAGAACGTGCCACTAACTTCACACGTTCGAACCCAATTACGAACACAGCTCCAACGCCACTCGTTCGAACACTGCAACGAACGCACCACGAACGCATGTCTGATGCACAGCAGCCAAAACCCAGTCCAATTGCACAAAGATCTTCACGACATATTACAACTCAATTGAACTTATTTTGTCACGGACACATGCCAATAAAAATGGAACTCACAAATTTAAATCTGGATTAATTATTGATAAACTTTGTTACCGTCTATATGGCTGGTTTTATTTATTTGGCATAATTGAGTACATAACTGGACTTATTATAGACAAATATTATCATCGCCTTTATGACTGGTTTTATATATTTTGGCATAATTAATTCATGAAATAAATTAATTGGGTAATAATGACAATTTATATATTATAAAAAATAAGATTTCTAAATTTGAAATATTAAAAGTGGATCCCATAACCCCATCATTTTATTTTATTATTGTAGTCTAATTTAAAATTTTCAATCATTTCAAATAATATAGTCTTTTTATTTTCACTCAAATTATTATTTTATTTTATTACTTACACACTCGTATACTTGGGAGTAAAGAATCACTTTATGAGTGTGTCAAATAGCATATACTGAAACTAAAGTACATTGTAACATAAATAGCTGGAAGACATAAGGAGATGAGTAGTATTTACTCACAGAACCGGCTTCCTAATACACATGTGCTCAAATGAAACTGGAAGGATTCTTATGTGTGGGATCTATCATGTGTTCGAGTATGGTTAGCATACTCGAACAAACAATCCTAATCATGCACGTGAATGATGTGTTTTACTCATGATGACAAGGGAACCTAAGACGTTTCCCAACATGCTGAAATACAACGTGGGGCAAATACAAAGCAAGTCCGGGAACAGGCATCTCATGACAATTCCAGCCCGACCATCGATTACAACATCCAATAACAACACAAAAGGGATAGATAGAGGCTAAATCTCTACATGTTTTTCTCAACACTAATTATCATCAAATTGACATACCATGTAACATGAAATCAAACCCAATTCATAAATTCCATGACATAACAAAACCCCTAATTTCTAGGATTTACCCAACCTATAGCATATAATGTAATTCCACTCAAATCATGCACATATCAAGTTATTAGACACCTATCAAAGCATGATTAACTTGCTAATCATTCAAAATCATGAGAAAATCAAATGGGTCATGCATGGGTTTCACCTAAGCTTGAGAAATCCATGGTGAAATGCAAAACAAATGATAAAGTGAGGAATAAATAGCTTACTTGCTTCTCTAAATGCTTGGAAATGCATGAGAATCTCAAGATTCAAGCTTGATTTGATGATCTAACTTAGGATTTTTAAGAGAGAGAAAGATGAGAGAAAGATGATGAAGAAAATATCTAAAGAGCCATATTTATAGTGGACCGAAAATCCAGAATTTTTGGTCTAAAAATCACAGGAATGCACACAATTTTTCAATGTCGCATTCGAACTAGCTGAAGAATGTCACACAAATGCTAGCACTCTGGAAGGTTGCGTTTGAACAAACTGTAGAACATAACTCAAATGAAAATTATCTGGGAAGTTTTATACGAACAACATGAAGAACGCGTCACAAACGAGAATACTGGTTGTGTTCGAACGCCAGAATGAATGCAACATAAACGAAAAATGATGAAATTTTAATCTCTTACATGAGGTCTAAACTCGGCTTATACGGGTCGGTTTACACAGAGTCCCTATATATACATGGAACATCACATGCATGAACTATATGACCATGTTAGACATGCTAAACGTCGGGGATGTTACACTTTGAAACTATATTGAAGTGATTAATATATAATTTTCTTGATTAATAAATCATTTGAAAATTTAATTTGTTTGAATTTTGAATTAAATATTTTATTTAATTCAATTATTATTTTAATTATTATTAAGATATTAATTATATCTTTGATTTTATTTTTAAAGATATGATAGGATATTTGATATCCTATCAAAATTAATTCAAACAAAATTTGCCCATTGGACGAATTTGAGCTTAAAATGACAAGGCTATTTTTGATTTTTCACCTAATTAGGATTAATCTAAAAGTACCCTAGGCTATAAAAAGAATATTTTTGATTAGCCACCGTTATCACTTTCTAAAAGTAAGAAAAAGAAAAAGCTAAAGACAAAAGTGTGACAAAGAAAGAAAAATTCATCCATAGTATTTTTGGAGTGATTTGAGAACGTACGTTCACGAATTTTTGGTGGTGAGCCATATTACAGAAGATCGAATGGTGTCACACACAAACACTCTCACGGCATTTCTTCACTCGATAGTGAGCAGTTTTTGCAACTGAAGTTTATGGTTTTTGTGCACAGATTTTCGATGGTGCAGTTGTTTTCGGTGGTCTTCTCATTCTCGGTTGTGCAGTGGGTTGTCTCGGTGGTGCAGTGGCTGTTTGAAACTGCAGTGATAGTTTCAATCTTCAAGCATCTTGGCAGTGAACATGACAATGAGTAGTTTAGGTGATTACTGGAACTAAAAATAATAATAAAATAGTAGCAATTTCGGTACTATATAAATGGTGAAAAAATTTACAAGTCCGTTCCTGAGGCTTAATCTGCACTTCCGTTGTGCTTGGAGATTTCTCATGAAGTGTTTGTATGTAAATCCCTACATGGAATTGATTATGAAGAAACCTTTGCTCATATTGCCTGACTCACTTCATTCCGTAACTTGCTAGCTGTTGCAGCCTCCCAACAATAGATACTATTTCAAATGGATGTAAAGAATGTCTTTTTAATGGTGATATTTATGAAGAAGTTTAAATAAACCTCCAACTAGCTATCTTCATCCTCCTCACATCATGTGAACTTTTTCAGATATTATATGACCTTAAAGATACTACTCGTGCATGGTTTGATAAGTTCAGAACTATAGTTTCCCAACTTGGCTTTGCATTCAGCTCTTATGATTCAACTTTCTTTCTTCATCAAAGAGGCCAATAATGTATTTTTCTCTTACTTTATTGTTGATATGATTATTATTGGTGATGATGTAGCTAGTATCTATGCTCTCAAGAGTTCTGTCCAATAATATTTTGAGAAGAAGGATCTTAATCATCTCAGTTACTTTCTTGGTCTTGAGGTGTTATTTGATAAGATTGGTTATTATCTCTTGATTACGCCCAAATATGACTCGCGGTTATCGCAGTATATTTGGGGTATCGATTCCTCAGAGAGATGGTTACATGAACTAATTTACTCAAACAAAAACGTTAACAGTAACTTAAATAAATAAAACGATAGAATTTGTAATTAAAATAAAGATAAATAAAACAATGAAAATATAATAAAAGATAATAGCAGAGATAAATAGCAAAGCGTCGGGAATCCCACTTGTATCAAACTCCTATATTTAGTTATTGATTCCTTTTATTACACAATTGAGGGTTTCACATCCCAAACTAACAATTGGAAGATATTCAATTCTACACATATTCAAATTCTAAGGTAATTAATGATTATTTTCTCTATGTTAACAGCACACAGTTACGAGCTATCTAACGTCGACAATATACCCTCAGGCAATACTATAGCAGAAGACTAACACGTAAAACAACTTTTACCAGTCACAACTGAGCTCGCAAACCACACATAGAAGAAACATGACTGAATTTATATGGGATTTGACAAAACACAATTTCTGGGCTAATAATTCGAAAGATAATAAAGAATAACAAACATTAATTTTATTAAACGATAAAAGGTACTTAGAAAATCAAAAACATAAATAATAGAAATCAAACACAAGATTTCATCCCTAGCTTTGCCTAGGGGATTAGTTCCCCATAAAAGAAATAAAAATAGTCTGGGATTGGAGAGACATATTGTTCTGAATTATCACGGCTCCACGTCCCGGCCTTGCGCTATGATTTCTTCTATCTCGGCTCGCGGCCACTGCTTCTCTGCTTTCTGCCTTTTCTTGCGCACATCAGTTATTTTTGTGTGAGGCAGCAGCCTCTCGGCTGATCTGATTTTCTCATTCTCTCTGCACACTAACTCCCGCTCTTAAATATGGGCAGCCCTTGCTTTTAAATTATGCACAACCGCCTCTTGTTTGCTTGCAAAGTAGCCAGCTCACGTTGAAACCCTAATGCTTCACGCCGCATGCATGCCTCTCTTTTCTTATTTTCGCCTCTTTTGCATTTTAAGTCAAGTAACAAAAATAGGCCAGCCCACGCGTGTTTGTTTCATGCTCTCATTTGGTCAAAGTTTTCTCCAATTCCTACAAATAATAAATAGGGAAATTACTTAAATTACTTTAAATAATAAATAATTTCTAAATTAATATAATGATAAATATTATATAATAAAACATAAAAAATATAACTAAATACTGAACAATAAACTCGAATAAGTGATGTTTTAAAGTACATTTTCATGCACTTATCACAACCCCCAACCAGCTTATTGCTAGTCACTAGCAATTCAAGCGTAAAATAAAATAAAAACTAAACTGAATAAATAAAAATAAAAACTATCTAAGCCACTTTCGTAGGGATCAAGATTGCGTTTAGCGTATGCAACAAGCCTTTAAACCCCTAGGTGTCCCTAGTGGACGAGTTATAGTCTCTTGAGGGCTTACAGCGACGACACCCACAAACGTCATGCAAAACACACAATCATGCAAAAATAAAAATCGAATAGTCCCAATAGTTTCACATAATTTTGTCCTCAAAGAATGCATAGTAATGAAACGAGAGAACTTTCAAAGTACTCAACGTAACTCAAATCCAAGACCTTGAATAAATCATCTAAGGCAGACTCATAGTGTGTGTGTGTGTAAATGTTTATTCACAGCTTGATTCCTAGGTAAGCCAACTCAATGATTTCGTTTAAAAATTGGGATCGATGGGTCAAACCAACCTAGATATCTCAATTAAGCTCTGTAATTGCTTTTCTGTGCTCAATATGGTATGATTTTTCTTTTTCTTTTCTTGTCTCCTTTTTTTGCTTTTCTTTTTGGATTTTTTTTCTCTTTCTTTTTAACACACCTACCCTTTAAGGTAGCATTTCTCCTTGTGGTGGTCCTAATACTCGCCATAGGTAGCTTCACGCTTATCGGTTATAGGTGGTTTATTTTCTTTCTTCAGAGACTTTTTCTGTTATTTTCAATCATACCATACATCATAACAAAGCAAATCAGGATAGATATCTAAGCAAACGGTCATTCATCGACATGCAATTTCTTCAACTAGTCACCTTGCTAACTACTCAGGCTTTCACTGCTAAAAACCTATAATTAAGTGCTTACGAGTCTAACATAGATAAACTACTCAAAGCATCAGATAAAAGTACATTGAAGAACTTATCGTTTCTAAGATTTCACCCTAAAACAAACAATATCATCATTGGATTTATGATTAACTATTAAAGACTAAACACAAAACAAAAATATTTTTTTATTTTTTAATTTTTTTTAAAAATAATAACAGGTAATATCATGCGCATGCATACACACCCCACACTTAAAACTTGCATTGTCCTCAATGTAAGATAAATATAAAGAAAAGGATTAAGGAACAACACTACCAGACACAGAGTTGATCAGGTTCCTGCTGGTGAGACTTTAGTTGCGTGGCTGTGTAGGTTGTGCTAACTCCTGCATAAACACTCATGCAAACAGAAAAAAATAAACATGTAGTTAGCACACAATAAAATAAAATAAAACTAAAGTAAATAAAATAAATAAAAATAAAATGCAGATGCAAGGGTTGCCTCCCCGCTAGCGCTAAGTTTAACGTCTTCAGCCAGACGTAACCACTTAATTTGTTCATGGTGGCTTCCATCTAGCGTACTGATGAAGGCATGTGAGGGAATTTTTGTCTAGCCATGGTAGTTTATCCACTGATCCTCCATGGTCTGGTGGCTGAAATTTGGTACTGCACATAAGGAAAAATTCGCTCAATCTCCTTTTTAACCTCACATTTATCATCTTTAATTGAGCATTAACTCTTATTTTCCTCCTTTTTCGGTTCTTTGGGACCACTTTCAGTTCATGAGGATTTGATTCAGGTTGTAGAGAGGCTGTTTCTGGCTGGACTATTTCTAGCATGTATGAGTAATGACACTCACCCTCACCTTGTGATTGTTTTTCAACATTTAAAATGTTAAGTGCTTGAGGAAATGGTACTCTAATTGGGAAATGTGGCACTTGTTCTTCCTGAGATGTGTTAGCACTATTGTCCTTCGGGTCACCTACAGTGTTGGGCATGTGCTGCACTCCTACCTCGTTACCGTTCCTAGTGATTATAGAATTAACACCTCTTATACTGGATACCTCATGATCAGCCTGTGTCATGTGTTGCCTTTGTGGATTTGGTTGAGTCTGAGATGGGAATTCTCCTTGTTCTTGCACACTCAGGACATTAGTCAATTTAGAGATTTGACTCATAATCTCTTTATGGTCTTCAGCTACTTGAGCTATCAATGACTCAATCATTTGGTTGGTTTTTCTTTGGGCCTCCAAAAATGATTTCTGGGCCTCTACAGTTGCTTTCTAGGCTTCTATGAATGCTTGCATAGTATCCTCTAAAGAATTCCTATGAACGATAGGTGTGTGATATTGATGAGCATTATAACCTATAGGTAGTGGTGTTTGACTCGGCTGATAAGATTTCTGCTTCCAACTAAGGTTGGTATGGTTCCTCCAACTAGGATTATATGTGTATGAGTATGGTGTGTAAGGCTTTTGATACGTCCTTAATGCATGTAATTTTTCTTCATATGTCCCTCTCATCTCACCATATACCGGACACTCTTGGGGTTCTAGGTGGGTGACTGAATATATGGTCTTGCTATCTCTGGCTTGTAAGGCTCCTATCTGTCTAGTTAATAGCTCAACCTGTGCCCTAAGATTGTCCTCTTCCCTAAAGTGATGTACGTTCCTGCTAGAAGAAGTGTGTGTCCTATCAGTGTTATCTAAGGCATTGAGTCCAGTCCAAGTATGAGGTTTCTTAGTTAGGTCATCTAAATACTCGAATGCCTCATCAAGGTCATTTTCTTATAAACTCACCATTACACATAGTCTTAACAAACTGGCGCTCTCTAGGTGTTAGTTCGTCATAGAAATAGCTCACTACGCGCCAACTCTCAAACCCGTGGTGAGGACAACTAGCTAGCATCTCCTTATACCTCTCCCACATTTGATAAAGGGTCTCATTGTATCTCTGGGAGAAGGTAGAGATTTATCTTTTCAAGGCATTCGTCTTATGATATGGGAAATATTTATTAAAGAATGCATGTGTCATCTCACCCCATGTTCCTATTAACCTAGGTCTTCAAGAATACAACCAGCTCTTAGCTCTATCCTTAAGGGAAAAGGGGAATAACTTAAGTCTAATTATGTCGGTAGTCCCAAATCAGTCATGGAATGTAGCTACAACTTCTTCAAACTCCCTAATGTGCACGTAAGTATTCTCACTCTCTAACCCGTGAAAAGTTGGAAGATATTGTATCATTCCAAGCCTAAAGTCTATGTGTGGTGCATTAGGGGGAACATGATGTACGATGGTGTAGATGTGCGAGTTGGTGAAGGTACTCTTCAAGAGTCCTCCTAGGTGGTCTCTCGTACTCACTCATATTATATGCGCTAGACACAGATGGTGTGGCAAAAAGATTTTCAAATATGTGGTCAGAGTCAGAGTCTTCTTCTTCAGCCTTAACAAATCTACCAAATCTATCCCTACGTCTGTAGACGCTGGTTTTCGCCCGAGGTCCACAATCGAGAATTTGTAGTTTGGGGCGCTAGCGATCCTGCAAAACAAAGGTAGAATGAGCGGGAGTTCTGCCCACCGGTGTGGTGGGTGCCAGGGGCACTCCGACGCTCAAGTCGGTGATGGAGATGAGCTGAAAGTAATGGAAGAGCAAGGCTAGAGATTACCTTGATACTCGTGATCTGCCGTCCGGGGCGGTTGATGTCCCATATTGAGAGCTATATCGAGTCCCTTGGTTGAGCTATCAGAGTTCCTCCTTATAGGCCATTCCAGGTGGGAATCCTGTATCTTTGATTGTCATACGTTTTAGATGCTTGTAACGGTCGAATCATTTAAGAAGCAGTTATGGACAGTCATAATCATAACAGTTATGGATAGTTATGGAGATTGAAAATGGTCGAGTTATAAATGGTGTTTATGGGCTAATGTACGGTGGATCTTCGGGTCTGTGTTGGTGTGGGCCTGCAAATCATTGGGCCAACATACACTAAATTCAGGCTTCCTAAGAGAGTGAATCTGTGATGGCAGCTTGGGCCTGAAGTAAAGGTCGAAATTGCCCCTGGGTCAAATTTGGCCCAAACAGTTTGTCCCCTACTCTCTAAGTCAATGAGTCATTGGCTTGGAGAGTACTTGACGCATGAGTCGCTTGGGACGATGCCATACTATGTTGGTGTACTCGAGCGTTGATGCTGCCAACTAATTGAACCAAACGAATGTCTAGTTATCAACTTGAGTCTACAAGAGCCATTTGGGGAAGTACCCAGTTGTCCGAGCCAGATGATGGTCGGGATAATGAAATTGACTCTACTAGAGCCATTGGGGAAGTGCCCAATTGATTGAACTAGATGAAGGTCTAGATACAAGTCATACAACATGTATATTCCATGTCTACAACTTGACTCGACATGAGTCAATGGGGGATGTCCCCGGTCGACTGGACTTGATGAGTCCAGGAAGATATAAGTCATACGACATGTGTAATCCATGTCTATAACTTGACTCGACATGAGTCAATGGGGGATGTCCCCGGTCGACTGGACTTGATGAGTCCAGGAAGATATAAGTCATACGACATGTGTAACCCATGTTTACAACTTGACTCGACATGAGTCAATGGGGGATGTCCCCGGTCGACTGGACTTGATGTGTCCAGGAAGATATAAGTCATACGACATGTGTAATCCATGTCTACAACTTGACTCGACATGAGTCCATGGGGGATGTCCCCGGTCGACTGGACTTGATGTGTCCAGGAAGATATAAATCATACGACATGTGTAATCCATGTCTACAACTTGACTCGACATGAGTCCATGGGGGATGTCCCCGGTCGACTGGACTTGATGTGTCCAGGAAGATATAAGTCATACGACATGTGTAATCCATGTCTACAACTTGACTCGACATGAGTCCATGGGGGATGTCCCCGGTCGACTGGACTTGATGTGTCCAGGAAGATATAAGTCATACGACATGTGTAATCCATGTCTACAACTTGACTCGACATGAGTCCATGGGGGATGTCCCCGGTCGACTGGACTTGATGTGTCCAGGAAGATATAAGTCATACGACATGTGTAATCCATGTCTACAACTTGACTCGACATGAGTCCATGGGGGATGTCCCCGGTCGACTGGACTTGATGTGTCCAGGAAGATATAAGTCATACGACATGTGTAATCCATGTCTACAACTTGACTCGACATGAGTCCATGGGGGATGTCCCCGGTCGACTGGACTTGATTAAGGGACTAGATGAAAGCCTAAGGTCATCATTCCTGACTCTATTAGACCTAAGAAAGGTCAAAGAGGGTTTCACTCCTCATACTACGATACCTGCTAAATATCAATGAGGGTCTTTATTCCTCATACTACCATCCTTACTCTTTCATGTTGTCTGAGGAAGAGATGGTAATTTTTCGAGAAAGAGAATATAATTTGTATGCATGGATCATCGGCCCAAATGTTGGATAGGCCTAAATGTTGGATAGGCCATTGAATTCTTTGTGCCGGATCTTTTACCAACCAATTGTTCACTTATCATCCAGACAAGCTAGTTCTTTATAACCGTACTCGACTCCAATCTGTCATTATAAGCCTTGTGTGTAGACTGGTGTGTGGCTGCTTTGCTTAGCGCTTACACTTTGCAACATGGAGTGAAGTACCACTCCTATTTCCAATGTTGAGGGACCTACCGAGCAGAATGAAGCATATAGGCCTATCACCTAGGGCCAATCTAAGCAAAAGCATGACAATGAGAATTTTCTAGCCACACACGACAACAACATAGGTTGTGGCATTATAGTGTGCAGAACGTGACAGTCTCTTGCGTCGCCAACGAACTGAAGGAATCTACATGGATCTGCCAGCCCAAATTCGCCAGGAAGCCCAAAATAGAGTCTCAGCGCCAGTGGATCCAAGTTACATGCCCAAGCTAGCCCAATAAACTCCCAC
Organism: Zanthoxylum bungeanum; assembly: GCA_019454045.1. Taxonomy (NCBI): domain Eukaryota; kingdom Viridiplantae; phylum Streptophyta; class Magnoliopsida; order Sapindales; family Rutaceae; genus Zanthoxylum; species Zanthoxylum bungeanum. The sequence goes on along the minus strand of SKCR01048386.1, from coordinate 43,151 downwards.
AACGGCCCACATGCAGAAAACCCAATCAAAAGGGGGAACCGAAGGCCCAATCCACCTATTGTGCATGAACCGAATGTCCATCCCCACATTATTCCTATATCGACCCATTTCAATCAGTTCAAAAGCCCAAACGAATGTGCCGAATCACTCATCCAAGCCAGTCCATGTCAGGCCCACACACGTAAAACAGAGCCAAAAAACCCCATCACGCAAATCAGCACTCGACACTCCAATGGTTATGAGTCCCACATCGTCTGTTTGGAGGAGAGAGAGGATGAAGATCTGAATGAAGACCCAAACGCAAAGTTCTAGGGAGAGACTCAGTTCTTTGGTTTGATCAAAATTCTAGTGAATGGGTTGTTATTGATGATAAATTCCCCCATAGACTTGCCCCATTATTGAAAGGGTGGATTGATGAAATCGGGCATTTGCAATGTTCATACCATAGATGGTCTTTTGATGGGTGTGGATCTTGCTCTTGGATTCCTCAAGCAGCTTCTGAAGGTCCTGTAGTTCGTGTAGTTCAGTCTCCAAGAGCATGTTGTGACATGGTTTCCCACAATGGTGTCTCAAGGTTTGCTGTTTGTTTGGCCTGACGAGAATGGTTGGGAAGAGCCAATGCCACCAAGCCACCAATGTGAATCAAGTCTCATATCAGTTGTCGACTCTCAGCATGACAGAGCATAACTTCAGGAATGAGACCCCGGCCCTTTGGCTTCCAACTACAAGTCGATCGAGATTACTCAAGATTCCAAGTTGGTGAATTAAATTGATTTCCTGAATGGCTTTATGCCAGTCAATTTATAGTTGAATGGTTTCGGTTGCTGGCGAGTCGACATTGTGAAGGATGGAAGCTGTCTGGGCACATTAAGAGTGAATCTATCAACATACGGACGACAGTGAACATGTCGCGTGGCCTGATTGCTTTTACAGGCGTTGATAAATCTTGGGAGCCGGAACATAAAGTAGGGATCTCACCCAGCCGACATGAGGTGTCATTGAGGTGTCATTTCGGCGAGCTGTTGGGATCTGATTTTACTGGATCTATTAGCGATCTACACCTGATCACGTGATCAAAAATGGGGTAGACCGATAGAAGACCATGAGGTAGTCCAGTCATCTTGCAATGAAAACAGGTTGTGGTGGAGTGATTTTTAAACATTCAGCTTGTGAAATTTCTGAACAGTCATTAAGAGGCTTTTGCAGCCGAATAGATGGTTCTTGGAAGAGGCAAGGATCCTGAGAAAGTGGTTAGAGAACTTTGAGTCGGGAACGTGCTTATTGTGCAGTTTTTTTTTTTTTTTTTTTTTTTTGGTCTTTTATGCCAGTGAGTAGAGAAGGAATCTCTGCTCACCCACACTCGGGCTGATTGGGCCATTTTTAATGGGCATGGTGCTCTTTTAGCGAGTGTAGACTGGATATTCCACCTTTAATATCTCCAAGAGGAGATGAGAATCCTCTCATGTTGTTTGAAGAAGATGACACAGCCTTTATATCGTTCAAAAGAGATTGAGATTCATCTAAGTCGTCTGATGAATATGAAAGTCTTCAAAAGTAAGATGTTGATAACGATCCTTCCACATAGTCTGATGCTATCTCAGCTCGGCTTGTCCTTATTGGTAGTCTGAATTCAGGTAGATTGGAGAGATATTTGCATGCTTTGAACCGCTAGGGCCCCACGGTGGGCGCCAAATTGTAGACGCTGGTTTTCGCCTGAGGTCCACAATCGAGAATTTGTAGTTTGGGGCGCTAGCGATCCTGCAAAACAAAGGTAGAATGAGCGGGAGTTCTGCCCACCGGTGTGGTGGGTGCCGGGGGCACTCCGACGCTCAAGTCAGTGATGGAGATGAGCTGAAAGTAATGGAAGAGCAAGGCTAGAGATTACCTTGATACTCGTGATCTGCCGTCCGGGGCGGTTGATGTCCCATATTGAGAGCTATATCGAGTCCCTTGGTTGAGCTATCAGAGTTCCTCCTTATAGGCCATTCCAGGTGGGAATCCTGTATCTTTGATTGTCATACGTTTTAGATGCTTGTAACGGTCGAATCATTTAAGAAGCAGTTATGGACAGTCATAATCATAACAATTATGGATAATTATGGAGATTGAAAATGGTCGAGTTATAAATGGTGTTTATGGGCTAATGTACGGTGGATCTTCGGGTCTGTGTTGGTGTGGGCCTGCAAATCATTGGGCCAACATACACTAAATTCAGGCTTCCTAAGAGAGTGAATCTGTGATGGCAGCTTGGGCCTGAAGTAAAGGTCGAAATTGCCCCTGGGTCAAATTTGGCCCAAACAACGTCTAGACATGTAATTGAAGCTCAAATAATACGGGAAACAAGATAAAAATAAATAAATAAAATGAATAAACTAAAAATTAAAATCTAACTAAAACTGAAACAGAAATAAAACAACTAAAATAAACAAAAAAAAAATAGAATACTAGAAACAAAAAATAAAAAGAATTAATTAAAAATAAAAATCTAAACAAGAACTAAAAAAAAAATTAAATAAATTAAATAAGTAAATAAACTAAATAAGCAAATAGTAAATAAAATAAAATAAAATAAAATAAAAGAAACGAAGTTACCGCTTCGTTGTTGACTAAGCAAACCTGGTCCTTTTGCTTGTAAACCGTCTCCCCGGCAACGACGCCAAATTTTGATTACGTCCAAATATGACTCGCGGTTATCGCAGTATAGCTGGGGTGTCGATTCCTCAGAGAGATGGTCACATGAACAAATTTACTCAAACAAAAACGTTAACAGTAACTTAAATAAATAAAACGATAGAATTTGTAATTAAAATAAAGATAAATAAAACAATGAAAAGATAATAAAAGATAATAGCAGAGATAAACAGCAAAGTGTCGGGAATCCCACTTGTATGAAACTCCTATATTTAGTTATTGATTCATTTTATTACACAATTGAGGGTTTCACATCCCAAACTAACAATTGGAAGATATTCAATTCTACACATATTCAAATTCTAAGGTAATTAATGATTATTTTCTCTATGTTAACAGCACACAAAAGTCATCGTTACGAGCTATCTAACGTCGACAATATACCCTCAGGCAATACTGCAGCAGAAGACTAACACGCAAAAACAATTTTTACCAGTCACAACTGAGCTCGCAAACCACACATAGAAGAAGCATGACTGGATCTATATGGGATTTGACAAAACATAATTTCTGGGCTAATAATTCGAAAGATAATAAAGAATAACAAACATTAATTTTATTAAACGATAAAAGGTACTTAGGAAATCAAAAACATAAATAATAGAAATCAAACACAAGAGTTCATCTCCAGCTTTGCCTAGGGAATTAGTTCCCCATAAAAGAAATAAAAATAGCCTGGGATTGGAGAGACATATTGTTCTGAATTATCACGGCTCCACGTCCCGGCCTTGCGCTCTGATTTCTTCTCTCTCGGCTCGCGGCCACTGCTTCTCTGCTTTCTGCATTTTCTTGCGCACAACAGCTGTTTTTGTGTGAGGCAGCAGCCTCTCGGCTGATCTGATTTTCTCCTTCTCTCTGCGCACTAACTCCCGCTCTTAAATATGCGCAGCCCTTGCTTTTAAATTATGCACAGCCCCTCTTGTTTGCATGCAAAGCAGCCAGCTCACGTTGAAACCCTAATGCTTCACGCCGCATGCATGTCTCTATTTCCTTATTTTCGCCCCTTTTGCTTTTTAAGTCAAGTAACAAAAATAGGCCGGCCCACGCGTGTTTGTTTCATGCTCTCATTTGGTCAAAGTTTTCTCCAATTCCTACAAATAATAAATAGGGAAATTACTTAAATTACTTTAAATAATAAATAATTTCTAAATTAATATAATGATAAATATTATTTAATAAAACATAAAATATAAAATATATAACTAAATACTGAACAATAAACCCGAATAAGTGATGTTTCAAAGTACATTTTCATGCACTTATCATCTCTCTCAGGCTAAATATGCCTCTGATCTCCTTGCTCGGGTTGGATTGACTGATAATAAGTTCGTATCTACTCCTCTCGATCCTAAACTTAAGCTTACTTACACTATCATATGACACTTCTTTTTTCCTGATGTTACTCTTTATCGATAGTTAGTTGTCAGCTTAAACTATTTGATAGTCACTCAGCCTGATATTGCCTATGATGTTCATGTTGTTAGTCAATTTATGTCAGCATCTTAATGTACTCACTATGAAACTGTCTTTCATATCCTTTGCTGTATCAAAATCACTTTATTTCATGGTATTCATTTTTCGTCTCATTCTTTTCTTGAGTTTCATGTCTATTCTGATGCTAATTGGATGGATAATCCCACTGATCGGCGTTCTACGACTGATATCCGTATTTTCTTAGGTGACTTACTTATTTCTTAGCGTACTAAGGAAAAAAATTTTGTTATTTCTCGTTCTAGTACTAATGTAAATACCATGTCGTTGCTAACTCTACCCTATAAATCATTTGGCTTAGTTAAATCCTTGTTGACATGAGAGTTCCACATTCTGCTGTTACACATATATTGTGGTAACAAAAATGTCATGAACATTGTGTTGGGTTTCTACTATAGTCCCAAGATCATTCAAGCAATGAAAATAAATGTGAATACAATAAAGAAGTATGGCGGAATCATACTTACAATGAACGAATTTGCGATGCGATGACAACAAAAATTCTGCTCCTAGCTTTCTTCTTTGTTGGTTTCGGTTTTGCCCCACTTTGTGCTCCATTTGTGTTCTTCAAGCTCCAAGCTTTGATTTGAGATTCCATGCTCAATGGTTTGTTTCCCTATCACCTTTGGATGACTCTTTAGTGTGCTAGCACTTGGAAAAATTTTCCACAAATCCTTCATTTGCTTCTTCTTGTTCTCGGTATTTTCAGAAAATGGAGAAGGAGAGAAATGGCCCTTGGCCGAATGGGAGAGGAGTAAGAGAAGAAAGAGTTGAGTGTGTGTTGTGTAATCTAATACACAAAAATGAAAGTCAAATATCAAAATAATAAAATATGATATATGTCTTTCAACCATCACATTAGTGTGTTTCACACTCAACCATCAACCAACAACTTCCATCACATTAAAGTGATAAAGTTGACTAGTGACGTGACGATTGATGTGGCTTGTGGGCCCCACTTGATTTGAAATGCGAGTGGGCCCGCAAAAACTCCCGGGCTCGGGTTCGCTAATTCCGAATTAACGAATTTTTCGTTACGACGTAATTAAATCAAATTTAATTAAATATTATGCTTAGCAAAATTACTATTCACGTTGCTAGCGAATTAATTCTAAATTAACTTGTTCGCCCGAATTAAAATCTAATTTTAATTCCGCGTCGAAATCTAATTTCGTATAATATATCGAATATATTATTTTATCGATTAATTCCAAATTAATCGTTCTCTCTCTTTAAATAATATTTTATCCCAGATAAAATATCTCCGTAATTAATTCTAGATTAATTTTATCTCTCTTATAATTAATCCCAGATTAATTATGTGCGAGTTATACGTCATCGATGAATCTTCGGGAAGCGACCCATGAGATCCCCGGATATGTTGGCAGTAAATCCGGTCGTCGGACTATCCGAACACGTACGTACCTAGTACTACGTTTTTACCGATTTACAAGACATGGTTGGCTTCTAGCAAAGCACCGTGCCTACCCAATTCTCCAGAAATATTCTTGAAGGAATATGTAATCTATATCAGGCGTAGTATACGTAGTATTGCATATTGCAATCCAATATCGGATGTCACGTGCTAGGCCTGGGGCTGGAATTGTGTCTGCCCCGTACGAAGCGCATGTCGGATCTCTGGTAACTAGTCTCTATAATCGGATAATCATGACCTAGTCATATTATCCCGATGACTGAAGTACTGAAGAGTACTAGTTCCGTATCCTACGTCCATCATCTCCACTATGTTTGGAGTGATACTTCAATATTGACATCACACCCAATAAACTACGATTCTCAATATACCCAGAAGAAGCTTACACAGAACCGGTTAAAGCCCTGGACAACCAAAACCAAAGTATATTGATTGTCGCAAGTATTAGCGGTGCAAGTCTCAGGTTAAGACCAAATACACCTACCCTGATTCGGACTTCCATAGACATATTAGTCATACTACTAATGGAATGTTGGGGTTGGTGCTCAGAGTGCCAATTCCCGGTTGTATTTCTGTTGAATACTTCTGTAAAACATTATTATTATGAATAATATATGCAGTTTCTATAATATAATCTATATTTCTATATGGTAAAGACGTAATGACCCGAGAATGATTAGTCATGATACAGTTGCAAAAGCATCGCAACGGACATTGAGTAGTATCATGACGTTGTCATTCTCAGACAGTCATGGTCAAGGTTTACACTACTTGGTCAGTATAGTAAACCCGTTGAGACCGGTACATGTCGTATACTGGAATATATGATTCCAATGGTTTCTCAATGAACCATTAGTCTTGGAGACTAGTATAGACTGTAGTGTAGGTGTTTATAGCGGATAAACACTGAACGACTCACCGAAGATTCTTAATGGATGGTACACCAGCGTCAATAAGAATCTTTGGGTTGAGTAGCACTTGTGATTCTTAGACTTGAGATGCCATTGTGGGCACATGAGATATCTTCTACACTTAGACGACAGTCACGTCACCGATCTATTTAGATCAGACCTCCGCCTGTTCGTTGTTGGGTGTAGATAGATCCTCAGGGTTGTCTATGTGTATCAAGATAGGATCCGTCAGTTCTGTGTATCAGAGCATAGGTAGTCCATATTATTAGCAATCAGATAAAACCATGGGCCCAGGTAAAGTTTAGAAGCTAGTTCTAAACATTCTTTTGAGATTGCTAATAGAATAGTCGACTGGATAATCCCGATAGAGATTTGACGTTTACATCTATATCTCTGGGATTTATCCGGATACCTGTGACGGAGGAATTATACATTTTCCATGACCTCGACCTGTATGGTTCAGCGAGATTATCCGTGATCTTCATAATCTACGGGTGGATAGATTATGGACATGAAATTTGATTTCGTGACGGATATACCTGAACCTAGAGAGTCTCAATAATGAAACATACTCGTTGAGCACTAGAGCAACATAAATAAATAATATTGATTATTTATAAAGTCGTTTAATGGTTAAACGCAAGATACATGCTAAAGAGACTAGATAGTCATTTGCTTAATTATTGTGTATTTACATTTAATACTTGATTAATTTAAATACATATTAATTAATAGTCAAAATGAGTTATTTGACTTATTCCTAAATAAATATATGTTTTTAATATTTAATGTAAATATTATACATATATTTAATATATTTGTATTTGATTAATTAATTAGTTATTTAATTGTTAAATGATTAAATTAATTAAAATATAAATATCTTATGTTAGGATATTTAAAGTAAATGATGATAGTTGCAATTGTTGACTTAATAAATATCCATAATATAAAGTTTGTAGATTTTATAAAGTTGACCAAATGCATTGAAATGAAATTGAAATGAAAATTTGGTGTTATATGCTTGTTATGAATTCGGCCAAGGCATTCTTTCACAAGTATATATTGTTTTCATTTGCTTTTCATTTAAGTTAACCTAATACACTTTTTACAAAAAGAGAACACCATTGAAGAAACCAAAAGAAAGCTTGAGAAAGAAAGAAAACTTCAAAAGCTTGGAAATTAGTAAGTTTTTCAAACTTGCTATTAGTAAGGAATATGTTCCTTAGGTTCTAGGCTTAATATATGATATTCTTAGGATGTTTCTTTCTTTGTTCCTTGTGGTTTTTATGATGGTAGTTTTGGAGAAGTGTGAAGCATGTGTAATGAAGGAAGTGTTGTGACTATTGTAGTAATAACTATTCTTTTAAGGTTTTTGAAACCATGTTGCTAATCTAGAGTTATTGACCCACTCTTAAATGACCTAGATTTTATCTTGAGTTGTTTCATTATGTTGAGACTTGGATTGGATGGAAGAATGATGATTGAAGTAATTGATTTAATGTATTTGGTCTAATTTGTCCAATTTGAGGAAATTGAAAAATTAGGGTTCATGACTAATTCCAAATTTGGGGGTTTTCATATATGTTGTGTATTTATGTGTGTATATGATGCATATAAAGTTTCATGTTGATTGGATATCATTTGGATGTGTCTTGAAGCATGAAAGTGCAAATGCACAAAATGGGCACCAAATGGTGCTCACGGCATTGGAGTCAAATATTGGGGATTTTGGTTGCTTTGGTGTTTTGATGTTTTGAACATCATAAGTTCATCTTAGAAATGATTTAGAATCATTCAAAATTGATTGAATCAATTTCGGACTAAAACGGACAAAAATACAAAGCAAGGGTATTTTGGTAAATTCACCTAAAAATGTTTTATTGAATTTATTTTCATAATTTGATTATTGGAATGTTAAATAAATATGTTTATTTAATTAATCCGAGAAAAAGTTTTAAAATCTGAAAATCGGATTTTCACCGCTTCCGCTGCGTATACCGGATTCACCCTCTAAAAACCCCTACAAAATGGTATCAGAGCGAGTCTGATTTTAGGCCACCTAAAATGATTAGCCTTCATTGAATCAATTTTTAATCATGTTTTCTTGAATTTATGCATGCTTATTAGGATCTAAATTGTTAGATTTAGGGTGTATGACACTTAGCGGAAAATCCCTAAATAATAAGGTTTGAATGTAATTTTGTATTTGATGCATGTTATATGGTCCGTCTTGTCAATACGGTTTATGAATACTTCTTTGTGACTACATCCGAGACCGTGCCTCTGCTGTGAGGATGTAGCCGATAAAGATTTATTTATACCGGATGTATATCAGATACTAGGTAAATTCAAGTAAAAGCGGAATTCTGAACATGCCCTAGCTGTCAGGATTACGTAAGTAACTTGAGTTTACTATTGACGAGTTTAACCTTGGTACGTCTCCTTGTGGGCCTGCCTTCGCAGCGACAACGAGAAACGGCCAGGACCGGATACTTAGGAGTCATTAGTGAATGATTGACAAATGAGTTGTCTACCTGATGAATATACGTAGGCGAGACCGTGCCTCTGCTGTGAGCCGAAATATATTCACGGGATCCACTTTTCACTATTAATATTTAATTTAATTATTAAATATTTGTATTCTGTTTTGGGATTACAGTATTGCATGATTTAGTGGGAGGGGCATATTAGATTAAAAATCCATGATCTAGTTTATGCTTTTGATATTATATGAAACTGCTTAATTTCTGCTAACCGTTTTTCGTGATCTATATGATAGATTGGCGATGGCGGCACAATCCACAAATCAGTTTGCGCGTATGCTTGATGCGAACAAACTGAAAGGCGCTGAGAACTTTGCAGACTGGGAATTGGATTTGAGGATTGTCCTCGATTCTGAAAAGCTGGGGGTTATGTTCTTGAGGGTCCGTTGCCCCTTGCAGTGGGCGAGGATGCTTCGGAGGAGGAACGCCAAGTTTTTGAAACTTGGAAGGATGATGATTTAAGGGTTAAATCATACATCCTTAGTTCACTGTCTCCGAAACTCAAGCAACAATACTATGGTATGTTAGATTCCTATAGTATGATGACGCGATTGAGACAATCGTTTGAGAACCAGGAACAAGTTATTGTTCACAAAGTCGCCATGGAACTGTTCCATGCGCGTCTGGATGAGGGGCAGAGTGTCAGCCCACATGTTCTTCAGATGATCGATCAATTGAGGCAACATAATCTCATCTTGAATGACATTCTTGGTAGGAGTGTCATTCTTGGTTCACTACCACCTCATTTCGCCAGTTCGTGATGTACTTCAACATGCACGGGACTGTCTGTACCTACCAGGAGCTACATAGGATGTTGCTCACGGCAGAAGAGGACCTTAAGAAGGGAGTACCGACTCACCCTCCTAGAACTACTTCTTTCGGCTTCTTCCCAATGATGGCCAAGGGAAAGAACAAGAAAGGCAAGAAAAGAAGAAGGCTTTTGGTCCTCAACAACAGGCGAAGATTGCAAAGCCCAAAAGGGCTTCTGAAGACAAATGCCACCACTGCGGCAAAGTAGGGCACTGGAAAAGGAACTGTCCTGATTACATTGCCCAAGTGAGGAGAGACAGAGCTTCTACATCAGGTACTTTTATTTTTCCAGTTATTGATTTATCTTTGGCTTGTGAAGCCGTTACATCCAGCTGGATTTTAGATTCTGCTTGTCCCATTCACATTTGCAATTCGTTGCAGGTGCTGAAGGAAAGTAGGAAACTGAAGCCTGGAGAGATGCAGTTGCGGTTCGGGAGTGGAGACTCTTTGGATGCAGTTGCAGTGGGAGTATGCGAGATCTCATTGCAGAATGGGACACTTTTGTTATATGACTGTCATTTTGTACCGGGATGTGTCGCAAATATTATATCACTTTTTGTATTGGATACGGAAGGCTATTGTATTAATATTAAGAATAGTTCTTTGTATTTATATGATAAAAATAATATTCAGATCCTTAGTTGTCCAAACCAGCATGGTCATTATACATTGCAAGCTTCAAAAGATATATTAAATACTGGAGTTAATAAACGTAGTTTACCTGTAATTAATAATACTGAACTTTGGCATATGAGACTTGGTCACATTGGCGTTAAACGCCTTACCCAATTGGTTAGGAATGATTTGATATCAGATTTTACCATTGAATCCTATCCAACTTGTGAATCCTGTATTCAGGGTAAGATGACCAAAGCCTCATTTTCTGGTGTTGGACACCGTGCCACTAACTTACTGGAACTCGTACATTCTGATGTATGTGGTCCACTAAGTCAAACTGCTCACAGTGGTTATTCGTACTTCGTTACCTTTACCGATGATTTATCACGGTACGGTTATGTGTATTTGATGCGACATAAATCAGAAACCTTTGAAAAGTTCAAAGAGTTCCGAAATGAAGTAGAAAAATAAACTGGTAAATATATTAAATGCCTTCGATCAGATCGAGGCGGTGAATATATTAGTGGTGAGTTCATAGATTATATGAAGGAGAATGGGATTCTCGCTCAATATACTCCTCCAGGTACACCACAGCACAATGGTGTATCTGAAAGGAGAAATCGGACTTTATTGGATATGGTCCGATCGATGTTGAGTTTCATCACAGATTTGCCCTATTACTTATGGGGCTACTGTCTCTTAACAGCCGCACATCTTTTGAATAAGATTCCTTCAAAGGCTGTTCCTATGACACCGTATCAGATATGGTTCGGTAGGAGACCAATCTTAATTATATTAAGGTTTGGGGTTGTCATGCCTATGTCAGGGTAACTCAGCAAAGTAAGCTTTCGCCTCGAGGGCAAAAGTTTAGGTTTGTTGGATATCCCTCGAACACGAGGGGATATCTGTTCTATGATACCGAGCATCGAAATGTGTTCGTAGCTCGCTTTACAAAATTTCTAGAAGTAGAATTTTTGTCAGAAGGTGGTGATCATAGACAGGTTGAGCTTGATGAAGTCCAACCTGAAAACAACGAACCAATGGAGGAACCTGAAGTTCAAGTATATGAAGGACCTTCAACACACACGCTCCGTAGGTCGGAAAGGGTATCTAGACCTCCTGAACGCTTGTATTTGATACAAGAAAAGAGTCTGGATGTTCTCTTAGTTGAAGAGACAGATCCTTTCACCTATAGAGAATCGATGTTGGACATCGACTCCGTGAAATGGCAAAGTGCCATGAAATCCGAGATAGACTCAATGCATGAAAATCAAGTTTGGGACTTGATTCCGCTTCCCGAAGGAATTGTTCCTATCGGTTGTAAATGGGTTTACAAGAGGAAGCGCGGGCCTGACGGTAAGGTTGAAACTTACAAGGCCCGACTGGTAGCAAAAGGTTACACGCAGCGACCTGGCGTCGACTACGATGAAACTTTTTCGCCGGTAGCAATGCTTAAGTCTATCCGGATTTTGCTTTCTATAGCTGCGTATCATGACTACGAGATTTGGCAAATGGATGTCAAAACGGCTTTTCTAAATGGATTTCTTGATGAAGAAATCTATATGGAACAGCCGGAAGGTTTCACATCCAGCAAAACCTCGGGCATGGTATGTAAGCTTAAGAAGTCCATTTATGGACTTAAACAAGCTTCACGAAGTTGGAATCTTCGATTCGATAGATTATTAGATCGTCTGGTTTTCTCAAGAATTCGGAAGAATCCTGTGTGTATCAAAAGGCCAGTGGGAGCATGGTCGTATTTTTAGTCCTATATGTTGATGACATCCTAATCATTGGGATGATTTAGGTATGTTGCAAAGCGTGAAAGCGTACCTCTGTAAGAATTTCTCCATGAAGGACCTGGGAGAAGCTTCCTATGTTTTAGGGATAAAACTCTATAGAGATAGACAAAGGAGGCTGATTGGGTTATCCCAATCAACGTACGTAGATAAAATCTTGGAACGGTATAGTTTTGGTAACTGTAAGACAGCAAACATACCGTTCAGACATGGGATTCATCTTTCCAAGAAGATGTGTCCACAAACAGAAGATGAGAAGGTTAGAATGTCTAACCAACCTTATAATTAATGTTTGGGTAGCATAATGTATGCCATGTTATGTACGAGGCCTGATATCAGTTTCGCTGTTAGCGTAACTAGTCGATATCAGTCCAATCCAGGTAATGACCATTGGATGGCCATTAAACATATCCTAAAGTATCTTAAAGGTACTAAGGATAAGTTAATAGTTTATGGAGGAAACGAACTGCAGGTTAATGGGTATACAGACTCCGATTTCCAATCGGATCCCGATGATAGAAAGTCTACATCTGGATTTGTCTTTACCCTTAACGGAGGTGCAGTTTGTTGGAAGAGTTCCAAACATGGATCGACAGCTGATTCCACCACTGAGGCGGAATATATTGCAGCTTCTGAAGCTGCAAAAGAGGCTGTGTGGATAAAGAACTTTATCACAGAATTGGGAGTTGTCCCAAGTATCGAGAATGCGATTCTGTTATACTGTGATAATACTGGAGCCATTGCGCAAGCAAAGGAACCGAGGGCGCATCAGAAGTCGAAGCATGTGGAACGCAAGTACCACATCATTCGAGAGATCGTGTCGCGAGGGGATATTGTCGTGTGCAAGGTACCGAGTGAAGATAATGTAGCAGACCCGCTGACGAAGGCCATACCTCCGAAGCTGTTTGATAAACACGTGGAGTCGATGGGTATTAGATACAATCGATATTGGCACTAGAGCAAGTGGGAGATTTTGTTGGGGGTGGGTGCTCAGAGCGCCAATTCCCGGTTGTATTTCTGTTGAATACTTCTGTAAAACATTATTATTATGAATAATATATGCAGTTTCTATAATATAATCTATATTTCTATATGGTAAAGACGTAATGACCCGAGAATGATTAGTCATGATACAGTTGCAAAAGCGTCGCAACGGACATTGAGTAGTATCATGACGTTGTCATTCTCAGACAGTTCCTGGTCAAGGTTTACACTACTTGGTTAGTATAGTAAACCCGTTGAGACCGGTACATGTCGTATACTGGAATATATGATTCCAATGGTTTCTCAATGAACCATTAGTCTTGGAGACTAGTATAGACGTGTAGGTGTTTATAGCGGATAAACACTGAACGACTCACCGAAGATTCTTAATGGATGGTACACCAGCGTCAATAAGAATCTTCTTGGGTTGAGTAGCACTTGTGATTCTTAGACCTGAGATGCCATTGTGGGCACATGAGACATCTTCTACACTTAGACGGCAGTCACGTCACCGATCTATTTAGATCAGACCTCCGCCTGTTCGTTGGGTGTAGATAGATCCTCAGGGTGTCCTATGTGTATCAAGATAGGATCCATCCGTTCTGTGTATCAGAGCATAGGTAGTCCATATTATTAGCAATCAGATAAAACCATGGGCCCATGGTAAAGTTTAGAAGCTAGTTCTAAACATTCTTTTGAGATTGCTAATAGAATAGTCGACTGGATAATCCCGATAGAGATTTGACGTTTACATCTATATCTCTGGGATTTATCCGGATACCTGTGACGGAGGAATTATACATTTGCCATGACCTCGACCTGTATGGTTCAGCGAGATTATCCGTGATCGTCATAATCTACGGGTTGATAGATTATGGACACGAAATTTGATTTAGTGACGGATATACCTGAACCTAGAGAGTCTCAATAATGAAACATACTCGTTGAGCACTAGAGCAACATAAATAAATAATATTGATTATTTATAAAGTCGTTTAATGGTTAAACGCAAGATACATGCTAAAGAGACTAGATAGTCATTTGCTTAATTATTGTGTATTTACATTTAATACTTGATTAATTTAAATACACATTAATTAATAGTCAAAATGAGTTATTTGACTTATTTCCTAAATAAATATATGTTTTTAATATTTAATGTAAATTTTATACATATATTTAATATATTTGTATTTGATTAATTATTAGTTATTTAATTGTTAAATGATTAAATTAATTAAAAGATAAATATCTTATGTTAGGATATTTAAAGTAAATGATGATAGTTGCAATTGTTGACTTAAATAAATATCCATAAAGTTTTTAGATATTTATAAAGTTGACCAAATGCATTTGAAATGAAATTGAAATGAAAATTTAGTGTATATGCTTGTTATTGAATTCGGCCAAGGCATTCTTTCACAAGTATATTGTTTTCATTTGCTTTTCATTTAAGTTAACCTAATACACTTTTTACAAAAGAGAGACACCATTGAAGAAACCAAAAGAAAGCTTGAGAAGAAAGAAAACTTCAAAAGCTTGGAATTTAGTAAGTTTTTCAAACTTGATATTAGTAAGGAATATGTTCCTTAGGTTCTAGGCTTTAATATATGATATTCTTAGGATGTTTCTTTCTTTGTTCCTTGTGGTTTTTGATGATGGTAGTTTTGGAGAAGTGTGAAGCATGTGTAATGAAGGAAGTGTTGTTACTATTGTAGTAATAACTATTCTTTTAAGGTTTTTGAAACCATGTTGCTAATCTAGAGTTATTGACCCACTCTTAAATGACCTATATTTGATCTTGAGTTGTTTCATTGTGTTGAGACTTGGATTGGATGGAAGAATGATGATTGAAGTAATTGATTTAATGTATTTGGTCTAATTTGTCCAATTTGAGGAAATTGAAAGATTAGGGTTCATGACTAATTCCAAATTTGGGGGTTTTCATATATGTTGTGTATTTATGTGTGTATATGATGCATATAAAGTTTCATGTTGATTGGATATCATTTGGATGTGTCTTGAAGCATGAAAGTGAAAAATGCACAAAATGGCACCAAATGGTGCTCACGGCATTGGAGTCAAATTGGGGATTTTGGTTGCTTTGGTGTTTTGATGTTTTGAACATCATAAGTTCATCTTAGAAATGATTTAGAATCATTCAAAATTGATTGAATCAATTTCGGACTAAAACGGACAAAAATACAAAGCAAGGGTATTTCGGTAAATTCACCTAAAAATGTTTTATTGAATTTATTTTCATAATTTTATTATTGGAATGTTAAATAAATATGTTTATTTAATTAATCCGAGAAAAAGTTTTGAAATCTGAAAATCGGATTTTCACCGCTTCCGCTGCGCATACCGGATTCACCCCCTAAAAACCCCTACATGGAATTCCGATGGGTCTATCCAGAGTGAAGCTGTTTCCGTACCATCGGTAAACACAACCTCCTATTACACTTGCATGAGTATCCAATACCCAAATATATGAGACCTATGCCGTTATGCTCCCACAACACGCACAAGTGCAATACTAGTCTATTCTGCATTATCGATGTCCAATCTCGATAATACTACGACTATGGATGTTTTAATGATTAAACCTTCCTGGATTGATACTGTCTCATATCTTATCAATCCGGAACTAATCATATGGACTTTTATCATTTATATATCCCGGTAATCTACTTACAAATGATAAAAGAGCAATTTCCTTTGTCACATAGTTAATTTGTACAACAACACCATGTTCTGT
Organism: Zanthoxylum bungeanum; assembly: GCA_019454045.1. Lineage (NCBI taxonomy): Eukaryota > Viridiplantae > Streptophyta > Magnoliopsida > Sapindales > Rutaceae > Zanthoxylum > Zanthoxylum bungeanum. Next base: position 27,111 of record SKCR01048386.1, on the reverse strand, counting down.
ACAAATAGTGATGCTATGGGTCATAATTGTCCGACAATTTCCCACTTGGCCTATAGCCAATCACTCAGGTGTCCTACACCTGAACTATGTACGGTTCGCTCAAACTTCTACTGAGAAACTACTTTCGTCAGCGGATTTGCAAAGTCATCATCTGATGCGATTTATTCGATCATCACATCGCCACGATGTATGATCCGAACGAATCAGATGAATAGTTGAAGTATATACTTGGATGGTTGATGAGACCATTAATTCTTTAGCCTGTGTTGTAGCCTAGCTCAGCTGCTAACAGAACTACTCCTAATCTAATTAGGATTATTAAGATCCAAATGGCTTCTATGGCTGCCTCAACTGCATCAATATTCCGCTTTTGTTGCTTATTCGGCAACAATATCTTGCTTGGAAGATTTCCAGCTCACTGTTCCGTTATTCAAACTATATAGTACCCCTAATTCGACTTATAGTCATTTTTATCGGTTAAGAAACTTGCAGCATTGAACCCAGTCATTTCAAGTTCTCCTTCTCCATAGTTTAAGAAAGCATCCTTAGATCATCTAAGATACTTAAGGATGTTCTTAACATCAATCCAGTGACCATCACTTGGATTGGCCTGATTGTGACTCCATATGCTCAAATCATATGAGACACCAGGTCGCGTACATTTATTTCAATGTACGGGTTCTCGGAGAGTGCCAACAACTTTTAGATCTATCCCAGTAGATCATTATTCCTAGAATAAAAGTTGTCTCTCCCAAGAATTTTACGGAGAATTTTCATGAAAGCCAAGCTTTCACCGATTGTATTATGGGAATGTCATTTCCAAGAAATGATATGTCATCATTATGTAGGACAATCACTATAAGTGCACTCCCACTAACCTCCTTATATACACAAGAATCATTTTCGTTTTGAATTAAATCATACACCATTATGATTACATCAAAACGATATAGTTCCAAGAACGCAATGCTTGCTTCAATCCATAAATGGATCGAATTAACTTGCAAACCTTGTTTGCTTGTTTTTGGTATGACAAAACCGTCATGATGTTTTAAACATCCTCCAAAAGGATTCCATTTAAGGAAAGCGATTTTGACGTTCAGCTGCCATAATTCATAAATGAAACATGCATCATTAGCAAGCATTATCCAAATGGATTTAATTATGGCAACAAGTAAAAGGTTTCGTCGTAATCGACACAATGTTGATAACGATACATTTTCGCTACAAGCCCAGATTTGTACGTTGGTATGTTGCCATCCATGTATGTCTTCCTTGAAGACCCATATTGTACCAATATGCACAATGCCTTCTGGTACATCAACTAGTATCCAAACTTGGTTGATTTACATGGAATCCATTTCGGATTTCATGACACTTTGTCATGAAAGGAGTCGATACCTTGTATCACTTCCTCATACGTAGTCAGTTCGTATTCCTCAATAAGATTGACATCTTTATGAGGTGAGATCAGAAACCCATACCTCCCAGGTTGTTTTCTGACTCTCTCCGACTTACGCGGTTCTTGTGTATTTGAAGATTATTGGTATAGTTCCATCCTAGATGAACTATTTGTGTTCCATTAAGGACTCGGTGACTTGAACAGTATTACTCTGATTTTCATCGAGTTTTACTTTCCTCCCACTTACCACTGCATATAGGTATTCCTCTTAGGAAAACCGCATGGAGAGCAACAATTACATTGTTCTCTTGTGAGTTGTATAAGTACTATACTTTGGTTATCCTAGGATAACCTACAAATTAGGCACTTATCCAATTTGGGTTCTAGTTTGGTATCATCCAAACATATGCCCAGCATACCCAAATCTTCAGGAATGAGAAAACCCGGTTTCTTTCTTGTTCATATCTAATATGAAGTCTGTCAAACAGATTCTTATGGAACCTTATTCAAAATAAGTGTTGCACTGTTTAATGCGTATCCCTTGAAGGAAAATGGTAGCTCAGAGCGACTCATGATTAACCTTATCATGTCTAACAGAATTCGGTTTCTCAGTTCGGACACACCATCAAATTGAGGTGTTCCGAGAGGAGTCCACTGTGAAAGAATACTATACTCTTTCAGGTAATTGAGAAACTTATTGCTTAAGTATTTTTATCATGGTCCAATCATGATGGTTTAATACTTTAGCTGATCTGTATGTCTACTTTATGTCGAAACTCTTTGAATTTATCAAAAGTTTCCGATTCTTGTTTCAAAATAAACACATAACCATAACGCGATGCCACATCCGTAAAGGTTACAAAGTATTCATATCCATCTCTAGCCTAGCTAGACATGGGCCCACTTACGTCACTATGAACTAGGGCTAACAGATCGATGGCACTTGTACTTTTACCAAGTAAAAAGTGTTTTAGACACTTTGCCCAATAAATTAGATTTGTAGACATCATTTGAATAGGATCAAATCTGTCCTAGTATCCACTCTTCAAAAGTGTGGATATACGAGTCTTGTTTAATGTGTCCCAGACAACAATGCCACAAATAAGTCTCATCTGATTAAATCAGTTTGAGCTATTTGTTTGTCATGTCATACGTTTGAGATTCATTTATATTCAAAATATAAATACTGGTATTCACATCTAATGTGTTTATCTCAATATCATATTTATAAAATGAAACACTTTAGTGTTCTAGAATATAAAGGTATATCCGCAACGGATTAAGCTCTGATATAGAGATAATGTTTCTAGTCAAACTAGGTATATTATAACAATTTCCTAATTTAAGTACACACCCGAAGGGTAGTTCCTAAACTTATGATTCTATGATTAAAACAGCGACTCTCGTCCCGTTTCCGATTCGCAGATCAATCTCCACTGAAGTCAGTCTCCTGCTTATCAGCAGATTCTGCACATCAGTATATATATATGTACCACATCTAGTATTAAAAAACCAATTTAGAAACTAGTAGTGAACATGTTTATGACAAACATACTTGAAGCCGGATCCTTGCCCCGCCTTCACTTCCTTCATGTCTGCCTTGTCCATACGGCAGTCACACTTGCAGTGACCCCGTTTGCCACAGTTTAGACCGACATCTTGGGATATGTCCTTTGTCTTCCTAGAAGACTGTGATGATTTTGCCTTTGCCCCTTTCAGAAGCTTTGGCTCTGCCTCCTAGAGCATAGCCATCAACTCTCCAAGAGCTTACTCTTGGTTCACAATTAACCTGCCCCAGCTTTCGGGTAGAGACTATAAGATCAAATCTTTGGTAGTCTCGGCCACATAGGTAATGCCTAGCTAACCTAGCTGATCGATGTCAACAATCATCTGCGACACCTAGCTCGACAGATGTACCCTCTGACATCCGCGAGCTTAAGAGCTTCTTTTGCAATTTGTACTTCTAAGATCTAAGAATATATCTATGAAGATCTTTAATTTCATCATCAAGGTACACTGATCTAATCCTTAATTTTGATGACGGAATTAAAGTGTCATTGCGGTAAGCATAATGAATTGAGCACTAAAGTTATCATCACATGAATATTCCAAATATCATGTTCTACTATTTGCTTAACTCCGGGCTTAGGCCCGAGATGTTTCTATATCAAATAAAGTAACTCCTCAGTTCCCAGGACTATCCTGAGGTTTTATTCCCAATCTGAAAATTAAAGTCGTTTAAAGACATTTTTACCTAGGATTATGTTTTAAATACTAATCTTTCAGTTATCTTGATTGATATAGTCCAACTATCCAATCAACGATTTCTGGTACTATTGAATATAATGATTACTATAGTCTAACTATATAATCAATTATAATTTGATTGGTTAAATTCAATGATATTGATTACTATAATCTAATTATATAATCAACTATTATTTGAAATAGTTTGAATACAGTCCAACTGTTTAATTTAAAACAACGACTAAATATTAGTCCAACTAATAAATATTTAAGTAATGACGAAAAATTGAAATGAGCGAGTATTGGCAAGTATCTAAACGAAATTTGCAAATTTAATACTTGCCTCCCACTATTTTTCGGCGAGCCTCTAACCCTCTATTGAGTACTCGGGAAACCTTGTTTCCTAGTGGGCTAGGATCCCGTTAAATAACACACAACCTTGACTTTGGCCAACAGGCTGTATGATATTTAACTAGGTAGAACTCTAAGATCAATTGGATCTCATCCAATTCCTAGATCCAGTAGGTGGACATCCAAATCTGAAACATATATATAATATATGCCAATATATCCAATATATTCCCTAACATTTTTCCTCTGAATCAACTAAGCCTTGGCTTTGGCACAACAAACTTAGTGATTCCAGTTAAGCGGGACCCATTGACTTTGGAAAGCTTCGTAATAGATGTCGATGGACAAGAAGTGATCTTGACTTTGGCCAACAAATCACAACTTGGACAAGACATGCGATATGGAACAAAGCCTTCATGATTCAAACACATCCGCGATGGACAAAGGCCTTGACTTTGGCCAACAAACCAGTGCCAATCTTGGATTTTGAGAATGAATCATTCAATGGAAGGAAAAGCGCTTAATATATGTTGACGGTTTTTCGCGTAATTGGCAACCAAATAATTATCTTTGTTAAGGTCTCATCATACACCCTTAAACATGCATTCTAAAAACATAATAAGGCGCGTAAAATAAATTTAATAATGATATACGGATGGATATTTAAAACACTTGTTCCTAGAACAAATCTCTCCATTTCCTCTCTCCCGCTAGCACAAATCTTACTTTTACCCAATTACATAACACTTCTAAAGAAACCTCATTTACATTGAGGGGAATATGTGAGAAGAGAAATACAAAGAATCAAGAGGTAATAGGCTGGACACGCAGGTCCAATTTAATAAATTCTAAATTTATTACAACAATTTCCAAAATTGCCCTTACTCATCTAATATCCATCTGATATACATTATTCATACATCACATCCATGTATTCACACAAAGCATGTTATCAATCAATCTAATCCAATTAATTAATCTGAAATTAATGACCATCCAATGTTCAAACAACGATTTGATTTGCGCAAGTCAAACTCGTTTTAAGAATAAGTACTCAAAGTACGAATTCTCGTATTATATCAAACTACAACATTAAATCCAATTTAATTTTTATTCAATACTAATTCTTTATTTAATTCAAAATTAAATAATTACACTTTTTAATGTGCCTTTAGCGACTTAGATTCTAAATCTAATCATTACGGGTCTCAAAGCCCAATTAACATCCAATGTCAATTTAATTAAAGTCCAATGAGCTTTCAATTAATTTATAAGGCATGGACTTTGGTCAATATGGGTCAAACCCAAATACCAAATCCCATTTAAGGAATCACTCTTATTTGCCAAGAAACCAATTTAGGCTCATTAGGCCCAATTAAAATATTAAAGGCTCATTTAATTATATTTGGACTTTATGGATATGATTTTGGGCCCAATTGGATCCAACCAATTAACCTAAACCAAACTTGGCCCAACCAAGCCCATTAAGCCCAAATACAACTTTATTAGCCCAATTCCAAATTTAGCCCAATTAATTAAATTACAAAATTCCAAATTTCACAATTAAATTAATCTAAAGTGTATAGCAATAATTAATTAACCAAATTAACATTTCCAAAATATCAATTTACATAATTAATTATGCTAATCATCATCAACACATGTCCAATATTATTGAATCAAAAATCAATTCATTTTCCATGCTTTTGGTCACGGTAATTTAGGGTTTTTGTCCGATTTCGATTTCAATCAAATTAAATCCTAAATCAACATTTCCCAAGTCTTTCAAACTCATCCAATGATTCAAAAAACAAAATCACCAAGACATTAGGGCAAGCAATACATTCGGCCAAGCCAAAAATTTGTGGAAAATTTGATCCAATTCAATTTTCATCAAATTGATCATGCATAACACTATGTTATCATCATTCAAGCATACTCAAACAATGAATTTCATTCAAACATGATCAAATCAATTTTACCCAATTTTACCCTAAATCAATTTCATTCTTAAAAAAGGCGCTGATACTAATGTTGGGTTTCTACTATAGTCCCAAGATCATTCAAGCAATGAAAATAAATGTGAATACAATAAAGAAGTATGGAGGAATCATACTTACAATGAACGGATTTGCGATGAGATGACAACAAAAATTTTGCTCCAAGCTTTCTTCTTTGTTGGTTTCGGTTTTGCCCCTCTTTGTGCTTCATTTGTGTTCTTCAAGCTCCAAGCTTTGATTTGAGATTCCATGCTCAAGGGTTTGTTTCCCTATCACCTTTGGATGACTCTTTAGTGTGCTAGCACTTGGAAAAATTGCCACAAATCCTTCCTTTGCTTCTTCTTGTTCTCGGCATTTTCAGAAAATGAAGAAGGAGAGAAATGGCCCTTAGCCGAATGGGAGAGGAGGAAGAGAAGAAAGAGTTGTGTGTGTGTTGTGTAATCTAATACACAAAAATGAAAGTCAAATATTAAAATAATAAAATATGATATATGTCTTTCAACCATCACATTAGTGTGTTTCACACTCAACCATCAACCAACAACCAACAACTTCCATCACATTAAAGTGATAAAGTTGACTAGTGACGTGACGCTTGATGTGACTTGTGAGCCCCACTTGATTCGAAATGCGAGTGGGCCCGCAAACACTACCGAGCTCGGGTTCGCTAATTTTGAATTAACGAATTTTCCATTGCGACGTAATTAAATCAAATTTAATTAAATAATTATGCCTAGCAAAATTACTATTCACATTGCTAGCGAATTAATTCTAAATTAACTTGTTCGCCCGAATTAAAATCTAATTTTAATTCCAAGTCGAAATCTAATTTTGTATAATATATCGAATATATTATTTTATCGATTAATTCCAAATTAATCGTTCTCTCTCTTTAAATAATATTTTATCCCAGATAAAATATCTCCGTAATTAATCATAGATAAATTTTATTTCTCTTATAATTAATCCCAGATTAATTATGTGTGAGTCATACGTCATCGGTGAATCTTCGGGAAGCGACCCATGAGATCCCCAGATATGTTGGCAGTAAATCCGGTCGTCGGACTATCCGAACACGTACGTACCTAGTACTACGTTTTTACCGATTTACAAGACATGGTTGGCTTCTAGCAAAGCTCTGTGCCTACCCAATTCTCCAGAAATATTCTTAAAGGAATATGTAATATATATCAGGCGTAGTATACATAGTATTGCGTATTGCAATCCAGTATCGGATGTCACATGCTAGGCCTGAGGCTGGAATTATGTCTGCCCCGTACGAAGCACATGTCGGATCTCTGGTAACTAGTCTCTATAATCGGATAATCATGACCTAGTCATATTATCCCGATGACTGCAGTACTTAATAGTACTAGTTCCTTATCCTACGTGACCATCATCTCCACAATGACTGGAGTGATACTTTCATCTTGACATCACACCCAATATACTACGATTCTCAATATACCCAGAAGAGGCGTACACAGAACCGATTAAAGCCCTGGACAACCAAAACCAAAGTTTATTGATTGTCGCAAGTATTAGCGGTGCAAGTCTCAGGTTAAGACCAAATACACCTACCCTGATTCGGACTTCCATAGACACATAGCCATACTACCAATGGAATTTCGAGGGGTCTATCCAGAGCGAAGCTGTTTCTGTACCATCGGTAAACACAACCTCCTATTACACTTGCATGAGTATCCAATACCCAAATATATGAGAACTATGCCGTTATGCTCCCACAACACGCACAAGTGCAATACTAGTCTATTCCGCATTATCGATGTCCAATCTCGATAATACTACGACTAGGGATGTTTTAATGATTAAACCTTCATGGATTGATACTGTCTCATATCTTATCAATCCGGAACTAATCATATGGACTTTTATCATTTATATATCCCGATAATCTAATTACAAATGATAAAAGAGCAATTTCCTTTGTCACATAGTTAATTTGTACAACAACACAATGTTCTGTACAAATAGTGATGCTATGGGTCATAATTGTCCGACACATTGTGCATAATGATGTCTACCATAAGCATATGAAACATATTGTAATCGATTGCCATTTTATCGTCAATATATCGCTCAAGGCACTGTACAACTTCACAAAACTCTATATCAAGCCTCAACTTCTGAGTCGATTTCGTGAATTGGTTTCCAAACTCAAACTTACTTCATTTCAACCAACTTGAGTTTGAGAGAGATGTTAAGGAAATAATCTTCCTTGTTATAGACGTTATCCCCATACTATCATGACAAATCTTCTATATTATGAATGGGCTCATCTATAGTACCTAAGGGTATTTGATACCCTTGGGTCAAACATGCAACTTAAATCATTAAACATGCAAACTCTGTCAATAAATATGAAACTTTTCAAAACATAAAATTAGTTGCATGTTTATTGGTAGAGTCACACGTTTAATGGTTTAAGTTGCATGTCCAATGCGAAAAGTTGCATGTTTTGTACCTAAGGGTATTTGATAGTCTTGGGTACCTTAACATTAGCCATTATGAATACAACTTTCTTATGATTATTATACATAATTTACTTCCTTATTCGGTTTCTTACACTGCGTATATGAAGGCTATACTAATGTAATTATTCTCAAGAGTGAAATATATAAAGTATCTCATTCTCTTATTAATATATGGAGATAATGAGATACATGAGGAGATAAATAAATAAATAAATAAATAAAAAACGTAAATGAGAAGGTTAAAAAATAAATTGATGAGCACATATAATTTTGAAAAAACGCGAAATGGGGTTTAACTAGAAATGACTAATCAAAATGATATTCGAAAAATCTTTTGGAAAATGAACGTGGTACGGCGGCGGCCGGCGAAAGTTTCATTTTTATTTACGATTTTGCCCGTTCGAGTCAAGTGGGGCCTACCATGAATCTGAATCGTGGCATTATTTGGTCAATACATCTCCACCGTCTGATAAAATCTTCCCTTCTTGCCCGAAGTCAAACTAAGCGTCAGAGAGGGATATTTTACAAAAATAAAACCAAACTCTGTTTCAATTCAATTCAATTATTGGAGTGAAGATGACAGAGCAACTTACTGAGGAGCAGATCGCCGAGTTCAAGGAGGCCTTTAGCCTCTTCGACAAGGACGGCGATGGTATTTTTATTTTGATATTTTCTTATTTTGATATTTTCTTATTAGGATCTTGAATATAACAATAACATATTGGTTTGTTTGTAAATTTTAATTGAAATTGTTATAGGGTGCATCACAACCAAAGAGTTGGGTACAGTGTTGAGATCTCTGGGACAGAATCCCACTGAAGCTGAACTACAAGATATGATCAATGAAGTTGATGCTGATCAAAATGGAACTATTGATTTCCCTGAGTTTTTGAATTTGATGGCTCGCAAAATGAAGGTCACTTCATAATCTTATGTGCATATTTAGGTCACCATTATACTATTCATATTTACATTATATGTTTCATTATTAATTGATAAATATTGCATACGTTTTAGGGCATGTTTGGGATTAAGGCGCTTGTGGCTTCTAATCCAAATCTATTGAAAGGGATTGAATCACTAGCTGTGTAATGACTCTACTTGCATCCCACATGACTATGTTTAGGCTTTGCATGTGGGTTTATAATCACTTGGACAACATTTACTTACCACCTGTGGATGAGTTACGCTCAATGTGCTCGTAACAAGCAATTTCAGTGTATGCTTAAACATAACCTAATTGTATTCTTGCTAGTTAGTTTGTTTCCAATGTTAATTGTTAAGGCACTCAACCCTGCTCTCATGGGTCCTCTTATTGAAAAAAAATGTTTAGCTTCTGAAAGCATCTAGTTGGAAAAGTGGAGTCCGAGAAGAAACTACCTTCTTAGCATGACAGGCCATATTCTAAAACTTTTCTTCTTAGCATGACAGGCCATATTCTAAAACTTTTCAAGGGTGTGTCGGCATCATCCTGCTTACTTGTTACTTTGACAATGTCTTGTAACGACTGCCACAAAGCTACACAGAATCCTTTCTTGAGAAATACTCTCTTGCAATTGAAAATTTATACGTTTAGCATGTTCATTTTTTGGTTTGTGGAATGTATTAATTGGAATGACATATTTCTAGAGTAATCGGAATACTGCCAAATGTTTTATATTTGCTCTCTTCAGAATGTTTGGGTTACTAGTGATAATGAATGATCTGCTTTTAATAGTGATTTTACTTTGCAGCATCTACTGATGTTTATTATTTTCATGAAGGATACTGACTCTGAGGAGGAATTGAAAGAAGCGTTCAAGGTTTTTGATAAAGATCAGAATGGTTTCATTTCTGCTGCAGAGGTATGTCATGATCAGTTATTTTGGTTCCCCCTTTTTAATTATTTATTTTTCTAAAAAATTATTGTAATATGTATTGAAATAATTAGACATGTATGGGTGTAACTTGAAAAAAATAGGGTCTATTAACCAATAAAATTAGGAAGGAAAAACCAGGAGAGAAAGTGAATGAAAAGAAGGAAAGAATGATAGGTAAGGAATAGGGGACATGCATTATAGAACAAAAGGAGTATTAAGTAGTAGTCAGCATTTTGTGCTAGATGGTTTGGGTATTTCTGGAAACTGACTTAATACAATTGCTTGAAGGAGAAACTATGTATATTACGATGTAAATTTGAATTTCAGACCATTGTTATTATGTCTGTGCACACATTATGGGTTAGCTGTCTATCTTTATAGGAAAAAGTTCATACTCTTGATTTGTTTGCTAATCTTCATGGTCTGTGACATGGAAATCATGCAGCTTCTTCATGTCATGACAAATCTTGGAGAGAAGCTGACAGATGAAGAAGTGAAGGAGATGATTCAAGAAGCAGATGTTGACGGTGATGGTCAGGTGAATTATGAGGAGTTTGTGAGGATGATGCTGGCAAAGTGATCTGGATTACTTTGTTTTGGACTTTGTAGGGATGTAAGATATACCGAAATATATCAACTCAATGGTAGTATCTCATCTTCAGACATTTTGACGAGTGATAGATAGTTAATCTGCTTCCCTACTAGTCTCTGTAGCTGTTAGCTTCTATGCTTGGTTGCATGAGCTAATTTTGTGTATGTTTATTATTTCCATCCAATTAACAAATGCTTTTAATTGGTTCAATTATGTGTTGTTATGCCACTACTGAGTAACTATATTTATGTTATCTCGTATTTGGGGGCCTAGCGGAATGATAATGATCTGCCTATTGAATCTGTGGTTCAATTTGTGTGGCAAGGTACGTACAGAATTTCATCCATCACAGTACATGATTGACTCTGGGCGCTTTTTTGATAATGGATCGGAAACTTATATTGAACTTGATAGAACTAGCAGTAGAGGTTGCCACCGGTCCGGTCCGGTTTCAAACCGGAATCGAATCGGTCGGTTCCCGGTTCCACAAGTGTGTAACCGGAACCGAGCCGAACGGTTCCGGTTCGGTTCCCTTTTTTTTTTTTTTTAAAAAAATTTTTAATAATGATTTTTTTAAATAAATAAATAAATAAAACGGTTCCACCATTGAATCGCTGGAACCGAACGGTTCCAACGGTTTCGGTTTGAACAGCTAGGACCGTCCGGTTCCAGCGGTTCTTTTCGGTTCGGTCAGGGGTGAACCCTAATCGAACCGAAAAATTTCGGTTCCAGAATCGGAACCGTTTGGAACCGAAATCATCCGATTCTAACCGGTTCGGTTCTGGTTTCGAACCAAAATCGTCTGATTCCAACTGGTTCGGTTTGTTGTGATGAAACACACACTAATAGAGGAGAAAATGAGAGAAAACTCTTCTTTATTTCACAAAATAAAGAATTACAAAGCAAACACTAATGTTTTACAAAAAAACTCTCAAACCTCTCTTTACACTATTACTCTCACTTCTGGGATCTCTGGGATAATGAAGAATGAAGTTTTGGGCTCCTTATATGGCACACGTTTTGACAACTTCACACGTCTCTGCCAGTTTCTTCTAGACTCATTTCTTGCTGGCTTCTTTTCATGCACACACGTTTACAGCTTGCCAACTTGCATGTCATATGCATACACTGACGTCAACAAATCTCCCCCTCGGTGAAGATTTGCCCTGAAATCTGAGCCTACTATCAATCATCCAAACCGGATCCGCAAAAGGATCCACCTCTGGCTGCATCTGTATGACTGCCTACGTACCCTGAGTTGTGATCAAGCTAATCGTAGTTCTCTGTATCTCCCCACTCTGACCATGTGGAGTGTTTTGTCATCCCGGCTATGACACGACAGATTTCAAGCTTCTCCTTCGGTAAAACCTTGGTGAACATATCGGCACCATTGTCGCCGGTGTGAATCTTTCTGAGTTATAACAGCTTTGAACTCAGGACGTCTCGTATCTAGCGATACCTCACATCGATATGTTTTGACCTCGAGTGAAATGTAAAGTTTTTACCAAGGTAGATAGCACTCTGGCTATCGCAGTACAAAGTGTACTTCTTTTGCTTGAAACCCAATTCTTGGACAAATGTCTTCATCCACAGCAATTCCTTGCAAGCTTCTGTAATTGCAATGAATTATGCCTCTGTTGTAAAAAGTTCAACACATCTCTGCAACCTTGACTGCCATGCCACAGCCCCCCCTGAGAGAGTAATCAGATATCCCGAAGTAGACTTTCGGGTATCCACATCTCCTGCCATATCTGAATTGGTGTAGCCCATCAACACTGGCTTGTCGCTTCCAAAACATAATCTCATCTTGGATGTGCCTCGTAGATACCGCATTATCCATTTGACAACATTCCAGTGTTCTCTTCATGAGTTTGACATAAATCGGCTAACCAATCCAACTGCGTGTGCTAAGTCTGGCCTCGTGCACACCATGACATACATAAGACTTCCCACAACTGAGGTGTATGGAACCTGTTTCATTTCCTCCTCTGTCTCAGTAGAGAGACTGTTGTGTACTCAATCTAAAGTGGGTAGCAAGAGAGTGCTAATCGTTTTAGCCTTGTCCATCTGGAATCTCTGAAGTACCTTCTCGATGTACTCCTCATGTGACAAGTATAATTTCCTGACTTTCCGATCACGGCCGATCCTGATGCCAAGAATATGTTTAGTTGGCCCCAAGTCTTTCATCTCAAAAGACTTACTCAGTTGTTGCTTCAAATTATCAATCCTCGATTGATTCTGGCCAACTATCAACATATCATCTACATACAGCAGTAGGATGATAAAGTCATCGTCAGAAATTTTCTGAACGAAAACACAATGGTCTGAAGTGGTCTTCTTGTATCTCTGCTCCCCCATAACTGACTCAAACTTCACGTACCACTGTCTCAGTGACTGTTTCAAACCATAGAGGCTTTTCCCGAGTCTGCACACATAGTCATCTTTCCCTCTGACTCTGAAGCCTTCTGGTTGCTCCATATAAATTTCTTCTCCCAGATCTCCATGAAGAAATGCGGTCTTGACATCCATCTGCTCAACCTCTAGGTCGAGGCTTGCTGTTAGGCTGAGTACCACTTGTTGGAAAATTATGACCCATGTCGTCACTATTTGTAAAAGATATTGTGGTTTTTGTACAAATTAATTGTGTGACAATGGAAATTGCTATTTTATCATTTTGTAATTTAATTACTCGAATATATAAATGATAAAAGTTCTTATGATTAGTTCCGGATTAATAAGATATGAGACAATATCAATCCACAAAGGTTTAATCATTAAATATCCCTAGTCGTAGTATTATCGAGACTGGACATCGATAATGCGGAATAGACTAGTATTGCACTTGTGCGTGTTATGGAAGCGTAACATCATAGTTCTCATTTATTTTAGTATTGGATACTTATGCAAGTGTGATAAGAGGTTGTGTTTGCCGATGGTACGGAAACAGCCTCGCTCTGGATAGACCCCTTGGAATCCCATTGATAGTATGACTATATGTCTATGGGAATCCGATTCAGGGTAGGTGTATTTGGTCTTAACCTGAGACTTGCATCGCTAGTATTTGCGACAATCAATACGCTTTGGTTTTTGTCGTCCGGGACTTTAACAGGTTCTGTGTACGCCTCTTCTGGGTTTATTGAGAATCGTAGTGTATTGGGTGTGATGTCAAGACGGAAGTATCACTTCAGTCATATGGAGATGATGATCACGCAGAGATACATAACTGGTTCTCTATTATGTTGCAACTATCGGGATAATATAACAAGGTCATGATTATCCGATTATAGAGACTAGTTGCTTGTGATCCGATATATGCCTCGTACGGGGCAGACACTATTCCAGCCCCAGGCCTTGCATGTGACATCAGATACTGGATCGCAATACGCAATACTACGTATACTACGTCTGTTATAGATTATATATTCCTTAAAGAATATTTCTGGAGAATTGGGTAGGCACTGCACTTTGCTAGAAGCCAACCATATCTCGTAAATCGGTAAGAACGTGGTACGAGGTACGCACGTGTTCGGATAGTTCGACGACCGAATTTACTACCAACATATCCAGAAATCTCATGGGTCGCTTCTGTATTACGTATGACTCGAACATAATAAATCTGGGATTAATTATAAGGGAGAAAATTAATCTAGGATTAATTGCGGAAAGATTTTATCTGAGATAAAATTCAATTTATAGAGAGAGAACGACTAATTCAGAATTAATCGATAAAATAATATATTTGATATATTAAATGAAATTAGATTTCATAACGGAATTAAAATTGGATTTTAATTCGGGCGAACGAATTAATTTGGAATTAATTCACGAGCGACTTTAATAATAATTTTGCGAGACATTATTATTTAATTAAATTTGATTTAATTAAGTTGCAACGGAAAATTTGTTAATTCGGAATTAACGAACCCGAGCTCGGAATGTGTTTGCGGGCCCACTCGGATTTTGAATCAAGTGGGGCCCACAAGTCACATCAAGTCACTTTATTTGCTTTAAGGTGATGGAAGTTAGTGAGCAAATTATTGGTAACTTGTTGCTTACACAAGTTAGACTTGTGATGGACATTTACTAACTACACTTTTGGTAAATGGATTTGATTTTTGAAATCAATAATACATTTAACAAAATTTGAAAACTCACTCACTCTCTCAACACACACAAAACCGTGAGCCTCTCCCTCTCATTTTCTTCTCCATTTTGCCGAGAACTAGAAAGAGCAATAGGAAGATTTTGTTGCAAAATTTTCATAGAGCTAGCACTCAAAGGATCATACAAAGGTGATAGGGAAACATTCCTAGAGTTTGGAATCTCAAACTTCAAGCTTGGAGCTTCAACATACAACTTTGGAGGAGCTTGGAGCAACTTCTCAAAGTGGATTTTTTGAACTCTACACTTACATCCAATCCGTTCAATGTAAGTATTTCCGCTACTTCTTTGCGTATTTACACATCTTTCATGCTTAATATGATCTTGGTTTGTTCATTAGAACCCAACAATGGTATCAGAGCCTATTTGAGCATGAAATTGAACTTAGGGTTCTTAATCTAAAATTTGGGTATTTTTGATTTGAGCATGATTTAATCAAATTGTTTGTTTGAGTATGCTTAGATAATGTTAACTTAGAGTTATGCATGATAAATTTTATGAAAAATTAATTGGATTAATTTTCCCCAAATATATAGGCTTGGCCGAATACATGAGGTACCTTAAATGTCATGGTGATTTTGATTTTAGACCATTAGATGTGTTTAAAATGATTGGATAAATTGATTTGTAATTTAATTGGATTGAAATCAAAATTAATGTAGAAAAATCCATATTGCCGTGACATATAGAGCATGTAAATGAGTTGATTTTGTTCCAATTATGTTGGACATGAATTGAATATAATAAAACATGATTAATTATGTAAATTAGTATTTTGGAAATGTTAATTTAAATAATTAATTATGGCTATACACTTTAATTAATTAAATTGTGAAATTTGGAATATTAGAATTTAAATAATTAAGGTTAATTTGGAATTGGGTTAAAATTGTTGTATTTGAGCCTAATGGGCTTGGTTGGGCCAAGTTGGTTCAGGACAATTGGATTGGATCCAAATTGGGTCTAAACCATTCCATTAAGTCCAAATATAATTAATGGGCCTTTAAATAATTAATTGGGCCTAATGGGCCAAAATTAATTTTATGGCAAATGGTGATTCCTTATTGGGCTTTGGTTGCCAAAGTTCATGCCTTAATAAATTAATTGAAAGCACATTGGACTTTAATTAAATTGACATTGGATGTTAATTGGGCTTTGAGACCCATTAAGATTAGATTTAGAATCTAAGTCGCAAAGGCACATTAAAGTGTAATTATTTAATTTGGAATTAAATAAAAAATTAGTATTGAATACAAATTAAATTGGATTTAAAATTGTAGTTCGATATAATTCAAGAATTCGCACTTTGAGTACTTATTCTTAAACAAGTTGGACTCGCGCAAATCAAATCGTTGTTTGAACATTAGATGATCATTTTATTCAAAGATTAATTAATTGGATTAAATTGATTGAATAACATGCTTTGTGTGAATACATGGATGTGTTGTATGCATAATGTATATCAGATGGATATTAGATGGGTGATGGCAATTTTGGAAATTGTTGTAATAAATTTAGAATTTATTAAATTGGACCTGCGTGTCCAGCCTTTATCTCTTGATTCTTTGTAATTCTCTTCTCACCAATTCCCCTACGTGATCATCATCTCCACTATGACTTGAGTGATACTTCCGTCTTGACATCACACCCAATACACTACGATTCTCAATATACCCAGAAGAGGCGTACACAGAACCTGTTAAAGCCCTGGACGACCAAAACCAAAGTATATTGATTGTCGCAAGTATTAGCGGTGCAAGTCTCAGGTTAAGACCAAATACACCTACCCTGATTCAGACTTCCATAGACACATAGTCATACTACCAATGGAATTCTGAGGGGTCTATCCAGAACGAAGCTGTTTCCGTACCATCGGTAAACACAACCTCCTATTACACTTGCATGAGTATCCTATACCCAAATATATGAGAACTATGTCGTTATGCTCCCACAACGACAAGTGTAATACTAGTCTTTTACGTATTATCGATGTCCAATCTCGATAATACTCTGACTAGGAATATTTAATGATTAAACCTTCGTGGATTGATACTGTCTCATATCATCTCAATCCGGAACTAATAATATGGACCTTCTATCATTTATACATCTTGGTAATCTAATTACAATTGATAAAATGGCAATTTCCTTTGTCACATAGTTAATTTGTACAACAATACCATGTTCTGTACACGTAATGCTATGGGTCATAATTGTCCAACAATCTCCCACTTGGCCTATAGCCAATCACTCAAGTATCCTACACCCGAACTATGTACGGTTCGCTCAAACTTCTGCTGAGGAAAGGCTTTCGTCAGCGGATTTGTATGATTATCATCTGATGCGATTTATACGATCATCACATCGCCACGATGTATAATCTGAACGAATCAGATGAATATTTGAAATATATATCTGGATTGTTGATGAGACCATTAATTCTTTAGCCTGTGCTGTAGCCTAGCTCAGCTGCTAACAGAACTACTCCTAATCTGATTAGGATTTTTATCGATCCAAATGGCTTATATTGCTGCCTCAGCTGCAGCAATATTCCACTTTTGTTGTTTATTCGGCAACAGTATCTTGCTTGGAAGATTTCCTGCTTACTGTTCCGTTATTCAAACTGTATAGTACCGTTTGTTACGACTTATAGTCATTTTTATCGGTTTGGAAACTTGCAACGGTGATCCCAGTCACTTCAAGTTCTCGTTCTCCATAGTTTAAGACAGCATCCTTATGAGACACCAGTGACTATCACTTGGATTGACCTGATTGTGACTCCATATGCTCAAAGCATATGAGACACCATGTCACGTACATTTTTCAATGTACGAGTTCTCGGAGAGTATTAACAACTTTAAATCTATCCCAGTAGATCTTTATTCCTAGAATAAAGGTTGTTTCTCCCAAGAATTCTACGGAGAATTTTCATGAAAGCCAAGCTTTCACCGATTGTAATTATGGGAATATCATTTCCAAGAAATGATATATCATCATTATTTAGGACATTCATTGTCGGTGCGCTCCCACAAACCTCCTTACATACACAAGAATAATATTCGTTTTTTAATTAAACATATACCATTATGGTTACATCAAAACAATAATTCCAATAACGCAATGCTTGCTTCAATCCATCCATGGATCGAGTAACTTGCAAACCTTGTTTGCTCGTTTTGGTACGACAAAACTGTCAGGATGTTATAAACATCCTCCAAAAGGTTTCCGTTTAAGGAAAGAGATTTTGACATTCAGCTGCCATATTTTATAAATGAAACATGCCGCATCAGCAAGCATTATCCAAATGGATTTAACCATGGCAACGAGTAAAAGGTTTCGTCGTAATCGACACAATGTTGATAACGATACCTTTTCGCTACAAGCCTAGCTTATTACGTTGGTATGTTGCCTTCCATGTATGTCTTCCTTGAAGACTTATATAGTGCCAATAGGCACAATGCCTTCTGGTACAACAACTAGTATCCAAACTTGGTTGGTATACATGGAATCCATTTCGGACTTCATGGCACTTTGCCATAATAGGGAGTCGATACCTTGTATCACTTCCTCATACGAAGTCAGTTCGTGTTCCTCAATAAGATTGACATCTTTATGAGGTGAGATCATAAACCCATACCCCAGGTTGTTTTCTGACTCTCTCCGACTTACGCGGTTCTTGCGTATTCAAGATTATTGGAATAGTTTCATCCTTGATGAACTATTTGTGTTCCATTAAGGAATCAGTGCCTGGAATAGTATTACTCCGATTTTCATCGAGTTTTACTTTCTTCCCACTTACCACTGCATATAGGTATTCCTCCTAGGAAAATCGCATGGCGATCAACAATTAAATTGTTCTCTTGTGAGTTGTATAAGTACTATACTTTGGTTTCCCTATGATAACCTACAATTAGGCGCTTATCCGATTTGGGTTCTAGTTTGGTATCATCCAAACATATGCCTAGCATTCCCAAATCTTCAGGAATGAGAAAACCCAGTTTCTTTCCTGTTCATATCTAATATGAAGTCTGTCAAACAGATTTTTACAGAACCTTATTCAAAATAAGTTTTACATTGTCTAATGTGTATCCGTTGAAGGAAATGGTAGCTCAGAGCGACTCATGATTAACCTTACATGTCCAACAAAATTTGGTTTCTCCGTTCGGACACACCGTCAAATTGACGTGTTCCGGGAGGAGTCCTCATTGAAAGAATACTATACTCTTTCAAGTATTTGAGAAACTTATTGCTTAAGTATTTTCATCATGGTCCAATCATGGTGTTTAAGACTTTAGCCGATCTGTTTGTCTACTTCGTGTCGAAACTCTTTGAATTCATCAAAAGTTTCTGATTCGTGTTTCAAAAGAAACACATAACCATAAAGCGATGCCACATCCGTAAAGGTCACGAAACATTCATATCCACCTCTAGCCTAGCTAGATATGGGCCCACTAACGTCACTATGAACGAGGGCTAACAGATCGGTGGCACTTACACTTTTACCATGTAAAAGGTGTTTTAGGCACTTTGCCTAATAAACTAGATTCGTAGACTTCATTTAAATAGTATCAAATCCGTCCTAGTATCCACTCTTCAAAAGTGTGGATATACGAATCTTGTTAATTGAGTCCCAGACAACAATGCCACAATTAAGTCTCAACTGATTAAATCAGTTTGAGCTATTTGTTTGTCATGTTATACGTTTGAGATTTATTTATATTCAAAATATAAATACTGTTATTCACATCTAATGTGCTTATCTCAATATCATCTTTATAAAATAACACTTTAGTGTTCTAGAATATAAAGGTATACCCGCAACGGGTTAAACCCTGATATAGAGATAATGTTTCTAGTCAAACTAGTTACATTCTAACAGTTTCCTAATTTAAGTATACAACCGAATGGTAGTTCATAAACTTAGGTTTCTACGGTTAAAACAGCGACTTTCGTCCCGTTTCCAATTCGCAGATCAATCTCATCTGAAGTTAGTTTCCTGCTTGTCAGCAGATTCTGCACATCAGTACATATTTATGTACCACACTCAGTATTAAAAATCCAATTTTAATACTAGTAGCGAACATGTTTATGACAAACATATTTGAAGCCGGAGCCTTGCCCCTCTTCACTTCCTTCATGTCTGCCTTGTCCATACGGCAGTCACACTTCAGTGACCCCGTTTGCCACAATTTAGGCAGACATCTTGGGATATGTCATTTGTCTTCCCAGATGATTATAATGACTTTGCCTTTGCCCCTTTTCCACACCCCAGAAGCCTTTGGCCAAGCCTTGGCCTTCTGTGATGTCGAAGTAAGATTCGCCTTGCGCTTCTTGCCTATTGCAAACTCTGGCTTTGTCTCCTTGAGTATAGCCATTAACTCTCCAAGAGTTTACTATTGCAATTTAGTACTTCTAAGATCTAAGAATAGATCTATGAAGATCCTTCAATTTCATTATCATACTATAAGGATCTAATCCTTAGTTCTGATTAAGAAATTAAGAAGTCTATTTGCCAAGCTTAATGGATTAAGCACTAAAGTTATCATCACATGAATATTCCAAATATCATGTTCTATAATCGCTTAGCTCCGGGCTTAGGCTTGAGACGTCACTATATCAAATAAAGTAACATCTCAGTCTCCGGGACTATCCTGAGATTTTATTCCCCATTTTAAAATTAAAGCCGTTTAAAAAACATTTTCACCCAGGATTATGTTTTAAACACTAATCTTTCAATTATCTTGATTCCAATAGTCCAACTATCGAATCAACGATTTTAGGTACTATTGATTTTAATGATTACTATAGTCTAACTATATAATCAACTATAATTTAATAGGTTAAATTCAATTATATTGATTACTATAATCCAATTATAAAATCAACTATTAATTGAAATAGTTTGAATACAGTCCAACTGTTTAATTTAAAACAACGATTAAATATTAGTCCAACTAATATATTAATTTATTTGACGAAATATTTGAATGAGCGTGTATGGCAAGTAACTAAACGAATATTGCAAATTTAATGCTTGCCTCCCACTATTTTTCAGCGAGCCTCTAACCCTCTGTGGAGTACTCGGGAAACCTTGTTTCCTAGTGGGCTATGATCCCGTTAAATAACACAAAATCTTGACTTTGGCAACAAATTGTATGATCAATTGGATCCGATCCAATTCCTAGATCCAGTAGGTGGATATCAAAGTCTGAAACATATATACTATATATGCCAATATATCCAATATATTCCTAACCTTTTTCCTCTGAATCAACTAAGCCTTGGCTTTGGCACAACAAACTTAGTGATCCCAGTTAAGCGGAACCCATTGACCTTGGAAAGCTTCGTAATCGATGTCGATGGACAAGAAGTGATCTTGACTTTGGCCAACAAATCACAACTTGGACAAGACACTGATATGGAACAAAGCCTTCATGATTCAAACACATCCGCGACGGACAAAGGTCTTGACTTTGGCCAAAAAACCAGTGCCAATCTTGGATCTTGAGTAAGAATCACTCAATGGAAGGAAAAATGCTTAATATGTGTTGAGGGTTTTTTTTTTGCGTAATTGGCAACCAATTAATTATCTTTGTTAAGGTCTCATCATCATACACCCTTAAACATGCATTCTAAACACATAATAAGGCGCGTAAGTAAATATAATAATGATATGCGGATGGATACTTAAACACATTGTTCCTAGAACAAATCTCTCATTTTCCTCTCTCTCGCTAGCACAAGTATTTACTTCTACCCAATTACATAACACTTCTAAAGAAACCTCATTTACATTGAGGGGAATATGTGAGATGAGAAATACACAGAGTCAAGAGGTAATAGGCTAGACAAGCAGGTCCAATTAATAAATTCTAAATTTAATACAACAATTTCCAAAATTGCCCTCACCCATCTAATATCCATCCGATATACATTATTCATGCATCGCATCCATGTATTCACACAAGCATGTTATCAATCAATCTAATCCAATTAATTAATCTGAAAATTAATGATCATTCAATGTTCAAACAACGATTTGATTTTTCGCGAGTCCGACTCGTTTTGCGAATAAGTACTCAAAGTACGAATTCTCGAATTATATTAAACTACAACATTAAATCCAATTTAATTTGTATTTAATACTAACTCTTTATTTAATTCCAAATTAAATATTACACCTTTTAATGTGCCTTTACGACTTAGATTCCAAATCTAATCGTTACGGGTCTCAAAGCCCGATTAACATCCAATGTTAATTTAATTAAAGTCCAATGGGCTTTTAATTTATTTCTAAGGCATGGAATTTTGGTCAATATGAGTCAAACCCAAATACCAAAGCCCATTTAAGGAATCACCCTTATATGCCAAGAAACCAATTTAGGCCCAATTAAAATTAAAGGTCCATTAAGTCATAATTGGACTTTATGGATATGGTTTTGGGCCCAATTGGATCCAACCAATTAGCCTAAACCAAACTTGGCCCAACCAATCCTATTAATCTCAATTACAACTTTACAAGCCCAATTCCAAATTTGGCCCAATTAATTAAATTACCAAAATTCCAAATTTCATAATTAATTAACTAAATTAACATTTCCAAAATACTAATTCACTCAATTAATTATGCTAATTATCATCAAAACATGTCCAACACATTTGAATCAAAAATCAATCATTTTCCATGCTATCTAGTCACGACATTTTAGGGATTTTATTGTCCGATTCGGTTTCAATCCAATTAAATCCACAATCAACATTTCCCAAATGATTTCAACTTATCCAATGATCAAAATCAAAAATACCATGACTTTAGGGCATTGTATACTTTCGGCCTAGCCAAGCATATTGGGGAAAATTTATCCAATTCAATTTTCATCAAATTGATCATGCATAACACCATGTTATCATCATTCAAGCATATTTAAACAATCAATTTCACTCAAACATGCTCAAATCAATTTTGCCCAATTTTTACCCTAATCAAATTTCATGCTCAAAATGGCTCAAGATATCATTGTTGGGTTTCTAGGTTAGTCCCAAGATCAATTTCAAGCAAGAAATATGTGCGAATACAACAAAGAAGCATGGCGAAATCATACTTACAATGATCGGCTTTTGCGATGTGAGGAACAACAAAAAATCTTCAAGCTTTCCTCCAAGGTGGCTCACGGCTTTCTCTTCTTTTGTGTGCTCCATTTTCGGTCCTTCAAGCTCCAAGCTTGGTGTGCATTCCATGCCCACGGTTGAGTTTCCCTATCACCTTCGTAAGACCCCTAAAGTGTGCTAGCACTCGGAAAAATTTACCGCAAATTCTTCCCTTTGCTTCTTCTTCATTCACGATAATTGCAGGAATTTTGTGAAGAAAATGGCCCAAGGCCGAGAGGTTGGGGAGAGGAAAGAGAGAAGAAAATGTGTTGGTTGTGAAAAGTTGTAAATGATTTTCCAAAAATTCAAAACATATACCAAATTCCAAAAAAGGTAAATGGCATTTAAACCTCACAACCACCTCAATCACTATTCACATCAAAAGTGACTAGACATCACATCACTCAAAGTCATGTGACTTCCATCACTTGATTGACTAGTGATTTGACGCTAGATTTGACTTGTGGGCCCCACTCGATTCGAAATGCGAGTGGGCCCGCAAACACTCCCGGGCTTGGGTTCGCTAATTCCGAATTAACGAATTTTCCGTTGCGATGTAATCAAATCAAATTTAATTAAATAATTATGCCTAGCAAAATTACTATTCACATCGCTAGCGAATTAATTCTAAATTAACTCGTTCGCCCGAATTAAAATCTAATTTTAATTCAGCGTCGAAATCCAATTTCGTATAATATATCGAATATATTATTTTATCGATTAATTCCAAATTAATCGTTCTCTCTCTTTAAATAATATTTTATCCTAGATAAAATATATCCGTAATTAATCCCAGATTAATTTTCTCTCTCTCCATTAATTAATCCCATATTAATAAAGTGCGAGTCATACGTCATCGGTGAATCTTCGGGAAACGACCTATGAGATCCCCATATATGTTGGCAGTAAATTCGGTCGTCAGACTATCCGAACCCGTACGTACCTAGTACTACTTTTTTACCGATTTACAAGACATGGTTGGCTTCTAGCAAAACACCGTGCCTACCCAATTCTCCAGAAATATTCTTATAGGAATATGTGATCTATATCAGGCGTAGTATACGTAGTATTACGGATTACGATCCAGCATCAGATGTCACGTGCAAGGCCTGGGGCTGGAATTGTGTCTGCCCCGTACGAAGCACATATCAGATCTCTGGTAACTAGTCTCTATAATCGAATAATCATGACCTAGTCATATTATCCCGATGACTGCAGTACATAAGAGCACCAGTTCCGTATCCTACGTGATCATCATCTCCACTATGACTGGAGTGATACTTCCGTCTTGACATCACACCCAATACACTACGATTCTCAATATACCCAGAAGAGGCGTACACAGAACCTGTTAAAGCCCTGGACGACCAAAACCAAAGTATATTGATTGTCGCAAGTATTAGCGGTGCAAGTCTCAGGTTAAGACCAAATACACCTACCCTGATTCGGACTTCCATAGACACATTGTCATACTACCAATGGAATTCCGAGGGGTCTATCCAGAGCGAAGCTGTTTCCGTACCATCGGTAAACACAACCTCCTATTACACTTGCATGAGTATCCTATACCCAAATATATGAGAACTATGCCGTTATGCTCCCACAACGCGTACAAGTGTAATACTAGTCTTTTACACATTATCGATGTCCAATCTCGATAATACTCTGACTAGGGATATTTAATGATTAAACCTTCGTGGATTGATACTGTCTCATATCATCTCAATCCGGAACTAATCATAAAAACCTTCTATCATTTATACATCTTGGTAATCTAATTACAAATGATAAAAGGGCAATTTCCTTTATCACATAGTTAATTTGTACAACAACACCATGTTTTGTACAAATAGTGATGCTATGGGTCATAATTGTCCAATACACATTTCTGCAACAAATATTTCGATGCACTCCTATCCAAATACGAAGTTACTCATAAAGTTGCCACTGCCTACCATCCACAGTCAAATGGACAGGTTGAAGTTTCAAACAGAGAGATCAAAAGAATCTTGGAGAGAACCATTGGATCAACAAGGAAGGACTAGTCTGAAAAACTGGATGACACATTATGGGCCTACTGGACAGCTTACAAGACATCTATTGGTATGTCCACATATCGAATGGTGTTTGGGAAAGCGTGTCATCTACCAGTAGAGCTTAAACACAAGATGTACTGGGCACTGAAGAAGTTAAATCTTGATCTACAAGCTGCATGAGAGAAATGACTCCACCAACTCAA
Organism: Zanthoxylum bungeanum; assembly: GCA_019454045.1. Classification (NCBI taxonomy): domain Eukaryota; kingdom Viridiplantae; phylum Streptophyta; class Magnoliopsida; order Sapindales; family Rutaceae; genus Zanthoxylum; species Zanthoxylum bungeanum. The sequence goes on along the minus strand of SKCR01048386.1, from coordinate 1,617 downwards.
CGAATTGGAGGAATTTCGCCTACAGGCTTATGAAAATGCCAAACTGTACAAAGAAAAGACCAAGAAATGGCATGATAACAAAATAGTGTGCAGACAGCTGGAGCTAGGACAGCATGTGTTGTTATATGATTCACGGTTGAAACTCTTCCCTGGATTGCTGGAGTCAAAGTGGTCAGGTCTATTTGTGATTACTTAGGTGTTACCCTATGGAGTTGTTGAGATATACAATCCCAAGTCGAACAACACATTCAAGGTTAACAGCCAGCGTGTCAAGTACTACTGGGGAGAATCAATTGAGCGACAAAAAGAAAGTGTCACACTTTTAGATCCAGCCTAACGTTCAGGCAGTCATGTCTAGCTGACGACTTTAAACTTAGCGCTAGCTGGGAGGCAACCCATGAAATTTGTGTATATATTGTGATTTGGTGTGTTTTATTTTTGTGTGCTTCATTTGTGTAGGTAAAGTCATTTCAGGATGGAAGGCGTTCTCACAAATCTTCACAAGCAATGTCCTTCTCTCTATCAAAACTCTCTGATGAAAGTCTATAAAGCTCGCTTAGAACAGATGAGACTTCTGATGATCAAAGGTATTCCTAATGACATTTGTTGGATTATTGAAGCACAGGTCCAATTGGCAGGTGAATCTTCTGACTCTTTTATTTCACATCTGCATAGTCTCGGAAGAAGCACCTTTACTAAAAAGAGAAGAGCTAAAAATATGGGTGTTTTTACAAATGTGCTCGCATGACATGTAATACTCATTGTTGTTCTTTAGGAATGGTGTCTGATAACCGTGAAGATGAGATTAAATTCATTAGGGAAGGCTTGAGTAAGGAGTCTTTGGATGACATATCTAAAACTCTTGAGACTCATGCCAATGGATATGTGCATCATGTTATTCACATGTTATATACACAATTCCAAAAAGAAAGACAACAGTTAAGTCTCGGGAATCTGACTCAAAAAGACTCTGTTTGCCAATTTATAAGAAAACTGGATGAGAAGCTTGTTCCTGACGCATAGACGTCAATCAAGCTGTTACTTTCTTGTAAATATTATATCTCTTTGTCTTTTCCTAATAATTGTGATTTTTTTTGTTATTTTCTTTTAATTTCTCCGACAGGATCCAGACTTTTTGACCTTTCACGATTTACTGTTTTGCTACTAATCGTCCTTTGGAAGATACTAGTGCTATTATTACTAACCCTTTTTCAGGTTCTATAAATTCAACTCATCATTGCACTTTTGAAGGCATCCAGAGTTGAGAAAGAAATACATAAAAATGGAAGCCACTTAAAGAAGACGAGTTGAAAATATTTGTGTGTTTTGTGGTACAAGTGTTGGTTCTAAGCCAGAATACGTTGGAGCAGCACATGAATTAGATAGAGTCATAGCTGAAAGGAATATGCACTTAGTATATGGCGGTGGAAATCTTGGATTAATAGGGATCGTTTCAAAGGCCGTACAAGAAGGAGGCAGTCAAGTTTTGGGAATCATCCCAAAACCTTTGGCGGGGGAAAATCTTATAGGATCATCAAACAGAGAAGAACTGATCGTGCCAGGTATGTCTGAACGACTAGTAGAAATGATTAACCGTGCTGATTCTTTTATTATTTT